>CAUJNA010003495.1:30000-52500 GCA_963377175.1 Effrenium voratum | reverse complement strand
ATAGGGGGTGCAATTCAATCTCTGCAAGAAATCTAAAAAGTAGCGGGGGGGGGGGGGGGGGGGGGCCCCCTATGATGTTTGAAGAAGTGTTGATTCAAATAGGGGTGCAATTACTCTGCAAATTCCCCCCCCCATGATGTTCGAAGAAGTGATGATTCAAATAGGGAGGAATTGGTGATGCGCATGATGCGCCCCGCTACGTTTTAGATTTTCTACAGAGATTTAATTGCACCCCTAGTTGAATCATCAATTCTTCGAACATCATGGGGGGGCTGCCGCCCCCCCCCCAACCCCCCCGCTACTTTTTGTATTTTTACAGGGACTGAACTGCCCTCCTATTTGAATCATCATTTTTTTGACCCTGTGAACCCGCCAGCTACTTTTTAGATTTTGTTACCCACGATTTGTTGGTGGTGCCAGGGAAGTTGGTCGGACATGCGGGGGATGTTGAAAACGATGTTGGGGATGTTGACGGGCTAGTGTGAAATGCATCAATTTCGCGAGAAAATGCTGTTAAATACGACATTTTACTGGCCCGGACGAAAACAATAAAAAAAAGTAAAAAAGGAATAAACAAAAACACAAATCCGAAAAACAATCCCCAAATAGTCCGCACCCAATTAAAAGGAACACATGGTAGCGCCAGTTTTATGCATTTGGTCATCCACTTATCTTTGACGTAGCACTCTGCAAGCTGATGAACACTTGCCAAGAAAAACAAGTTGGGTGGGGGAGCTTTGTTTGAGACCCCCCAAAAAGGTGCATGTGCGCCATTTGGGGACCTTGTTTGCGTCATGGTGTGCCGCCCGAAAAACGAGGTCCTCAAAAGAGCCCCCCCCCCCATTCGCCACTTTACCAAGGGCCGAAGGGCCAGAGTTCGTTGAAATGCCAGAGTTGGCGGGATTGTGATTCGTCAATTGGGCTTGCAAGGCTATCAGGGATCCTCGAATAAGCTGAAAGAAAGCGACATGGGAATGGATAGTCTTTGGATGTGTTCACCCTGTTTCACGTTTGGGAGCCATGTAGGTCTGTTTTTTTGTACTCGGTGTTCTTTGTGGTTCTAAAAGGAACTAAAAGGACAACCACCCATTTTGCTTGAAAGTTCCCTAAAACGACTACCCCCATGTAAACAACCACACCCGCCCAATGTGCCCGATGGGTTTAAGCGAAGCGGCTTGCCGAGGCTTTGTGTGCCTTCCGGCTGAACCTCCATAGCAGCGACCAGCAGGCGGGGGAACATGCATCACTTGTTTAGAGGAAATTGCAAAAGCTGCTCGACATGCGACTTTTGTTGCAGGGGAACAAAGGTAGGGACAGGGCCGGCTTACGCTCTTTTCAAGAATCATGGAGTGGACACGGGGTTGAGACACTTGACGTGGGGGTCCATCGATAAATTCTCCTTTCAACGCCAGTTGGAACCTCACCTTTGTTTGAACAGCCCAACATTTGCAGTCGCTCTGGCCGGCAGATTTGAGGGGGAACCACGGAGAGCCTTGTTGGATTCCTGTGAACATTGTGAACATGAGCACAATTGACGAAGTGAGGCCAAAGTCAGGGTCCTCGTAACGTACTCCCTGTTTTTTAAAGTTGTATTGTTCCAAGGGTTTGCCCGTGAAGCACACAATGTTGTGTTGGCACATATGAATGATTGCCTGTTACTACTTGTTCCAAGGCTAGGGAGCTAGTTTCGGACCCAGCGCCGGTTTCCGAGTGACGGCAATCTGGACCTGTGAAGTATCTTTATTGGAAACAGACTCCATGTCTCAACCCCTCAAACACATCACCCCACCCGCCCGGCACTTGGAAAAGACTAGAATGAGCAAGAACCGGAGGCTGGGGGGGCTGAAAAGGTTCACTCCTGCGAGGGTAGGTTCGATCTCACGCGAGCCGCGCTGAAAACAGTTCGACTCGCAGGAGAAGTTCCTGGCGGTGCTGAAGGACGCCAAGGCTCCATGCAGTGCCGTCAAACGACGTGGGGTCACTAGGAAAGAGGTCAGCAACCAAGATAAGTGTGTGTGTGTGTCACTGTATGTCGCTTTTTGACGGTACACCGTTTGAGCCCTTTTAAAAGGGGAGCCGCGATTTTGGTGTTGCCCTTTGAGACAAACCCATGGGAAGTTCTGATTGGGGGACTCTTGTGTCGTGGGGAAGCCGTTCTCGAGGGAACCGTTACCCTTGAAAATGAGAATCGTCGTTTGGAAGGCGTTCTAATGCTTTTCCAGAAGCTGGCAGTTCCCACCAGCCTGATGTAGGCAAGATCATGCCCATGGCCCGTAGGAGGTTCGGATGTCATGGAGTAAAAGCGCCGGAACACAAAGCAGCATGAAAGTCGGCCGTGGCTAGGTGCGTCTTTGCGTCTTTGTGTCTGGGACACGCCCACACCCACATGGTGTCTTTTCTCTCCTGAAGCCAGGCCTGAGGCGCCGGGGTCGACCGGAATCATGCGAGGTCGATGAAAGTGGCGACTCGAATCGGGTTCTGTGGCAGGGGTCCTTACTGAAATTGCGGTAGCGAGAAATGAGTGGACCCCCTCAAACAGGACTCCTACACCAATTCACAAAAAGCAGGGCAGCATCTTCTGGTTGGTCAATCTTGTTAGTGAGTTTGTTTTGGTGGCTGAAGTTTACAGCTTGGACCTTTAGGCAACCCTGGGTCATTCTCGTGTCAGTTGCGCCTTATCGGAGTCTTGGTTATTTTTGGACCTGCAAGCTGGTTGTACATGGCACCGTTCGGATGTCTCGATCCCTCAAGATCTGATGGTCACGGGCAGCAGTTGGGGAGGGGGGAAGTGCTGTGTCCCTGTGCGTATTCAGCCTTCAAGAATGCCAGGAACTCTTCAGGAATTTTGGGGCCAGGGAAGTTGCCAGGCACTGGGAAGAATGTTGAAACCATTTTGGGGTTGTGTGGCCAGGGTGCGTATGTAGTTGTGGGGCAAGGAGCCAGGATTCAAGATTCCAAAAACAAAACATCTCTGGGCACTCTTGGGATAAAGCTTGAATCCACTTCTCAATCCCCATCCACTGCGGAACCGAACATGGGCAACTCAGTTGTTCAGTGGCACCCTTTTTCCCATTTCTTTGGGTGGCTGCCCCACTAAAAATGGTCTTCCCAAAAAAGGGTTCCCTTCTTTCTCCAGGGTCACTGACCAACTGAGGCAAGGATTCAAATGTCACAATGCCTGGCCCCTAGCCTGATGTATTGTACTTCGTTGTACATTGCGCCACGTAGCCTTGGATTCAAAATTCCGAACAACGGCTTAGCAATCTTCGATCCGGGCGAAGTACTTCCAAGTACTGGGATGTTTCATGCCTCGAACTTTCCAAGCGCCTTGGCTATTCCTCAAATGGACACCTTCGCACAGACTGTTGGGCTAGAAGCCTACATACTCATCTGCCTAACATGTTTTTTTTTTACAAGGCATGCACATTTGTCTGTGCATGTACATATTACATACATCTCAATGTATAGACATTTCCATACATAATTACACCCGCGTGCGCCCTTCTACGTGGTGTCCACTTGTGCTGCATTTTCGGTTCGCAGCTTGGAACTGGGCCGGTCTTTTGAATCAACGGGATCCCATCAACCGAAGGCTTCCACCCGGTCCAGCAGTTTGTTCCAATCAGCTGAGAGTAACTTGGCAAAGGCAGATCTCGGATGCTTGGGGACCGCTTTTGGGGAGGCCAACGTGTTCGGAAAGATCGTCCAATGCCGACATCAAGACCCTGGCCACAGCACGTTCCCACATTGGTGTCTTAGCATCGATGGCCGCATCCGCAGGGCCTGGGGTCGATAGGGTCACAGGGTCACATTCAATTCGGAGGTTTTCAAGCAGTGGCCAAAGGCTTAGCCTCCGAACCCGGGTGGTTTTAGCATGCCGAGCCGACTTGCGCTATGGCGGACCAACTACGTCAGGCGCTTTTTCGCCGTGCAGCTGGGCATGTGGCTTTGGGTCGCACTTTCTGTAATGTGAAGCGGGCTTGACTTAACCTTGGTGTACTTCTCAAGTGGAACCCTGAAATGGTTAGAGCGCTCTGTTTTTGGCGGTTGGCTTTCCTTCAGAGACCAAACGCAGGGCCACGTCCAAGTTCCGGCCACGCCCAATCGCTAAATGTGTCAAGCCCAGGGGCCAACTTCATGCAGGCTTGAGGAATTCTCAATCAATGCATCTCTGTTGGGAGCTGAGCTGCAGTTCTAGACTTTTTCGCTACCCAGGGTTGGTCACTTTGGGTGCGTTCTTTTTCCCCCCCCCCGAGGTCACCCTTGTAGAGGGAAGCCAGCAACCAATAATGGGGCTTCCGGAAAAAAGAAAAACAACAGATCAACAAAAACATGTGCGCTACCAAAAACCCCTGACTTGGCCGGTGCCATCTCGAGCGCCACAGGGGCCGAATGGGAGATTTTGAAGTGAGGTTGCATAAAGTCCGGTTTGATGGCAACGCCCCTCAAAAAGGGGGGAACTCAAAAAAACCAACGAGTTTTTTGGCAAGACATTCTCAAGTGTTTTTGCTTCTTCTTTTTTTGCCGGGGGGCGGGGCTTGGGGGGGGCTTTTTCCCAAAGAAAGGGCAGGCCCAAGTCTTCGCGCTTGCGCGAGGCCAAGCAGGTGGTCCGCGACTTCGTGGTGGAGATGCGGGCCGGGCGGCGCATGATGGTGCTGACGCCCACGGGGCAGCTCAAGGAAAACGCGGCGTAGCGAGCGAGCGAGCGGTTGGGCGAAGGGCGGGCGGGATGGGCTCTCTGGTCCGGGGTCTGCAAATGGCTGTGGTTGTCACAACATTTTTGGGATCCCATTTTGGTAGGTGAACTCACCACACATTCTAGAACCTGTTTTAGCGGGGATTGGGATGTTCACTGGGGGTACGGGATTTTGACCCATGGCCAACTCAGTTTGTTGTTTGGGTCTGCGTGAAAAAGCAAGTTAGCGAAGGATTGGTCCCATAGGTGTCCTTTTGATCGGTTAGTTTGGCTACAAATGGATGGGTTCCACCGGTTTAGATGGGGTTCATTCCATTTACCAGGCTCAGGGAAATCCATTGTTTTTTCCAGAAGCTATGAATGGTCAGGGATGGGGGTCTGCGTGACAAGTTTGGTATTCTTGGGGTGAATGGACCCCCTCGACAACAGACCCGACCCGCTCTCCATGGGAAAGGAGTACCCAGGCTTTTCGGAGCCCGTGAAACCTGAAGCCATCTTTGTTTTTTTCGGCTTTGGTTGGGGCCAGGGTCGAAACGCGTTTGGCGCGCGTTGAAGGCCACTTTTGCCCCCAAGGCTTCAAAAAAGGACACGTGTTCCGTGAGACCTCGGGTTTTAGGTTCCACCATTCCCGACCGATACCTTTCCAGCGATAAGTTCGTCAGAGGGGATGAGAATCAGCCAACGGCCTGGCCAGTTCCAGGCGACCACGGCGAGTCTGAATCAGGATCTCTCCGTCTTCCGCCTGGTCCGGGCGAATCTGGCGCCTTGGCGACAGCTCGGCTGCGCAATTCTGGGGGATGGGTCCCTTAAAGCGAACACAAATTCTGTGTCTGTTGTTTTCTGACCTTTTGAGGGGGCAAAGGTGGCTCGCCCTCAGACCACCATCTAGAGGCTGATTGGGGGGGTGTCACTGTAGTAGACGCAGTTGGATACTTTGTCGAGCTGCCGTTATTTTTGTTCGGCTCCTTGGCCCTTGTCAACTGGACCATCCGTTTGTTTGCCCAGCAATTGCAGCTTGGTCTGGCACAGACGGGGCTAGGGAAAAGGGATGGATTATCTAGCAGTTGTTGGACCATCAGCAGGAGGTCAAACACTAACCAATCACTTCGAACGGGGCAAACTAACAGAAGCAAGTGGTTGTGTATTTGACCTTGAATCTTCAAGCGACCAGAATGACGCACTGTTTGCAGCGGGCTAGGTTGACCGATGCATGGACACATGTTCCAAACAGGGGTACCGTACCCTAAATACAGGTCACCCCTCCAAGAGCAATTTAGTTGTCGGGTGTCAGCATCAACCCAGGTTCCTTCGTGACACTGATCGCAAATGGGCAACTCAGGTGCGGCGCATCCCGCTCAAAGACATCGGCGGGATCTTTTGCGGCACTGAGCCCGAGGCGCTCAAAGGGGTGGTCATTCTTACACTGCCTTGTGGGGAAGCCTTTTATGTTCCTTTTTCAGGCGCCCCGGATTCCAAGAGTTGGTGTGCCGGGATCCAAAGGTACATTCCCTGATTTTCGCTTTGAGGCAACCAAGCTGCGGGTGATGTTTCAGGGGATTTGCCGGGAGCCGTGTTATTTCAGAACAGCACACGGGCCGCCTAAAAGTTGCAGAACCCCTGCGCCACCTGGTGGCGCAGGGTTGCCAACAAAATGCCCCCTTGGATTGCTTTGCACTGGAAAGGCAAACTTGAAACATGTGCTTTCCTGTCAGTGGAGGTTAGCTCCCTGACCCGTTTTCGGGTTCGGTATCCCCAAAATCAGCGACCAAAGAAGTAGAATCCGTTGGAGTCCTTTGGGGGAGAAGCGTTGGTTACGTGGCACAGTCCATTTTGCTTGTCCACCTTCTTTGTATTGCACCTTCCAGGGCTTTTCCAGGAATGGCTAAAAAGGCGCCCTCCATGTTCGGGAGATACCCGGAAAAAGAGAAGCCTGAAATGTAGAATTGAACCTCTCCCCGCTGGAACCCCAGCGAGAGGTGCTGACGACCCCGCTGGACGACTTGTGCGCCACCTTGCTGGTGAAGCCCAGCAACGAGATCCTTAAAAGCAAAAAACGAATCACCCTAGGTGTGGGTCCCAAAAAAGGGGCTTCACATAGAAGACTGGTGGATGGGAAACAAGGACTAGAACCTGCGGTCCCCTGGTGAAATTATTTTGACCCATACCCAAGTGACCTTTCCTTTACTCAATGGTTTGCACTACCCGTAAACCACTCCCAGGGTAAACGAAGGTGTATACTTTTGACCAGTGTATCGCGGTTGAGCATCCGATGGAACCCCCTCAGGGTAGTGATTTCGGGAGTGAAAAGCATCTTGGATTCAAGATTGTGGACATGCGTCTTAGTTTGTTGACATTTCTGGTTCTGTTTAATTCAAGTGGGGGGTTGCAAACATTGCTTTTCTGCCATATGAGGGGTTCTTGGTCGGTCTTTGGATTTACTGACCTTGACTGACCTTCAACCTGTTGCCTTTTTTTGCGGATTGTGAGTCGCTTTTTGGAGAGGGTCAAGGAATGATCCAGTTTGGGCTTCCCTCTCAAGTATGAAATCACGCAGGTTCCCCCGCTTGGTCTACTTGAAGTCATGGCCCGAAAAGATAGCTACCTTTCTTTTGCTGTCCTTTTGGCAAAGGATGGTGACCTTCCGGCTGGAGCACATCAACGCGCGAGACACGCCGCTCAGATGTGTGATCCGCGGGATAGCCAAGGTATGTCCGAAGTCGCCTCACCTCAAATGGCTGCCCACTCATGTTGGCAAGCAATAATTGTGGAAGGTGTGTGCCTATGGGTGTGTTTTCTTTTGCCGTTGGTTTTCCTTGCACGCCTGGAGATGTGGATTGCTTCTCCAGATAGCTTCTGCAGTTGGCCTTTCCGCTGTTGTTGACCCATTCGTTTTCTTTGCACCCATCGCTGTTTCCATTGGCTACAGGTTGTACGGCTTGACTGAACCTTGATATGTGTTCTAGTAGTTTAAGTTTTTTGGGTAGGTGGAGGGCGCTTTCTCAAGAGACTGGAGAAATGAGTCTTTTTTGCACTGTTTTGGTTTAGAAAGCACACCGAAATCCGTTTTGGGATTCCCCTTCAAGACACACTCACATGTTTTTGGGTAGACCGCTTCGGGTTGTGGTTGCGAACGGCGGACGGCACCAACCAGCAGCTTTCTGATACTGGCTTTCATTTGGAATCACGTGGCCGTGTGGCGAAGTATGGAACTCCCTCCCAAAGACAGTTGCTCATGTTTTGTTACTAAATTGGGTTGTTGTCATTTCCAGAGATCCTATGGCGCCCATAGGAACTAACAGTGGCCTGTTTCAGGGCCTTGTGATTTCCACCATCCGAGGACCATTGGAAGGTTCTTTTGGTGTTTTGTGACAGAGGTCCTTGCATTCCCCCTACATGATTTAACCATCACCTGTCAACTGCTGTTTCAACATGCGTTTCCTCTACTGTGTCAATGTTTGGCAACATGCTACATCTCCGTTCACTAACATGTGCATGTTCTCCTGTATTCAAGTCCTTGGTTCGAACATTGCCCAAGTTTTAGTGGGGTGATGTTAGGCCGGGGACATATGCGGTCAAACCAACCTGACACAGACTCGGGAGTTTAGATGGAGCCACCAACTCCCTTCGGTATTTTCTCCACTCATCCTCAACCCCTTCACCACTGGGAAGCCCGGGCCGGGTCCCTGAGGTTGGTCATGTGCCTGATGCTCTTTGCGCAGAGTCAGGGCGCGGAAATGGACGCGGTCGGCGAGGAGGTTGAGGCGCGGAGATTCCTTCGAAAGGCCCTTCGTGTCCCGCGGTTCCATGTCCCAGGTTAGGGGGATATATACATACATATATACATATACACATACATATATTCATATATGTATACATATATATATATATGTATGTATCTGTGTTGTGTGTGTGTGTGTTTTCCCCCCTAGCCATTTCGGCTCAAGCTGTTATGGGACTGACTGCGCACCGCTACTCTCACCCTCCTAGGATCTGAGATATCCGTCGAGATGTTTGCCATTCTCTGCGGATTTTGAGCTCACCCTCAGCTCGGCGACTCAGTATCGTTTGAGCTCTTGGGACCCTTCATCGACGGATGGGCGTTCGATGCCTTTTGGCCTTCCGCGCTTGAGGGCGTTTGCGTCGTCCTCATTTTGCGTTTCACATATCGTCTCGCCGTGCGCGCATCTCTTGCCATGTCCCAGGCAGTGTTTCCGATTGAGACATGCAGCCGCTCTGACGATCTGGCGCTGCAGAGTATCTGACAAGCTCAACATCATCGATGAGGGTCACGCTCCTAGTTTCCGCACTCCAGATGCTACGCGTTAGGCGTTGCCCTGCTTGCATTGCGTCCCATGTTCGTTCTATGACTAGCACTCGATTAGTGCTATTGTCATCGCAAGGATGAACGATCCTGCAGATTCTATCAGGTAGCTTGCTGCAGTCAATGCATTCTTCCGGCAGCCCACACCTCAGCTGTTTGGCCAATCCGACTCTTCCACGGCGTCGTTGGTCAGCTTTCTGGAATCCCGACGTCGCCCGCTTAACTCAGAGAGCGGCCGGGGATTGTCCCGAACAGCCTTCTCTTTCCCGTGTCATCAATTTTCCATGGTGGGCTTTGGGCTGCAATAAATCGAGCTGAGCTGTATGGGGTATCTGTGGCGCTACGTTGGTCGGTTCAACATCATGCCCTCCGCATTTGGTCGCACCATGCGGTTGACGGGTTCTCAGCATTGCAAAGTTGGTTGCAAGGGGGCTCAAGGGCCCGGATTCAATTTTTCCGTGCGTTGCCATGATTGCTTGAAAATCATCCCAACCATGAACTTTGACTGATTGATGTGATGGATTGAACACCACTAAGACGGTCCAACAAACCGTGAATGGCCGTCAGGAGAACAAGTCAGAGAGAACAACCCTCGCAGCTCCAAAGACGACCAAGCCCCCAAGAAGAAAGCACAGATCAAAACGATGGTTTCGGTCCAGTTTGGCTACCGTTGCGGGGGAGCCGGGGCTTGAAATGCGTGACTCCGCTACCACAAAGGAGTGTTTCACATGTTTTTTTGGGGCGTAGCACTATAGTTGGTCACCAAGAACAAACCACGCATGTATAGGGACGGTTCAAGTCCGGTGGGCACCCCAAAGCAGTGTATGGAGGCATGTACCCCGGACAGACCTTACCAAACATTTCGCCTGGTACCAACACAAGCATGTATGGAAGGGGAGGGCCACTTTTCTCGAGTTGGGGCGGGATGTTCCAACCACATTTCTCGCAACAGGAGGAGGGCGATGAGGAAGAGGCTTCTGAAGCCCAAGATGTGGGTTTCGCCAGCGCGGCGGGCTCTCGCCCATGAGAGAAGACCAAAAGGAGGGCTAGAGAGCTGACAGAAAAATCGGTCAGTGGATGGACGTGGACCCCTGAAGTTCCGAGCGTAGACGTCCAGAAGGGTCTTTTCGTAACGGAGCCATGACGATGCCCCACATGCTGGGAGTTTTGAAGGTTGGCTCATAGACTGTGCACTTTTTGCTTGGGGGTTCCCCCACTCAAAGATTGGACAACCGGGGACTGGGAAGCAGAATTTAAGCCATCTTGAGACAGACCCATGGCCCATGTCTAGAGAACGGTTCAGGGTTCTGGGATTTGTTTGGAGTTGGCTGGTTTGCCTCTTCTGTTGCAGGGATGCGTTACTTTCGTGAAGAATCATTCCTTAGGAAGGCGGTTTTTCCTATGGTGCATTGGAAGGCAACACCTGGCCATCCCTCAGTCCAGTGTCAGTTCTTTTGGGTTTCCCTGGGCCCAACACAAGAACCTCCTTACTGAGCCAAGCGAACCCAGGCATTCCGGGTGATTCTGTGTAAGCTCAGGTGAACGGTTGGGCCTCCTGAAGACCAAGCTCCCACATACCCAGGTGTGCAGATCCCACCCCTTAGAATCCCGCACGTGATCGGGTTGGAGATCCTGGGTTGTTTTTGTGTTGATTCCGTTTTGTTTCGATTGTGCAAAAGGAGGACCATGCGAATCAGAGGGACCTCTTAGAGCGACCGCTGAACAAAATGAAATGAGTTCCCAACCAGCAAAGGGCATCCAGCCCCGCAGGAGTTTGGCCCGCTCTTTGAATCCGAAGTTAACATCAAATGGTTTAGTTTCGCACTTCCGCCGGATGGCTCAGCCGAGACTTTTGCTTGGCACATTCCACAGATCTCAGCAAGGACTTGGTGGTGAGTCCGAGCGATGGCATGGGAATGAGACCCCAAAGTCATAGATTCAGACCGGTAGCTCTTTGTCAGACATGAATCCGAGGGTGCCAGGGGCGCAACGCCAATCCGTTGGCCTCACCAACTTCATGTTGGACAGCCTCACATACCTCTCCAGAGAGTTGGTCCAACAGAAACATCCAAATGGGTGTGGGTGTGTTTGTGTGTGATCTCGGGAACCCCCAAAGTGCCTGGTTTCTGGTTTCCCTTTGAATTCCTGGTTTGAGCCGCCCAAGAAGGGGCACCCTCACCACAAAACAACCCTACCGAGCTAGATGGATCAACCACAGAAGCCTTGACTCCAAACAAACCGCTCGGGCCGAATTTGCGCGGAGAAACATGGCCCGCCCCAGCCGGCCATGCGCGTGAGTCGCGAGGCGCGGCTTCTGTGCGGGTAGGATCCCCTTCTCTCATGAGACACCAACTAGAAAGGGGGCGTGATTGCACCTGGGTCGACGTCACCCTTGTCTCGGTGGTTGCAAGGGGTCCAGGGGAAACCACCCATGTGGCCCCCCCCCAAAAAAAAGGAAGAAGAAGAAAGAATCAGACCTAGTGTGACAGAAATGCAGTGGACATGGAAAGCCAGAAGTGCAACCAAAGGGAATGCACCAGATTTGAGCTGATATTGAAACCCGACCATCACCCTTCACGCGCCCACCCTGCACCTCCACCCGCCCCCTGCATCAGTTTGCTTGAATCACCCTAATTACACACTACAATAAGTCTATAAGGGCCCAAATAATTCGAATGGGGTTATGGACAACTTCAAATCCAAATTTAGTGATAGGAGTAAACTATCAGTCATCATTGCTCCAGCACCCTCGCGACAGCACCCACAAATCAGGCTCCACCTCTTGAGAAATGTTTGGACCACAAAATCGCTGGGTGGCCTGATGACCCCGGTTTCACAGTTTGGAGGAGGGTCCCCCTACCAAGGGACAAGTTCACTGGGGTCATGTTTGGTCAAAGAGTCAAAGATTGCAAACGTTTTTTCCCCAGCTGAAAACTATGGGGTTGATAGGCCCATAAATTGGCTTTGTGCTGGGGACATCAGAGCTTGTGTTTGTCTTGGTTGAGTGCAATAGATGAACCTTCGATTCCAAACTGGGCTTACCACTCAACCATAAACCCTCCCAAAAGAACTAAGGCGACCCAAAAAGAGATGCTTCAGGGGGCGCCAAAAAGCCGAAGCGCGAATATCCGGGACACGCAGCGGGAGCCTCCCTCGGTTTTAGCATCACCGTTTGGACCAATGTCAATCAATTGAGTTTCCCTTCTGTGCAAAGGGGACAGAGGAGCCCTATTTGGCCATGAATTCTAGGTAACCTGCTCCAAGTGGGAAGTGGACATCACTCTCCAAATCCACCAAGCGGTCAATCTAAACACACACACACACCCATTTCGTTCCCAGGTCTCGAAGCTTCTTCATGCCAGGATGATGGGAGCAGGCGGAACCGGCCCGGGCCTGCCGGGCTTGCCGGGCCTGCCGGGCCTGCCGGGCTTGCCACCCTTGCCCGTTCTGCCTGAACCTCAGCTGAGCTGAACCTGGACCTTTCGGTTTGTTGGGGTGCAGGGTTTCCTCCATTCCCTTTGGACAACCTCCAACAGTGGCGATCGTTTCAATGCAAACCACCAGTAAACTGATCAACTTTGGGGGGAATCCAATGGCCCCTGTGAGAGGTGTCCATCGAAGGGTGCCCCGGTCCCCCAGTCTGCAAACGTTGTGTGTGTTCCATTTTCCCAAGGGAGTTGTATTCATTGTTTGTTGCGACGTCCATCTCTTTGTGTGGCACTTTCCAACTTTGCACGTCAGATTGGCATCATTTTTGCCGCATTGACCGAGTTCACACATGTAGACTTCTTAGGTCAGGCATGAACCGAAAGAGGACCATGCCCATGTCTATGACATCTGCCCTTGGCCCTCGTGCAGCGACATCAGCGGTGTCACCGTGACGCTATGGCCTTGCGGAGACTTTGCGGGCACATGGCAAATCCTGTTTTTTCTTCCCTGCCCAGAAATGATCCATCCCCAGTTGGGAAGGGGCTGCAAGGCCCGGCATGGCGCTCTTGCCTGGAGGACTGATGGGTGGGTCTCCCCACAGGCGTTCTGTGGGGGGTTCTTTGACTTTTTTCCAGTGTATTGCAGTTGTGACTTTTGAAATCGAAGGGTCTTGCTGGACCCTTGTCCCAACAACAGTGGTTGTCGCTTGCTCTACTCGGCTTCTTATTTCAACTTGGTGAAGTATGGTAAGTCTAAACGGCTCGCGTTGCCCGCCTCGGCCAGCATGCTTTTGGCTGGTTTTGAATTGTTGTGTTGTTTGCGTGAGTGAGTCGGCACCGGGATGTGTGAGCTGATTTCCAAGATATATTGTGGGTGCATGTTCGCGCGTTTCCACACGGCGTTAGGGGGGGCATCGAGCACCTTAAGGCCCACACATTTATATTTTTTTTAAAGGAAGAAGAATTAATTCCCCCCCGTGCCCCTGAAGGGAAACGGGAGGGGTAGCAGCAAGGGAGCATTTCTTTGGTTCGAGATTCATGCCTTATGCAAAAAAAACAGACTTTGGTTCGCCCCATCGAGCTGGGGAGGTTTTGAGGAATAGTTTGTTTCATTTTTTTTGGCGGGGGGGGGGGGGTTGAGACTGATAAAGTTCAGAATCTCACCCCAAATTTCCACGTCTGTTGAAAGAGGTGGGTAAAGCCCAAAATAGGGGCACCCACCAACAAAAACACGTGGTTTTCCCTTCGTTTTCCTTACTCGAAAAGCAACACACCTATGTAATGAAACTGGTTTCTCAGTACGTGGACAATGTGCTGGGGTTGTGCTTCAAACCCGGCAAAGAACTCAGTTAGTCACAGATTGAGCAACACGTGTTGCAGACCTTTCCCTAGAAACGGACAATTCAAAGGTAGGTTGTGCAGACAATAGCTGTTCAATCCATGTCTAGGCACCATGGACCATGTTTAGCCATGTGTCAGCCCAAGCAAGGCGCTGGCCGAGAGTTGGCGTCAGGACTGGCGCTGCCGACGGCGCCATGCGCCATGCCAGGCGCGAAATCAAAAACGCGTGCGGGTGTCACGGGGAGACTCGGCAGATTTGAGTTGCCCAGGTGCTAAGGAGCATATATATATATATATATATGTTTCTTTCAACCCCCCATTTTTGGCACCTAGTATCAGCGCAACGTGCTGTGTGGTTCGTCCCTGAAGCTTTTTGACAGCTTCCGCAAAGATCTGCGGCCTGTCCAAATCATTTGTGCTCGACATGATCTTTGCGAGCGTTTCTGTCGCGACTCCCGCAAAAATCACATGCTTCCCAACGTGTCCCTGTCTTTGGACCTTGCCATATCAGCTCCACGCATCACCGTTTTCCATTGGCCAGTGTCTTCACACCCACTCTTTTGAGCCAGCTCTATGGGCGTGCCAGCGGGGATGGTGAACAACTGCTGTCCCTTGGTGAGTTCAGGTGAGTGGGAGCACAGAACTTGTTTTGAGGAGGGTGTTGGATTGCAACCTTGCGGACCATGACCAACGCGGTGTTGAACAGAAGGCGTGTTGCGTTTCTCGACGCAGCGTCCCACCTCCGAACACGGAAGCTGACAGAAGTCACCTTGCAAAGTTTGCCAGTTGTCAGTAGTCCAAGTCTGATTTGGGGCCCATGCCACTAGCAAGCCGGACCAGACTGTGGCCAAGTCCCCCTTGCGGAACGGGAGAATCGTTTTAGAGGGGCTTGGGTGACCTCTTCAGATCGCACGAGTTCACGGGCTCAGCTTGATCCAGGGCAGCCAGAGAGGGCTGCTCGTTTTGTGGCTGGGGAACTTCCTGATGAATCAACCAGGCAGAAGTTAAATTGTTTACGGGGCGTCAACATGCAGAACCCGAAAGGCTTTTTTTTTGTTGGGACGGGCCGGCAACTCAGTGCAACCGAGGATTGCTGTAGCTCTTTCGGAAAATATTGGCCGATAGTCCCGGACGAATGGCCTTGCGTGCCAAAACCACACCAGCTTTTGTTGCTGTCCCCGTTTTGCAGGTAGGCAAACATATACGGGGGTGTGGGAAAAGAAAAGAACATGGGAGTTTAACAATATCAACTTGGGCGTGCGTTTTTCATGATTTAATGAGGGTTTGGAATGACGTTTACAATATTATGTGAATATACTTCACAAAGTTCTTCTATTTTCACTTTTCTCACTTAATTTCAGTTGAACATAGGTGATCCCCCAACAAAGGAAACGGCTTCCTTTCCTCTTTTGTTGGGGGGTGGATCGGGGGATGCTCTCAGCGCTCCGAGCTTCCGAAAGCCCCAAACCTGCTTCGGTTTGCGCGAGGTCACGTGCCAGTGGCCTGAGCCTCAGGATGCTTTGGGCTCCATGCTACACGCATGATGCTTGGGGTTCAAACCACCATTGGAACAATGAGTGTTGATACGGTTGATACAACCGCCATTGTCTAGGATTTGTCATCTAAACCAGGGCAACCATTGTGGTAAATGGAGTGCAAGCTGGAGCCCTTGACAAAAAGAACCCGTGGGTCCCTGAGAAGAGGGGGGTGAAGGGTTGCCAAATTGGGTGGGTCCCAGCAATGCATCACCTACAGTACTGCTTGCCCTTTTCTAAACGACCCGGATCCAAAGAGGGTTGCCACGTTGTCAATGTGTTTCAAGTTGGACCTGCCCAACACGGCAACATCAACGTGTCATGTTAGCGTGAACCTTGGAGGCCCAACGGCTGTTTTGTTGCGATTCTTTGTTTGCTTGCTGGTTTGTTGGTTGATTCGTGGTGTTTTAGTTTGTTGTGCGTGTGTGTGGCTTGCTCGCCCACTTGCTGGATGGAGAGCCTGCCTGCCTGCCTGCCTGCCTGTCTGCCTGTGTGTCTGTCTGTCTGTGTGTCTGTGTGTCTGTGTGTCTGTGTGTCTGTGTGTCTGTGTGTCTGTGTGTCTGTGTGTCTGTGTGTCTGTCTGTTTGTCTATTTGTACTACATGTTTTGCTTGTTGGCTTGTCTGTTTGTTTGTTTGTTTGTTTGTTTGTTTGCTGGATTGGTTGCTTGCTTGCTTACCTTGCCTTGATTGCTTGTCTATCTAAACTTGTTTATTCGCGTTTTTTTTTGTTTTTGTTGTTTAGTTTGTTTGGTTATTTGCTCAATCTGGCATTGCTTGCTGTTCTTGTTCTCCCTTCAACACCAACCAAAAAGGGTAGCCTCCAAAAAAGGCACGCCCATTTTCTTCCAGACGGTCCTGTTTGTTGTCTTGCTCCGCGGCCCAAATTTCTCAGGCGGCAGCGCTGCTGCCTGGTCAAGAGGCTTCGAGTGGGAAACTGCCTGCCACACGCCTGGGTTGGTTGGGCTCCCTTTGCAAGAGCGTCGTTTTGGGGTCTGCGCGTGCAGAAATTTGGTTCAAGTAACGTGGGCCCCGGAATCAACTGAAGAAGGGTGAGCATCTTACATGGACCCCCCCTTCCCTCATTCAGCCGGTTGATCCTGGGTTCCCAGCACCCCCAGAAATCCTTGTTTGTTCCGGGAAAAATGGACTCATCCCCCAAAGATTGTTCCCTCACTGGGCACGTGAATGAAGACGGATGCCCTATACTTTTATCCCCGAGGATGGAGTGACAATTCAAGATTTTCCTGGCCTCGCAATTTTGGTTCATTTACCAATTTTTCAAAGTCAGAGTTTGCTATGCCATTTTGGGCCGCCGCGCTGCGCCGGCCCGAACTTGGGGTGGGGGTGGGCGGTGGGTTTTCGCAGCTTGGATTGGGCAGCAGCCTCAGATCTTCTCGACAGTGCGTTGTAGAGGAACACCAAGGATAGAAATACTTGTAGCGCCCAGACGCCGTTGAGCGCCAGGCATGCGGCGTGTCGAGTCGACGTCAGCGAAGACAACACATTGTCTTTGTGGTCACGCCAGAGCCACACTTTGTGTTGCCCGGCGCGCCGGTTTACATCCGAGATAGCGCGTGAGTGACAGGCAATTCGTTCTCGCAGCTGGCTTCCATCATTCGGATGGCATCCGCGTGTCAAGACACACAAGACGGTTTTGTTCTTTGATTCGGTCTATGAAGTAGCTAAGGGAACTTGAGCCTGGAAACTCGTCGTGCTTGTCCAGCACAGCCCGGCCGTGAACGCGCGCTCGCATGACTGAGTGTTCAGACTGCGTTGTGTGTTGCCCGGCGCGCCGGGTTATGTCTGTCACGCAGAGCACGAGCGCCCAGCTAGCGGTGCGTAACATCGATGTCAGACGCTTGGATATCACAATGTCTTCGTGGACGCCTGATCCGCACTCTGCGTCGCCCAGCGCGCTGGGTTACGTCCGTTAAGTAGCGCGCGAGCGCCAAGCAAGCGGTTCGTGTACTTGGCTTCCATCATTCGGATGGCGTCCGCGTTTCCAGAAATGCAACACGGTTTGTTCTTTCATTCGCTTTATGAAGCAATTAAAAGAACTTGAGCCTGGAAGCTCGTCGAACACACGCTCGCGTGACTAAGTGTTCGCGCTGCGTTCAGACTAGACGTCGCGCGTCGCCCGGCGTGCCGGGTTACTCTGTCAAGTAGGCGCGAGCGCCAAGCAACCCGCGCGTAGAATCGACGTCAGGTGCTTAGATAGCAGTGTCTTGATAGACGTCAGGCGCGCGCGTTGCATTTACATCCGTCCCAGCAGTGGCTCGCGCAGTGGCAGTAGGCTTCCCTCGCTCGGATGGCAGCCGCATGATCAAGACAACGTTTGTTCATTGATTTGTTTTGTGGAGCTGCTAAAAGAGCAGGTGCCTGACAGCTAGTCGCGCGTTTCCCGCGCAGCCCGGCCGTGAATATGTTCGCACGATTAACGTTGGGCTGCGCAGACTAGGCATTGCGTGTCGCCCGGCGCGCCGGGTTACGTCCGTCGCGTAGCGCCCGGACGACTTCGAGCGCCAGGAATGCAGCGCATTCGGTCGACGTCAGTTGAGACAACACATTGTCTTTTGTGGTCACGCCAGAGCCACACTTTGCGTTGCCCGGCGCGCCGGGTTACGTCCGAGATAGCGCTTGAGTGACCAGCAAATGGGTCTTGCAGCTGGCTCCCATCATTCGGATGGCATACGCGTGTGAAGACGCGCAAAGCTGTTTTGTTCTTTTATCCGGCTTTTGAAGTAGTTAAAAAAACTTGAACCTGAAAGCTCATGGTGCTTGTCCCGCACAGCCCGGCTACGAACACACGCTCGTATGACTAAGTCTTTATGCTGCGTTCAGACTAGGCGTGGTGCGTCGCCCGGCGCGCCGGGTTATGCCAAGCAAGCGGCGCGTAGAAATCGATGTCAGACGCTTTGATATCGCAATCCCCCACATCCGCACTCTTCGGCACCCGGCGCGCCGGGTTTACATCCGCCTGGTAACGCGAGAGTGACAAGCAAAGTGGTTCTCGCAACTGGTTTCCATCATTCGTTTGGCATCCGCGTGTGAAGACGCGCAAGGCTGTTTTGTTTTTGTATTCGGCTTACGAAGTAGTTAAAAGAACTTGAGCCTGCAAGCTCATCGTGCTTGTCCCGCACAGCCCGGCTACGAACACACGCTCGCATGACTAAGTGTTTATGCTGCGTTCCGACTAGGCGTGGTGCGTCGCCCGGCGCGCCGGGTTGTGCCAAGCAAGCGGAGCGCAAAGGCGATGTCAGATGCTTAGGTATCACAATGAATCCGTGGACGCCACATCGGCGCTTTTCGGCACCCAGCACGCCGGGTTTACGTCTGCCACGTAGCGCGTGAATGACAAGCGAGCAGTTCTTGCAACTGGCTTCCGTTATTCGTAGGGCATCCGCGTGTCAAGACACACAAGACGGTTTTGTTCTTTTATTCGGCTTATGAAGTAGTTAAAAGAACTTGAGCCTGGAAGCTCATCGTCAACACTTTGTCGGAAGACTGACCCGCAAAAGCGCGCGAAAGGGTTTAAGGTCAAAGTAAGCCCCACGGAAGCCAAAACGCACACTGCGAAAGCATAGCGAAAGCAGCGGCGAAGAACCCTCCCACTTGAAGCAATCCACAGAAAGTTTCGGCCGCTGCTCAATTGGGAAGCAAGAGTGTTAGGCCCTCTCCCGAGTTTTTGCCTGACTAGTGTCGCACCCTGGAGGTTGACCCCCCTGTGAGCTTCGTCGCGCCGAATCACTTCGGAGGGAAGTGCCCTAGAGCTCATCCGTCCAGTTGGGTTATGTTGTAACTGCATCTTCTCAAGTTGCAGCTGCTCCTGATCTTGTCTGGGAGGTTGCCAAGAACCCCATGGCCCTGTGACCCCAATCACGTCGAATGAGCTCGGGGGGCGGTGTTGCCAATTTGTACTTGCCTAGTCAGCATTTAACAACAGGAGCCTTTTCGAATTTACCCCATGCGAGACGGCAGTCGCCGGCTTAATCAGGAAAATCCAGCTGATTCAGCGCGCTAGAAGTTTGCCACCAGCGCCCAGGATTTTGAAAGGCAAAGGGGAAGATCAAGCCGATTTAGCGCGCTAGAAGTTTGCCACCGGCGCCCAGGATTTTGAAAGGCAAAGGGGAAGATCAAGCCGATTTAGCGCGCTAGAAGTTTGCCACCGGCGACCAGGATTTTGAAGGCAAGGGGTACAGTCAAGCTGACTCATTGCGCTAGGAATTTGCCACCAGCAGCCAGGATCTTGAAAGGCAAAGGGGAAGATCAAGCTGATTCAGCGCGCTAGAAGTTTGCCACCGGCAACCAGGATTTTGAAAGGCAAGGGGCAAAATCAATAATTTCGGCGCAAGGGCTGTTTCCGGGAACAATAATTTGGGCAACCCGCAGATTATCTCGCTAATATTTGCCAGTGGCCCCAAAGCGCGCAGAAGAGCCCGATTAGGCGCAGGATTGTGCCCAAGCGCCCCAACCTTTGTTCGCAAAGCGTTTTCAGCGCTTACTTGCGCAGCATTTGCAAAGCGTCCAGAGGCTGCAGCTTTGTTGCTCAAGACAAGCTTAGTGGGTTACTTGAGCCGAACCACGACTTATGCCTTGCACTCCTTCATGCGTGACCCTCTGGATAACTTGTGACTGTCCTGTTGGGTAGACGCGAGTTTTGGTGACTGTGTAAGCACCATGAGGAGTTGTTCGGGTTACTTCGTTGCGCTTGAAGCCGAGAACTCTTTCCTTCCTCTTGCGTGGGTAAGCCGAAGGCAAACTGTCACCAGCCGATCCACGACTGAATCCGAAACAGTGGCTTTGGCCACCGCCGTGTACAATGATGTGATGCCCTTGGAGATCGCTTGCAGCCACCTCTTTGGCCGTGAGATTCTTGTGAAGTGCTGGGAAGATAATCAAGCTGTCCTTGCGATTGTATCGAAAGGATTTTCTTCCAAATTGAGACACTTGCAAATGACTCACAAGATCAACATCGCCTAATTGTCAGAAGCAATTGAAAACCCCAATTACGAATGAGATTACATTGTGACAACCGAGCAAAAGGGAGATACCTTGACGAAGGCGCTCGGCCCTCAGAAGTGGGGCGCTGCCCTCGACTTGATTCATGTTGGGGGTTGTCCGCAACAATCAAAGCCTGAATGAACACCTCACCTGCCCCTGCCGTGTTTGGCTAGCTTTGAGCGCCTCACACCGCGAAGCGAACTCAATTAGTTTCACGAGAAGTGAATTGCATGACACTACTTGGCTCTCACCAGGTCGCTGCTAGACACCCTTGTGTTGCCAGGTTGAAGTTTTCGTGTCTTGGTTTGCATTGCAGTAAAGAAACTTGTGTGTGCTTGGAATCAGGGGGGGCGACTTCGCGCCCTAAACCGGTGTCCTTGTGAGGCGGCCGGGCATGCCGCACTTGAGCAGTTGCCAAATCTTAGACAAACATAGTTGATTGCAAAATGCATCAATGGGCTTTGAATATCTTAGCCATACAAACCAGTGCAGCATTTAATGGTGAGCTTTGTTGTTCCCAGTTGAGTGGCTTGCTTCGTCATGGCTTTTGTGCCAGCATCTCGACTCTTGACAAGCTTTGCCGCTCTTGCGCATCAGCTAGCAACTTGAGATGGCACCTTTGCCTGGATCATTAATTCGTATCCATGTCATTAATTCGAGAGTTGTCTTTTGGTCGCCTTTCTAAGTTGATGCAATCATTCTAGCAAGGGGTGAAGCTACCCTTCGCTGCGACCCGTCCTGCGCCTGGGAGAGTTGAACAAACCCACCTTTTCAAGGGGCGTGTTCCTCTTAGCTTCCTCTCCGGGTATGGTGCATGAGTTTTGTCATTTGCCAATCATTTGGCTCAAGGCTGTGAGGGGGATCCTCGCGCTTGCGTCGCTGCCATAGTACTGGACATTCTTGAATCACTTGAACTCTGGTATTTCAACTTAAAAGGTTCCATAGCAACGGAGGGTTTTTCAACATGGGTGGCTTCACGTTTCCCGAAATAAACACACTCAAAAAAGGCCACCCTCAAAAAACACACACCCAGGTCCACTAAAGCGGTTGATCTGATGAAGAAAGCATTTGTGTTTTCCATGGCCCAAACTTGTGCCGGGCAATTAAACCATCGCTCCAGCCGCGCATGGCGCAGAAGGCGCGTGGCAAATTTGGCAGAACCACTGTCCGCTCTCACGCAATCTTTTCTGCTATCGGCTCCTGAGGAGCATGATAAGCCGATCCAGCCTTCTACGAGCACCCAAAGATCCATGGAACATGCGACGGGAAACAAGACGTAATGTGTCTATGTCCCCTGCTCAGGAAACGCGCAAACGACAATTTGCAATCCAGGGCTAATGGAGGCCCAAGCCATACTTCGCAAACTGGGATGGTCTTAGGTTGCACATGAAGGCGTTTCTCAAAATGGTGGACCGCTTTTGGGAGCGCTTGAAAGGGAAACCAACCTGGTCCCCTATTTTGAGAAGTGCAATCGCGCGCTAGTCAGGACTGGTGACACTCTGGGTCACTCCCCTGAAATCCTTTCTTCCGGGCCCGCGACCCGCGAGTTTGGAATGCAGACATGCTGTTTTTAACTACTCTACAAGAGGTATCAAAGTCAGTTTGGGTTCCTCTTCAATAGGACCGCCAAGGGGAACGACTTTGATGATGCTAAAATAGCAGGGACAGTTTTCGTGATTTTTGGGGTAGGTATGTTAGTCTATTTTAGTGGGGGATTGGGATGTTCACTGGGGGTACGATTTGGATTTTGACCCATGGCCAAATGGACATGAGACAGTCTTTGAGAGGATTTCTGTCGTGAGTTCTACTGCTAAAGGCTAGTGTCCAACTCGTAAAGCCTTTTGGTGGGCTGACTCTGCTGGAGGTAGTGTTTTTTGTTGGTTGGTTGGCTGGCCGCATCCCCGGCATCACCAGCATCACTTGGACCTGGGGTTGCCAAGTCAACCCTAAACCCGGCCTGGATGTCAGCCCTTCGCTTCGCCTAAATCAACCCCAAACCACCCCAAGACCCCACCCTCATGAAGATCTAAGCCAGCCAAAACCCCCTAGCTTAAACCAGCCCCCAGCAACTCCCAACTGCCACCCAATCAGAGCCAATAGGCGACCCCAGGTCCAAGTGATGTTGGTGATGCCGGGGATGTTGGCAGCTTTGCGGAAAACCGGACCTAGTAAGAAAC
>CAUJNA010003495.1:0-25000 GCA_963377175.1 Effrenium voratum | reverse complement strand
TGTTGTTATTCTGCCCCCCTCACGGTTGGGCAAATCTGATCCTTGCCACTGAAAGCCACTTGTTGGTTTTAGCAACGAGGGGTTCTCAGGCACAAGAAAAGGGCACTGACACCTGCACGGCTCAGCAGCAGGTGGAAGAATTGGCCAAGAAGTTCAACCTGGACGCTCAGGAGCCGATTGATCCCGAGTTTCCATGTGTGGACATCCGAGGTGGCAGCCCTCTATTTGGTCGTTTGGATTGGTGGTTTGGTACTTAAGGAGGGGTTTCCCATTTCTACAAAAGCTAGGGGTTCAAGTCAAAGAGCAGCTTCTTTGGAATCACTACATTGATCAAATGAGAGAAGATCCATTGACCCTGCCTCGGGGATCGGAAGGAAGGATCCCACTTGCCGGCCCCGACTTGCCGACTCCAATTGTGTTCTTGAAGATCATCAAGTGGGAGAAGCAACCCCTCCCAAAGTTTTGCAAACCATGAAACCCATCAGCCTGATTTCTGCATGGACATTGGTGAGAAACCAGCAGCTTGCTGCATGGCACGGCAAGAAACAACCGACATCTTTCCTAATTGGAGGTGTCAAGAAGTCGGGTCAGAACGTGGGCATCCCCATTCTTGTTCTTGCACGTGGAACTCTCAAAAGACCCACATTTTTGAGGCATCTCTGTTTTGGGAGCACCCCAGGTGTGTGTGTGTGTGTGTGTGTGTGTGTGTGTGTGTGTGTGTGTGTGTGTGTGTGTGTGTGTGTGTGTGTGTGTGTGTGTGTGTGTGTGTGTGTGTGTGTGTGTGTGTGTGTGTGTGTGTGTGTGTGTGTGTGTGTGTGTGTGTGTCTGTGTGTGTGTCTGTGTGTGTGTCTGTGTGTGTGTCTGTGTGTGTGTCTGTGTGTGTGTCTGTGTGTGTGTCTGTGTGTGTGTGTGTGTGTGTGTGTGTGTGTGTGTGTGTGTGTGTGTGTGTGTGTGTGTGTGTGTGTGTGTGTGTGTGTGTGTGTGTGTGTGTGTGTGTGTGTGTGTGTGTGTGTGTGTGTGTGTGTGTGTGTGTGTGTGTGTGTGTGTGTGTTTTGGGACCCCCCCAATTTTTGCTGGCTTTAAAGGCAAACCAGAAGAAAACGCACCATTTTGGGGGTTCTCCGAAAGAAAACAACACCCCCCATATCCGTCTCGCGAGGCTGCTGCCAAGCTGGCGGAGGTGCTGTCGAAGCGGGAGGATCGCAAGAAGGACCTGAGGCGCCTGTGATCACATGGGTGGCTCGTTTAAAAGGAAACCAACAGGAAAGCCATGGGTAGACCCCAAACATGGCAACGGCTTTCCGCTCTCAAATGATATGCTTGGTCTCAACAGAGGATTGAACCCCCGGGTGAAATGGTATTCCAATCCCAGACCTGCAGTGGGGTTCGCCCTGGGGCAAAGCCCCTTTTCACGATTTTGGAGTGGGGGTCCTTTCAAATCAACTACCAACCCAAAAAGTGCAACTTGTTTCCCATGATCCACTGGACTACTTGCAGTTCATTGTGCCTTGAAACTTCGAGCCGCGGCAACGGGTGATCTTGGCGAGCGTTCCAAGAAAGCCCGAGTTGATTCGTGGGCAGTGCCCACCATCAATCGGTGCGAATATTTCGCCTGCTGATTCACAGATTGGTGTAGACTCCTTTCGTTCCAGGTTTTGATTTAGTGGCTCTGAAGTGGCGGAACAACTCCAAGTGCTTGAATTCCTTTTGGGGTCCTTTTGGAGCCAACAACGGCTGAAATCCAGCTTTCGTTCGGCACCCTCAGCCCATCCAGTTCGACCTCCTGGGACAGAACAGACTGGTTTGGCGTCCTTTGATTTGACCAAAAGGGGGTTGTTTCATGTTTGGCCATTTTTGTTTTATCCTCAATGTGATGTTACTTGTTTGTGTGTTTCGTGGTTTTGGGGTGGCTCCAACATCACTGGCCCCCTTCCATGCATCGTCCAGGCAGCTCCAGAAACATTTGGAGCTGTCCAACCGGCCGTCGTCTCTGGCTGTGGCCTGAGATCGGCCACCGCCCTGTGAGACAGAATTATCGTTAACGTGGAGCAAGCAGTTGCCAGTTCGTCGATTTGGGATGGACCCAGAGAGAGTTACAACCACAGAGAGTTGCTTTTTTTTTTTTGGGGGGGGGGGGGCGCGATGAGATGGTAGCTGCATATGTTGAGTGAGCTGGAGATCGGAGTGGATTAGAGTAGCTCCAGGCTCAGGACCTCTGAAAGAGACCCGGATGGAGAAACCTGCGCCGGTGTCCATTTCGGGGCTCGGGAAGCCAAAGCAACAAAACCCCGTGGATCACATTTCGGCTATGGAGTTGGTTAGTTCAACTTCGAACTTTTGGGGAAACTCTGTGTTTCCTGCATGGAGGGAGCAACAAGGTTGCTTGTGCGGGGGGCAATATCCACGTAGAAAATGTGCTTGCAGTAGCTTTGCCGCAGCCTCAGGTGATGCTCATGCTGAAAGACATGCGATCTGGACACCCAATCAGAGATCCAGGGTGCCGTTGGGTGAAGTGTGCATATGCTGAGGTGCAAAACGTGCGTGCGTGCGTGAGTGCGTGCCTGCGTGCCTGCGTGCCTGCGTGCCTGCGTGCCTGCGTGCCTGCCTGCCTGCCTGCCTGCGTGCCTGCGTGCCTGCGTGCCTGCGTGCCTGCGTGCCTGCCTGCCTGCCTGCCTGCCTGCCTGCCTGCGTGCCTGCGTGCCTGCGTGCCTGCGTGCCTGCGTGCCTGCGTGCCTGCGTGCCTGCCTGCCTGCCTGCCTGCGTGCCTGCGTGCCTGCGTGCCTGCGTGCCTGCGTGCCTGCGTGCCTGCGTGCCTGCCTGGCGGCCTGCGTGCCTGCGTGCCTGCGTGCCTGCCTGGCGGCCTGCGTGCCTGCGTGCCTGCGTGCCTGGCTGCGTGCCTGCCTGCCTGCCTGCGTGCGTGCGTGCCTGCCTGCCTGCCTGCCTGCCTGCCTGTCTGCGTGCGTGCGTGCGTGCGTGCCTGCGTGCCTGCGTGGCTGCGTGCCTGCGTGCCTGCGTGCCTGCGTGCCTGCGTGCCTGCGTGGCTGCGTGCCTGCGCGCCTGCTCGCCTGCGCGCGTGGTTGCGTGGGTGCGTGGGTGCGTGTGTGCGTGTGTGCGTGTGTGCGTGTGTGCGGGTGCGTGTGTGCGTGTGGGTGTGGGTGTGGGTGTGTGTGTGTGTGTGTGTCTCTGTGTGTGTGTGTCTCTGTGTGTGTGTGTGTGTCTCTGTGTGTGTGGGTGTGTGTGTGTGTTTGTTGGTGTTGTGGGCTGTTAATTTGAATATCCACTGCGCTTCGGTTGGTGTTTTGGTGGTGTGTTGCTTTCAACACTGACTGGGCGGGGACCAAGCGAGAGGAGCCCCGACCATCTGGCATTTACATGAAGCTGCTAAAAGTGTTCGCGCGTTGGGTATGCTTACAACTGGTTGATTTCCGTTTGTTTCGTGTTTGAGGCCCCATCCAAAAGTATGCTGTTGGCAATGTTTGTCACCATGCACCACCCATCATCAAGGGACCCCCCCTTTCAAAATTGCGTGACTTAATGAAACCAAAAACAAGCGGAGTTTTCCTGGGAGTGGCTCGCAGCTTAGGGCCCGGGGGTTGATCGGTCCCAGACGAAAGCGAACCAAGTGTTTGTGCAAGCTCAGCTTGTTCTAGCTTTGGATTGAACGCTTTGGATCCGGAGGTCCATGCGACTTTTGGGTGGTTTCCCATTCGTCTGATGATCGGTTGCCGGAAATTGCGGTCCGAGTCCTCAGATCCTTTGAACCCGCGAATTTCAGCCGGAGGTACCCACCTGCTGTAGGGAGCCTGGCCCACAAGAGGGGCATGAAGGGCAACAGGACCGAGGGTCCTCGGTTTGACCTGCTAGCCTCGCTTCCTGAGCTCCTGGACTTGAAACTTCTGGGGGAATCTATCTTTTCAGCGGAAAATAATTTGTTTTTGTTGGATAATCCGCTCAGGATGAGTAACACCCCACGGAGCCTTTTCGTAAAGCCCGATTTGTTCTGCAAGTAGTATTAAAAGCCCGCAAGTTAGAGTCTTACTTTGGGGAAACAGGGGGAGGTTCAAGTATACTTGGCTGGTTCTGACCTTGCAACGATGTTTCAAGTTTCAGCACTCCAGCTTTTGATTGTGCTTGAAAGACGGTGTTTTCTTTGGGCGAGGTGATGCTTGCAAGTTGGGAAACAAAGGGAATCCTGTCAGAAAGGAACAATCGCCAAGAGAGAGCCATGGCTAGGTTGGGTAGGTTAGTACCTAGCCGCATGCCTGTTCAACTTGACCAACTCAGGGGTTCCGGGCTGACAGGTGCTTGGCGACTTGTCTCGGCCTACATTCCAGACGCTCTGTTGGTCGGTTCTAGAGGGTACGTGATATCCCCACCATGAGGCACATGCACTCGGAAGCGGCCCATGCATCCGAAGTCGGTCGCCGACCTCCTTGGAACCAGCTGCATGCGGGCGTCCATGTTTGAGACCCGGGCGGCTTGTTCAACGCAACCCTGCTTTGCTTGTGGAGAACCGGCTTGTTTTTGAGAGGTCACCCGCAGTGGGGCGGGGAATTCAAGGTTTGCTTTTGACCATGTCACTTCGGAAAGATAGCAAAGTGCTTTCGCTCTTACCCTCAGACCCTTCAATGGCCACCGAAATTAGTTATGGAATCATTCTCCGTGTTTCGCATTTTTAAGGGTAGTTCTTGTCATTCCCCATGTTTCCCATTTCCCAAGGTAAAGCTATGGGTAGTTTAAGTTCTTTTCAGGAGGGCAAAGGGGGCAACTGTGGGTCTTTTGCAGGAGAAGCCGCAGCCGGAAGCGGCGCAGGTCGACTCTCGGCTGGAAACGGCTTCTGGATACGTCCCGGGTAGATTGGTTCCGGAGATCCTTCTTTCCAAGCCACCCAGATCCCATGGAGTGCTGATGTTTGGAAGAACCATGGAAGCCCTTTCTCCCTTTTGGTGCTCGAGGGTTTTGCATTGGAAACACACAGAAGCTGTTTGATCGCTTCTTCAAAACCACCCCAGAAGTCGCTTGGGGACCATCCCCTGAAGCTGCGAAAGAAATGAAACAGGCAGCCAGAGAGAGGGGGACAGAGGGCGAGAGAGGAGAGAGAGGGAGACTGGGAAGGGAAAGAAAGAGAGAGCGAGAGAGAGAGACAGGGAGAGGAAGAGAGAGAGAGAGACAGGGAGTATGGAGAGAGCGAGAGAGAGATAGAGGAGAAGAGAGCAAACACTGGTTGGAACAAATTGCAGGGTGTAGGGAGGATGTGTGAGGACAAGCCCGCCGGTTTTTGTGAGCTTCGCCTTTTGGGTCACGTTTAAGTGGTCCCGGTTGAGTATGATCGTTCATGGTCTTGTAGAGGAGGCTGGGGACCCCACATTGGTCATGCTATCTTTCGATATGTTTGAGCCAAACCTTGCCAACCCCTGACGTTGAGGCAGCTAGAGTATTTTAGTCAAAGCAAGGAACCGCCCCAACCTCACAAAATGGGTTTGCGCCCCCGCCCATGAAGCCGCCTTTTCTGTAACCTCTCTTAGCACGGACCCCCAGGCGGTGAAACCTGTTAAGAAAAAGTCCCCCCGTGAAGAGTTCGGGATCCCTTGCATGGCACATCACATCCATTAGGAAAATAGTGAATAATGAATATAAAGGGCCGAATAGTTCCACACGTGAGCCAGCCCAATGATCGGGTCTTAATTTGACTGATTTGAGTACCTCGCAACTTCATTCGTTGATTTCCCTTGGGGTTCATCTCCAAGGGTGAAACCCTATTATTTCGGAACCCAGTTGGCATTTAAAGGGAAAGCATAAGGAACCCATTTTAGGTGAATCCGACACACCCATGTCTATGTTGAGTTGAAGTAAAAGGAAACCCTTGCCACACAAATGCGTCTGCTTTTGGGGTCAGCCCCTTTTTTGTGGTTTGAAAGGGAGGACCAAAAGGAAAATTACAGCTTCGGGGGGCTCGAAACGTTAATAAAAAAGAACCGATCGATCTCAGGAGCAGCAGCAGCCCACCGGTGCTGCGGAGTCCCATTCGCTCCAACGGCCCTGGGCTCAATGTCATTTGCGGGGGGTCCCGTACCAGGGACTCCCTAGAATGGCTTCGGTTTTCCTGGTGGGCCCCTTTAAAACAGGTACCCTCCCCTCCCCTGTGGATTGCGATTGCATGTCCCAGGCCCTGCGGATGACACCGCAGAAACGCGAAAACGGCGAAAATGGCGAAAACGGCGAGAACGAAAAAGGCGAAAACGGCGAAGGCCATAAATTTCTGCTGTCCGCAGCGTGTCGCTGGCGGCTGGCTTTCGTGTTCTTGTGTTTTGGGCTGTCCAGCATCTTTTAGCTGCAGTGTTGTATAATTATCTAGAAATCTATTTCATTCATTCAGTATTTCACGGTTTCACGCTTTCATTCATTCAATATTTCACGGTTTCACGCTTTCATTCATTCATTCATTCATTCATTCATTCATTCATTCATTCATTCATTCATTCGTTCGTTCGTTCGTTCGTTCGTTCGTTCGTTCATTCATTCATTCATTCATTCATTGGTTCATTGATTCATTGGTTCATTGATTCATTGATTCCTACCCACAGACCCCTTAAGCGACGGGAACCCTTCGCAACGCATTCGGGCAAGAAAATCGCGAACATGGGGACAAAGGCAAAAGCCGCGAAAACAGCGAACACGGCCATTCTTTCATTCATCCATTCATTCAGTCATTCACTCATTCATTCCATTCCATTCCATTCCATTCCATTCCATTCCATTCCATTCCATTCCTTGATTCATTCATTCAATCGGCGAACGCCGCGTAAACGAGAAAACGGAGAAAACGTCGAAACTAAACTGGCTAAGCCAGCTACGAAGGGCCAGAACGGCGAAAGTGGCGAAAACAAGAAAACGGGGACGGCGAAAACGAGAAAACGGCGAACACGTCGACACTTCACTGCGGCAAGCCAGCTACAAAGGGCCAGAAGGGCAAAAGCGGCGAAACCAGGGAAACGGGGAAACAGCGAAAACAAGAAAACGGCGAAAACAGCGAAACCGGCGAAACGGCGAAAACGGCGAAAACAAAAAAACCGCGAAAACAAGCACCAGCGGTTTGCCCTTTTTTCCTGTTTTCTGGTGTGTGTTTTTTTGGGCGTCATCCGGCTGGCCCACGGCGCACGATTGAAGTGCTTAGAATTGGCGCTCGATTGAAGTGCTTATAATTCCCCTTCCCCCCCCCCCCCCCCAAAGTTTTTGAGAGACATCACCTCACAAGACAGGCTACCCTTTGATTATTGGGGCTGTTTGGAGGGAACCCAATATTGAGACAAACCCGAAAGACCCCATCCCCATGGGCGTCGGCTTCCTTCTCCCTTAAAACGATCAGCCACTTGGTGGCAATTGGGAATCCCCAAGCTGGGAATCTCAACAGACAATTTGATTTTCCACAAGCACAATAAAAGCGAGGTCCCATCTGCTCAGTGGATTGTGTTCTTCCCTCTTTTACGGGCGGGCGGGCGGGCGGGCGGGCGGGCGGGCGGTGGGTAAGTGAGTAGGTGGGTGGGTGGTTTCTGAAATGAATCAGCAACAAGTGACGCCCCCAATTTTCCTTATGGCTGGGCAAGGTTGAGGGTGTGAATCTTTGCGCTTGGGAAGGCCTTGTGTGTGCAATGTTTCACATCCAAAATAAGTGTCCTCAAAAGATGAATACTGTAGTTTTTGTGTGGTTGTTGTTGTTTTGTTTTTAATTGTGCGTGTGTGTGTGTGTGTGTGTGTGTGTGTGTGTGTGTGTGTGTGTGTGTGTGTGTGTGTGTGTGTGTGTGTGTGTGTGTGTGTGTGTGTGTGTGTGTGTGTGTGTGTGTGTGTGTGTGTGTGTGTGTGTGTGTGTGTGTGTGTGTGTGTGTGTGTGTGTGTGTGTGTGTGTGTGTGTGTGAGTGTGTGCGTGGGTGTGTGTGGGTGTGTGTGTGTGTGTGTGTGTGTGTGTGTGTGTGTGTGTGTGTGTGTGTGTGTGTGTGTGTGTGTGTGTTTGTTGTGTGTGTGTGTGTGTGTGTGTGTGTGTGTGTGTGTGTGTGTGTGTGTGTGTGTGTGTGTGTGTGTGTGTGTGTGTGTGTGTGTGTGTGTGTGTGTGTGTGTGTGTGTGTGTGTGTGTGTGTGTGTGTGTGTGTGTGTGTGTGTGTGTGTGTGTGTGTGTGTGTGTTGTGTGTTTGTGTGTTTGTGTGTTTGTGTGTTTGTGTGTTTGTGTGTTTGTGTGTTTGTGTGTTTGTGTGTTTGTGTGTTTGTGTGTTTGTGTGTTTGTGTGTTTGTGTGTTTGTGTGTTTGTGTGTTTGTGTGTTTGTGTGTTTGTGTGTTTGTGTGTTTGTGTGTTTGTGGTTTGTGTGTTTGTGTGTTTGTGTGTTTGTGTGTTTGTGTGTTTGTGTGTTTGTGTGTTTGTGTGTTTGTGTGTTTGTGTGTTTGTGTGTTGTGTGTGTTTTTGTGTGTTTGTGTGTTTGTGTGTTTGTGTGTTTGTGTGTTTGTGTGTTTGTGTGTTTGTTGTGTGTTTGTGTGTTTGTGTGTTTGTGTGTTTGTGTTTGTGTGTTGTGTGTGTGTGTGTGTGTGTTGTGTGTGTGTTGTGTGTGTGTTGTGTGTGTGTGTGCGTGTGTGTGTGTGTGTGTGTGTGTGTGTGTGTGTGTGTGTGTGTGTGTGTGTGTGTGTGTGTGTGTGTGTGTGTGTGTGTGTGTGTGTGTGTGTGTGTGTGTGTGTGTGTGTGTGTGTGTGTGTGTGTGTGTGTGTGTGTGTGTGTGTGTGTGTGTGTGTGTGTGTGTGTGTGTGTGTGTGTGTGTGTGTGTGTTGTGTGTGTGTGTGGTGTGTGTGTGTGTGTGTGTGTGTGTGTGTGTGTGTGTGTGTGTGTGTGTGTGTGTGTGTGTGTGTGTGTGTGTGTGTGTGTGTGTGTGGGGGGGGCATTTTGGGTGTGTCTTGTTTTTGGACCCCCCCCAAAAAAAAGAAAACACAAAACAAGATAGAAAAAGCATTCAATAACAGAGAACGAAGCAACTACACAGAAAGAAAGTTGGTTGCCTTTGGGTGTTGTTTTCAAACCACAAAAAGGGCAACCCTAAAAACCCAAAACATACCCTCGTGATTATCAGGGGACGTCGGAGACACACATCAAAGCCTCAACCTTCCTTGGTGGAATCTCTTGGTTTCCTCCCTTCTCAGAATAACTCGTTCCCAACACAAATCGGACCCTCCCCCTGGGAGTTTGTTCCTACCGGGATCCGAGCCTGTTGCGTTTTTGTTTGCACGGATCGAGTTGGGTGACTCGGATCGTTCCTCTCAGGTGCCGGACCAGATCCAAAGAAGGCGGAAATCGACCGATTCGGGACTGAGGCGAAGAAGAGATGTGGCGGTGGTGGTCAATACCGTTTTGGGTTGGTAGGTGAATTCACCACCCATTTTAGGCCCGGGATTTTAGTGGTTGGATTGGGATGTTCACTGAGGGTACGGGGTTTTGGACCCATGGCCATGTCTTGTTTTGGGACCTTGTGTGACAGCTTGTTAAACTAGGCTTAAACTACGTACCTGGAAACCTGCCCGAAGAGGGTTTCATAACGGGGCGCCATTGGCCGGGTTAAACAGAGTCTTGCGGATGCAGCTTGGGGTGTCGAGCTAGTTGGGCTGCTAAAGGAAGCCCAGAGTTTTTTTCCCGCTTCTTGTTTGGGTCCGCCAACAGTCAATCCGGCAAGATGGTGTTCAACCACACGCCCTAAGGCAAACGCCAAAGTTGATGTTCGATAGTGGGCATGTTTCAACATTCGTGAACACGTTTCCCTGTTTGCGGGGAGCTTTGAGCCTCTCTTTCACAAGGGGCCCAATGCCAAGGCCAAGAACATGCCGGATTTCTTATTTTGTTGCCTTCCAAACATGTGTAAAGAGTGAAGCTGGGGGGAGTCCGGGGACCAAAAGAAGATTGCCACATCGACCCTACGTGTCCGTCAGCGAGGGGAGCGGAGCGACTGGCATTTCCGCAGGTTGCGCCTGGCAGAAACCCCCGGCCGCAGACTCTGCTTGAGCGCTTCGGCTGACACTCCAAGCCTGAGCGCTTGCGCCACGGTAGTTGGACTGCTTGAACTGTTGCAGTTCAGTCAAAAGTTGGCACTCTGTGAAGTAATTGTTTGTTGGAAGCTTCAGTTTATCCCAAAGCCGAGCGAGCTCAGCAAGTCAGGGAAAGCTGTGCATGGCTTTGTTAGGGAAGACAGGGTCGTTTACAGGTCTGAAGCCAACTATTGCCCTTCCACAAACAACCATGGAAACAGAAAGACAGCTCTTTTCACACATGTTTACCTTCAACGGTCCTTGGAAGAGTCTAGCAAGTAGCATTAAGGGGCAAAAGCTGAGGTAGAGACCCCTCGATTGCCCTTCAACAGCTCTGGTGTGCGTGGGAAAGCAGTCCGAAGCCGCCGGCCAGCTTGAGCATGTTTTCACACGACTCCCTTCCATTTGTTGAAGAGTTGGTTCTTCAGAGTGATTTTTTTTCTGGGCGCGAAAGGAAGACATGGCTTGACAATGTCAATGTTTTCTGCACATTTCTGCACCGCGAATGGAAGGTTCCAGACCGGCTGCGTGCAATGAAAAGCAGCGCTTTGCTTGGGGTTGATTTTGGTCGACTCGACGCGCCGACGTGTCGCCCGCGCTCGATGCGGCCGTGCGCCGGCACGGGCTGCGGCCGCGAGCAACGCCGGCGATCGCAAGCAGAACGACAAAGCCCCGTTGTGAAACTTGCAACGTGTTCCATACGCAGTGGCACAGCGTCAACCTTCAAGGTTGAAAGCACATGAGCCCGGTGCAAACAACATTCCTTTGGGGGTTGTTCAAGTGGGAGCAAGCCGATTAAACTAAGGAACCTCGCAAACCACCTGTTCGCAGCCAACCATATTGGCGAAAAACTGCAATAGGCAGAACCTTCAACAGACTTTCAAGCAAATGTCACACACCGTATAAGATGTTTGTTCGCATTCCGCTCGCAAAGATTTGGAGTGAGACTGCCCACTGTGCTTCTTTTTTTGAAGCCAGCTACTGTACGTCAAGAAAACTCTCCATAGAGAAAGCTGGACCAAGGCTTTCTCGTGACCTGGGATGTTGAGAAACCAAACAGACATGTAGAAATGGCGTACGCCAACAGCGCCCGACATCAGTTCCGGGCAGCAAACCCGGAAAAGCCATGCAGCAGAACCGGCAATGGGAGGGTTCTCACCCCCGCATTTTGCCGCATGAAAATGGTTTGCCTCGTCCGCCGAAGTGAGCCAAAGTGGACCTGTGGATTTGAAAGTTCTAAGGCCGGTGAAGTGCAGAGCAGCTCCGCATCGCCTGCAGTACGTACCGCGAACTGCGCCTTTTCGCACCCGGATGTACGGAACAAAGGTGCGCCCTTGGCCAGCAGCCGCACATGCGGCAGCCCGGACGGCGTTGGCAACACCCTTCTGAGGAGCCCTCGAAGCCACGAGGGCTGCAATCCTGCGGCAGTCCTTCCTTAAACTGGGTAGCCAGCCCATATCTGGGCCTCGGTGTGGCGTTTGTATGGGCCTCACACCCAGCAATACAAGCAGAAAAGGCTCGCATTGCCTTTAGCTGGCGGTGGTTAAAATGGAGCCTTTTGAGAGCTCCTCGAAATGGTCCCTTTTGCGGACCCGTTCCGAGCACTGCAACCACCCGCTCATTGATTAGAACTGCCGATTGCGCAGTTTCGTAATCACGCCAGCAAGCAGCGACTATAGTTAGCCACAAGCAAGTTTAGTGCAGCTGCAAGGATGAGCAGTGAGAACATCGAACAGAATCCCACACACACACACACATGCACACTCGCAAGAGAACAAACAGGGATTTGTTTCAAGCAGGATAGGACCTTTCAAGCTGGATCAGGCTTAGTTAACGTTTCTCATTTCCAACATAATCAAGATCGCTTTTCATGCATCATGACCATTGGGAGCATGGTCTGTCGTTTCTTCCATCAACTCTCCGTCGATGCGAGTTGGAGTGAACCTGGATGCAATCATACTAGTTTTGTTTGCAAGCCTTTCTCTCACCACAGGCAACACCACGCCAGCCGCCGAACTCTGAGATCCGTGTCCAGTCGCCCACCTGGCGAGGCGCCGCACACGTGCGTGCACGCAGCCGCTGACGCGCTGCGTCACGCTTCGCGACGCTTGCCAATGGCTCAGCTCGTTGCGCTGGCCTCATGCAAGGCTCAGACGCATTGCTCGAACATGTCTGAGCGGTGACGCGCTTTCAGCCAACCTGGTTGCAACTGCGTTGTGTGCAAGCTAGTTGCTTGCCCGCGCTCGTGAGCTCGACCCCTTGCATCGCAGGCATCTGTCACTTTTCATGGGCCTTTGAGTGCGAGTGGCGAAGCTGGGGCGCAGGCCTCAGCTCCACGTTGCGCCGCTCCACCAGCTGCGACCCGGAACTTGCAGGCATCATGTCGGCCCGTGTGTGTGAGCGAGCTTTCCACGTGGGCGTAGCTCACTGACGTCAGGATTGCGCTTGCTTCATTTAGTTGTGCTGTCGCATGGCGCCTTTTCATGACAGCCTTGCCAACACTGGCATGTTTTCCTAGAGGGGCAAGCTCGCAATTTGCTAAAAAAGGCAATCGACCACTGTCATGACAAGGTCATGACACAGCTTAACGGCAGCCCGAGCAGCCTCCTCGCGTTTCCCATGCGTTCGCGCAATTTTGTCGGCGCCGCGCTCAACATGGCGGTCGTGCCAGCCCGCTCGGGCGAGCATACTACGTAGAGGTCATCCAAGAGGAGTCAAAGCCGTTGCCGGGTTGGAACGCGGTGTGCGCTCGGCGCAACGCGCACAAGGGCGGGCATACGCGGTTCATTCTATGGCCCAAGATGCGCAAGCAATTTTTGACTTCAAGGATCTCAGCTGCGTTGCGGTCGAACAACAACATATCTCCAAACCAGCTAGGAAGCAACGGAAAGCGAAGCGACCGGCGGGTTTGTGGACCCGCCCCCAAAACGGAGAAACGGAGGCCGCACGTTGGGCTGCAATCCAGGACGAAAACCGGAAGGATAGGTTTTTCGTGCAACGGCCTCCGCTACAGTGGCCGGCTTGGGCACCGGCTTGGGGCGAAAGCTGGGTTGTAAAGGGGTCACGGCTTTGCACGGGGAAGCTCCAAGAACTCTGGGGTTTTGAGCCTTCTCGGCGACGCCAGAGATGCTGGAATCTTTTCAGAAGAGTTGGATCCAGTACTTCGGCATGCCCGAACAGATCCGGATCCGAATTGCGGCTGTGCCGACTGACCCGGGAATCACGCTGCCCCCGGCGCACATGCACGTCGCCTTGCGTCGGCGCCTGCGCCTTGCGCTGCCCCTCACGCACCGGTATTGCGGAGGCGATGGGTTCCCGGGGTGCGGCGCCGTGCTCGATGTCTTGGGCGACCATGCGGCGGCGTGCCCGCGCAGCGGACTGTTGGCACGCCGCGCCCCCTTGTTTGAACAAGCGTGGGCCCGCGTCGCGCGTGAAGGTCTGGGGCCCGAGGGCAGGGTCGTCCCTCAGCAGTGGTTGGCCAACACTTTTGCGCCAGGCGTCAGTGTGCAGGACAGGCGCCGCTTGGATCTTGTTGCCGCGCGCTTAGGCGAAGCGCTGTGCTGCGACGCCACGCTCGTTGCTCCGCTCCGTCGCGACGGCCGACCGCAGCCGCGCGTGCCCGAGGAGGACGGCGCAGCCATGTGCGGCTTAATTGTAAACGCTTCGCGTTGCCCGCCTCGGCCCAGCCCTTGGGAAAAAAGGGCCTCTTTCCGGGGATGAGCATTTTTAGTGGGGCTTGGCCTCCATAAAAAGGGGAACAATAATTGGTGTCACTGAACAACCAAGACCAACTTTGGGTGTTTGGGCACCTTCATTTCACGTGGCTGGCGGCTTGCCATGACATACATTTCTTGCTCGGTTGCTCAGCCCAAGACAGGTACATGGTGGGAATACAAACCTCCATGTGCTTAAGTACCCGGAAAAATATCCTTACTAGTGATAGTTTCCCTGTAAAACCAACAGGGGGACATAAAGAATATTCATTTCAGCAAGGATTCATCTAAAGACACATCCTTCGGTCCTTCAGGATGAGAACCGCAACAAAAAACCTACCGTGTGAATTCACCTAGCAGCTTTGCAGTTGGTAGCTGGTGGTCATTTGGCTTCTACTTACATGTTCCTTCAAACACCTGGGGTTCCATATGTCCCCTTTCATGTAAGGACCCCTGTTTAAAAGCAAGTTGCCCAAGTAAAAGGTCGTCACATCAAGTTGCAATCGTCAGGACCCTTCAAGGTCCAATACGGGAAAGCAAGCCATAGGATGACGGCCCTTAGGCCTATGCCCCGTGGTCACTCAGACTTTGCAAGATTGCACGCGCATGTACGATGTAGCCGTTAGAGGCTCCAGAGACATGAGGCGCGAGCAAGAGTGGTTCGCGTGCGACCGGTGCACGAGGTGGTTCCGGTCTGAGGACGCGCTGTGGCAGCATGAGCAGGCAAAGCACGTGGATGAGGAAGACGAACAGGAGCCGAAGAAGTGTGAGAACGAGCAGGAGCCGTCGTCCGGGGAGTACACGTACGAGACGTGCTACACGTACGAGTCGGAGGTGGAGTCGGAGGCGAAGCCGGAAGAGGGGCGGACGGAGGCAGAGGAGCGGGTCTGGTGCCAACTGGACGAGCAGGCGCGCGTTCAGATGGGCCAGCTGAGGAATGACGAAAAAAAGACGGTCTACCAGAAATGCCAACAGCAGAAGCAGCAGCGGAATGTGTCGGCGTGCCTGGGCGGCAAGTGTTGGCTGGCATGAACATGGCATGATTGGCTTCGAGTGTTACATCATTACAATCAGGTGTTACACCAAATGGCGACAACCCTGCCAAACCCTCACCCCCAGCGGTCTCAGGTTTTCAGAAAGTATAGGGCGATTCATACAACTAGGAAGTCTGTGATGCACTGCAACATAGTTCGCATTGTAAGGCCCGATGAACCGGCCGAGGGCAGACAATGACTTGGCACATCCTTTGAACTTGAAGCTGCAACAGACCGAAAATACCTCAGAGGGTCAGGGAGCAAAATAACTCCAAGAACTTGACTAAATGCAGATGTTGGGCGCAAGCCGCTTCTATGCCATAGACCGCCCCCTTCCTGACGCTGAAGCGGCAGCAGTTCTATCGCTGCTAGGCCCATGACACCCGAATGGACTGTTATGGCACCCGAATGCAACGAAATAGCCTCAACTAGAGTTCGCGCCCGAGGTTTGTCATGGCTTGCGCGCGCTCCCTTCGTGGAGGGCGTGGTCGTGCGCAGTGTGTTCCGCGTGAGCGGCGCTCGGCGAGCCGGGACGAAGGCGCGATCGCTGTTGGCTAGGTGTCCGTTTGCAACGCCAGGGATGTGGTGAATGGGGCGGGTTGCTTGGCATTGCCGTGTGACAGGCAGACGGTCAGCGTCCCCTGCGCAGTCGCACAGGGAGGAAGGCGCGCTTGCACTGCAGTTTTTTTTGGTGATCGCTGGCAAGATGAGTCTACAATGTGAAAGGGTTTAGACTTGCGCGCTACGTGATGTTTCTGCATTGGACTGGGGGTTGTCTTGGAGCCACTTTTCTTGCGCTGGGATGGGAGCGCGAGCTGTTGTGCAGGCAGACGCGGCCCGCGGCAGCGCAGCGTGGAACGGCAAGCTGGAGGCTCGGTTTCAAGGTGACACAGTGTAGAGGGCCCCTTGCGTCAAAACGTTACGTGGACCCGCGTGTTCCAAACGTAATCCCCAATGCTCAGCGAATTGCGGATTATGGGGTCAGCAGATGAGATTGTGCGGTTTGTGGACTACGGATTATGGGTTGCATGGATTTCCCGGGTGCGAACATGCGGTGTTGACTCACAATTTGCAGCGTGGAGTACGGATGGTACGGATTGCGAAGATTACCAACCAACACAAGGAAGCGCGAGCTGTTGCGCAGGCAGACGCGTCCCGCGGCAGCGCAGCGTGGAACGGCAAGCTGGAGGCTCTGCTTCACGGTGACACTGTGTCAAGGGTTCCTTTGTGTCAAAACCTTACGTGGACCCTTCGAATCCATCTTAAAACTAGCTGGTTCAAAACCGAATTCCCAATGATTAGCGGATTGCGGATTACGCGGTTTACGGGTTAGATCTTGCGGTTTGCGGATTACGGATTATGGGTTGCATGGATTTCCCATGCTCCAACCTGCCTTGACCCACAATTTGCAGCACGGAGGACGGATTGAGAAGATTACCAAGCAAACAAGGAAGCGCGAGCTGTTGCGAAGGCAGTCGCGGCTTGCCGCAGCGCAGCGTGGAGCGGCAACCTGGAGGCTCTGTTTCAACGTGACATTGTGTAAAAGGCCCTTTTGTGTCAAAACTTTACGTGGGCCCTTCGAATCCATGTTATGCTGTGTACGGATTAGATCGTGCGGTTTGTGGATTACGGATTATGGGTTGCATGGATGTCCCAAGCGTTGACCGACAATTTGCAGCGTGGAGTACGGATTGAGAAGAGTACCAACACGCCCTTGTCAGGGCAGGGCCAGCCCGTTCGGCGCGGGGGTCAAGTCGCTGGTGCTGCCCTCGCCGTGGCGCGGGCCTACCCAGAGCTCGTGCGGGCGCACAGATGCCGGTTGGTCGTGCTTGCAGTCGAGGTTGGCGGGCGGTGGAGTGATGAGGCCGCCTCCTTCATCCGGTCCTTGGCCCGCGCCCGGGCACTTGAAGCGCCAGCTCGGCTGCGCCCCAGTGTTGTCAGCGCTCTTGTTGCCAGGTGGCAGCCTTTGCTTCGTCCCTTTTCAGGCAGGCTGCCGGGCCGGAGCTTTGCAATGCCGGGGGTGGCACCCTGCCTCCCCTCGGCACCTTGCTGGCTGATCTTGCCCACGTGCCACTGGCGGGCGCATCCCGCTTTCCCAGCCGGTGAGCCGCACAGCCGGGAGCCGCCGGTATACAAATGGCTGCCCCCTTAATGCCCCCTAAGCACATCCGGGGGCCGCCGGTATATAAGTGGCCTGCAGGAGCAGACGGAAAAAGGCGCGGAGAAAAAAAAAACAAGGATTAAGCGGCTTTCCCATGGTCCAACATGTGGTGTTGACCGACAATTGGCAGCGTGGAGTACGGATTGAGAAGAGTACCAACCAAAACAAGGATTCAGCGGCTCACGGATCGCGATGAGGCCCCCATGGATTTTGAACAGGCTAGCAAAAGAACTTTGAATCTGATGGAAGGTCCATTTGGCATTGTTTGATTTCGAAGAAGGTCAGCGCCAAGCGCCAGGTTGCTCGGTGAGCTGGGTTTCTTCATTGGCGCATCCATCGCGCAGGTGGATCTGGGCATGGAGGCCCTGGCAGTTCGAGCGCACGCCATCGTGGAGGCCCTGGCAGTTCGAGCGCACGCCAGCGTAGAGGCGGGCTGTGGGGGCCGCAAAAAGGGCCCAGGGTGCGATTGGAAGGGGGCTCTGCGACGTGGTCTGAGGCGCAAAAGGGGATGTGTTTTTCTGGTGTTTGTTCAAGCCCTTTTTTGGGGTTTAACTTGTCCTGAAACCACTTGTTTAGGGTTTAGGTGTAGGACTTACTTAACTTGCCCCCAGGCTCCCTTTCTAGGGTTCAGGGGTTGGTTTTGTGGTGTAACTTGCCCTCAAGGCACCTGTTTAAGGTTCAGTCTTAAAGTTTACCTTGCCCTGAAACTCCCACTTGAGGGTTCAGGTTTAGGGTTGAGGTGTAGCGGCTCATCTTGCCCTCAAACCACCAATGGCTTAGCTTTTAGGGGTTTCAAACCCTCACTTCAGGGTTCAGGTTCTGGGTTGCGCTTGCCCTCAAGCCCCCTTTTAAGGTTCAGGTTTAAGGGTTTAACTTCTTTCAAATCCCCGTTTAGGGTTTGGTTTTGGGGTTTAACCGGCCTTTAAACCTTCACTTTAGGGTTTGGAGAGCTTCGCTCGTCACCTTCTAACTTCTGGCTGAGCCTAGGGTAGATTGAAAAAGTGAACACAGTGACGCCTTGACAAGCCGCAGTACTACTACTGCTACTACTCGTACTACTACTACTACTACTACTACTACTACTACTACTACTACGACTACTGCTACTACTACTACCACTACTACTACTCGTGCTACTACTATTACGACTATTAGTAGCACTGGTACTAGTACTACTAGTACTAGACTAGTACTAGTACTAGTACTAGTAGTGCTACTACTACTATTACTATTACTACTACTACTACTACTACTACTACTACTAGCAGTACTACTACTACTACTACTACTACTACTGCTGCTGCTACTACTACTACTACGACTACTACTACTACTACTACTACTACTACGATTACCACAGCTGCTGCTGCTGCTGCTGCTGCTGTTGCGACTACTAGCACTACTTACTACTATTACGACTGCTACTACTACTACTACTACTACTACTACTACGTACTACGACTACTAGTACGACTACTAGTACTACTACTACTACTACCACTACTACTACGACTACTACTACTACTTCTGCTACAACTACAACAACTACTACTACTACTGGAAGGCTCATCTGGCATTGTTTGATTCCGAAGAAGGCAAGTGCCAAGCGCCAAGTTTTTCGACTCGCTGGGTTTCTCAATCGGCGCACCCACCGCGCAGGTGGATCCTGGCATGGAGGCTCAGGCAGTACGAGTGCACGCCAGCGTGTGGCGGGGCTGGGAGGCTGCAACAGTCGATTCGCCCAGCCGGTTGATTGGCTCATTGAGCGCGCAGGTAGCTTGCTGCATGAAGGCCCAGGCAGTTCGAGGGCACGCCATCGTAGAGGCGGGCTGTGGGCCAAGGGCGCGATTTGAAGGGAGCTCTGGGACGTGGTCTTCGGGTGTTTGTGGTGTGCTCGTTGAGTATTTCCGGAGGATTTGGTCGAGTGTTTGGGTCGGTGTGTTGGAGCTGGTTGGTTGAAACAGAACACAGGGGAACAGTACCCGTTTTTTTTTGTTTTGGCGTTGGTGCCTTTTGCTGGCGGGAAAGTCTTCAAGTGGTCTCATTCCGGCAAGCAGTCTGAAGTGTTTTGAAACCTCCGCGAGAGGTTGCGGGTGTTGTGGGCTGGCCATGTCAGGGACGAGTGCAAGAGCAGCTGGATACCATTCTGGCGGTGAAGACGGAGAAGGAGAGCGAGGTCGGAGTACGACGGGTAGACCTTTGGTACCAAGCAGCGGTCAACACCTCAAAAGGGCAAGATAGTGTTATTCGCCCGTGCGGTAGCTGTCTTGCTTGTGCAGTTTGTAGGCTTTCTATAGGTTTGTAGCCTTGCGTTCACCCAAAACCACATGAGTGCCCGACAATATTATTGAATAGCTGCGGTTGGATTCGGCGCGACATCTCTTTGCTCATAATCTTGAAAATCTACCAAAAACCTGATAATCGATGGGGGCCTACCCAAGACTGATGCCCCTTTATAAGTGTAAATACTTGCAAAGCTACATTGCTTGTCGCAGAATTTTGTTTGGCTCTCGTAAACTGGTTGAAGCCATGGCAGAGTGGACCGTGGAAGAGCGCTTCAAGCTTGGGCAGGTAAATTTCGGGCAAGCATACCGTGCCTGTGACAGACAGCTGTGATAGAGCCTTCAACAGACAGGTGCAACAGACAGATGTGACCGACAGATGTGACAGAGCCTGTGACAGACAGATGTGACAATAAGTTCTGACAGAGCTTGTCACACACCCAATTTTGCGATGATGTATTGGGAAGTAAGTAATATCGTCCGATACTCATATGGGAGGCCAAAAAGTTTATTCAGGAGACTAGTACTCGGCGACCATCGGTGTTGGTGGAGATTCTGTGGTGGAGTTGCGAAAGTAAGTCGTATTGTCGCGAAAACGACAGCTCGTAAATCAGTGACATGTGAAAGCGACCATGGCATGGGCGCAGGCTGGCTACGTGAGCGGAGCTCACGGCGGCAGCCGCATGGAGGCCCAGGCCGGTCTTCTCTTCGTGCTCACGTCTTCGAAGAGGGGGGCGAAGGGTGTTGTGAGGGGAGCCGTGGGGTCTGGCTTGAGGTGCAAAACGGGCGGTGTTTTTGAGGGCGGTGAGGTGTGCTCGTTGAGTGTTTCCTAAGGATTTGGTCGAGTGTTTGGGGCGGTGTGTTGGAGTTGGCTGGTTGAAACAGAACACAGGGGAACAGTGCTTGATTTGTTTCCTTCTGTTTTTCGGTTTTGGCATTGGTGCTCTTTTCTGGCGGGCAAGTCTTCAAGTGGTCTCATTCTGGCAAGCAGTCTGAAGCGTGTTGAAACTTCTGCGAGAGGTTGCGGATGTTGTGGGCTGGTCATGTTTTCGACATGTCAGGGACGAGTGCGACAGCATCCGGATACCATTCTGGCGGCGAAGATGGCGAAGGAGAGCGGGGTCACAGGTGCCATAGTCAAAAGAGCTTTCTCCTGGGAGCGTGCCCTGAAGAAGCACTTAGACAACCAGAGGCTTCCTTTCAACACTGCTCGAAAAGGGTGCAAGTCATTCGGAGGTGGCGAGGTGATTGGGAAATTGTTTGCGAGGTACGGTTGATTCCGTTGAGTGCAAGTGAACCAAAGCCAGTACACCAGGAGACAAGGGGCCGCTCCGTAAATTATCACGTTCTGTGACTGGTTTGCTAGTTTGATATTTAAACGGAGGACTATGAGTCAACCGGAGGGTATGCCAGCTTTGGAGTTGGTCCACTTGCGGTAACCAACTGGACCTCATGTTTGGAGACCCCATCAACACAACCCCTTTTGAATAATTCAAAGGGGTTTTCCAAAGTAATTGAAAAGTTGCGCCTTGCTGGAGCTGCGGAAATGCGTTTCGTGGACTAGCTAGGTAGCGAACAGGTACGACTTCTAGTCTTTCGAAAAGTTGTGAAGTTACAGCCGGAGCTGCAGAAACGCATTTCGCGTACTGCGCACGTACTTAACATGTGCGACTGACTGCCTTGAGCAGTGAAAGGGCGCGGCGATGAATTCGTGACAGATCCGCGTCCGCGAAAGTCACTTTCATTATCGCGAAGAATCACACGCACACGCAGACACAGACGCAGACGCAGACGTAGACGCAGACGCAGACGCAGACGCAGAAGCAGACGCGCGCACGCAGACGCGCACATGCAGACGCGCACACGCACGCGTACACGCGCACACGCACACACACGCGCACACACGCACACACGTTGGAATCATCGCACACGATGCGAATTATGTGTTCTGGGGTTCGTGCAGAGGCGTATTGCCAGCCATCCCATGCTTCCGGTCCACAGGAGAGGGGCCTGGCTGGGCCGCTGGAGCTCGCCCCTGGCACGGCGGGAGATGTCCGATTTTTTCCGCTGGGCGGCGCGAATGGTCAGGAATTTTGGACTTCAAACCTGGGATCGATTTTGAAAACACATGTCATAGGCTCACGACATATGAGCCCAAATGAAGCGCCTTTTTTGGGGCTGGGCCTTCAAAAGGGGGCGCCAAATCCTGTGATGTTTCTCAAAGGCTTTCTGACTATGATGCACCGAGGCGTTGGTTTACCAAGCGGTTTCCTTCCCGCATGAGTACCCATGTGACCGCAGTTGGAACCTTCTCACCGGGTCACCCAAGAAGTCCGGACGGGCGGTTTTTCTGCCACTTGGGACAAGGCAGCAGGTTCCACTGGGCCCACGTGGGGCCACAAACCCGGTCCCCCCTTTCCAGTTTCAGCGATGAGAGGCTCTCCATCTCACTAAAAGTGGCAGTCTTGGAAGGGGTCCATGTGTTTTTCCGTGCTGTTTGTTCTTCTTCGGCTTGGAGCGTCTTAGTCGCTCTACCCCATTCCACTCCTCTTGCATGGCTGCCTGCGTGCGGTTCGCGAGGTGGAGCAGCTGAACGAGTTCGTGGACGAGCTCCCGGAGGTGCCCAGGGACAAAGCGAGCGCTGACCGTGTGCGACGAAACGCTTTGGCCAGTGGCTTACCAGGCCAAAAGTGAATACTGAGTTACTAAGTGATGCGACCCCGTAAGACCTTTTGCGTGTTGTTTTTTGGCAACCTGTTGGGGCCAAGGTCTTAAAATGTTAACCTTTCGATTAAGGGACTCATGGCCGCATGAGGAGTTTTGACACATGTGTTTTTGAGTTGGTACCCCTTGCTTGGGTTTGTTGAAGGAGAAAACAAAAGCAAACCCACCTAAATGGGGGGGCCACTAGTCTGAGTCAACTCCATATGGCTGTGAATCTGAATTGTTGGGAGACACTCAGAAATGATTGGCGGCAGTATAAATCCCTAAACGATGCCCACGAAGCCCGCTTTTCTGCTTGGTGAGTATTACCCGTTGCCTGGCGCAGTCGGGAATCGCTGGGAAGTGACATGGAGGGGCAAGTGTGCACTTGTTTGTGCGAGTGTGACTGTGGGTTCATTCGTTTGTTTGTTTGTGTGTTTTAAGGGTACCTCTTTGGGGTCGGTTTAACAGGGAAACAAAATGAAATCACTATTCATACCCATTTCGATGGTTTCTTGTGGAGTACTCTTGCAACAGAAAAATTAGGCACGCAGCCATAATTAGAAGGAACCCGAAATGGGCAGGAGGGTCCACGAAGTGGACTTTGCAAACCAATCGACGTCCTTGTTTCATGTGAATCTGCAGAGGTGTAGGTTTTACACCGACGAGCCAATCTGTCCTGGGCTCCGTTGTTCCGCGCGGGTTTAAAGGCTTTAGGATGAGAACGTGGAAAACAAGTTTGTCTTGGGTTCATTGGTGGTGCTCTTTTTGTTTGATATACTGGATATGGAATTATGTGTCGCCAGCGTGGGCAGCATGAGGAAAGATAGGTTTACCACTCGACTACTCATATTTATGAGTGTTATCGATTGTATTACGTGGATACGAACTCCGTCTTGATTTGTTTACAAAGTGCCACGGTCAAAAGACACAGCTTGTTTGGGGCTGGGGACCAACGTCGAGCGTGACCATGGCCTTGACGTTTGATGGATGTCAGATCTGCGCCAGGCCCTGAAGAGGCTCCGATTTGAAACAGACGATGTGCATGCTTTCGCGCCTTTCGGCCTTGCGAAGAGCTGGCGGCATCCAGTTTGCGGAATGAGTGTCCCGAAAAAAACTACCAAAAGAGGGGTTGCACCAACAAACCAAAAAGGGGGTTGTGCTATATCACATGGGGTGGTCTCTTGTTGGGCGGCTGAGCCGAAGAAGTGGATGTGGAAGTTTGGGGGGTGCCTTTGTTGGAGTTGGTTTGCAGGGAAACTGAAGGAGCTCCCGAAGAAATGTTGAGGGTTCGGCCCTATTTTAACATATACCCACATAAGCCGAGAAAAGATGGCGGGAATCTTAGTAGATGTAGGGAAAAAGGGACGAGCGAGCCAAAATGGATGGGGTGGGATAGAGCCATTTGTTTTCACTCAGCTGTGCTTCGAACGCCAATCACTGTCTATTTAGGCCCTGTTGCGAGGCATTTGTGCATATAAAAAGATGTAGCTGTATCTAGGGAGAGAGACCGACTCCTCGTGTGCTTTACATGTAGTCGCCCCCACAAATATGGAAGCTGAAGCACTCACTTGTTCACGTTAAAAGAACCTTTGGGAAGATCTTGTTTTAGGGCTCCTGAAGCTTACAAGCTAGCTTCACGGAATCCGAAAGGGCACTTGGAAGGCTACGTGTAAGTTGGCTGTCAGGTGATCTCCGACTTCTTGTTTGCTTACCCCTGGATGTTCGGAAACACCCAGATTGTTTGTGTGTTTTAAATTATCGAAAAAAGTAGTACAACTACTAAGTAGGTTATGAAGTATGCTGATAATCTACCTTGTTGATCGGAAGTCACAAGGTCCCGGAACTGGATGTGAGTCACATGTCCAAGGGCTGGAGTTAGGATGGGATGCCTCAATGGGCGTGTCTTTTTTTAGAGGAGCCGCAAAATGGTTGGTGTTCCTTCTGGCTTGCCTTCAACAACCACCCAAAAGGGGCACCCTTAAAAAAAAGACACACGCCCGCATGGCTTTTCATGCAGAGCCGGTGTCACCCAACAGCTCGTTGGCTGGGAGCGGAATCGCAACCAGAGGGTCGCAGAAGCCAAACTTGTGAAGCATATGTCGCAAGTCCATTTCACAAGTGCCCCTCACATGGGGAGGTCTCTTGTTGGGTGGCTGTGCCGAAGAAGTGAATGTGAAGTTTGAGGGGTGCCCTTGTTGGAGTTGGTTTAAAGGGAAACCGAAGAAGGTCCCGAAAAAATGTTGGGTCACAAGGTCCCGGAACTGGATGTGAGTCACATGTCCAAGGGCTGGAGTGATGTCATCGATTGTGACCTTCAAGCCTTAAGATGGGATGCCTCAATGGGCGTGTCTTTTTTTAGCGGAGCCGCAAAATGGTTGGTGTTCTTTTTTGCTTGCGTTCAACAACCACCTAAAAAGGGGCACCCTTTAAAAAAAGACACGCGCTCACATGGCTTTTCATGCAGAGCCGGTGCCACCCAACAGCCCGTGGGCGGGAATCGGAATCGCAGCTAGATGGTCGCAGAAGCCAAACTTGTGAAGCTTTTGTCGCATGTCCATCTCACAAGTGCCCTTCCATCAAACATGGAACAGCCTCTTCCAAAAGAAATTCGTGTGGAGGGCTTTTGCAGACTCCCGTGCTTGGTGGAAGGTGAGCATGCGGGAAAGGCTGGGAGGCATGGCGCACTTGCTCGATGACAGGTTTTTAACTCTTAAGAGCAGACGCTCTACGATGCGCAAGCTGAAAAAGCGCTTCGTACGAATGTTGCTGAGGATGTCGTAAACTTGCAAACAACCTCCTCCACGCCCTAACAGGGGAATGTCAATTGGCGGCTGTACCGGAGAGCTTATTGCTGGGCCCCGTGTCGGTGATACGGGTGGTGAGTTGCATCGGGTTTGCAAGTTGATTGGCCACCGGTTTCTGGTGGTAGAGTGAGACCGACATTACGTCCAGTTATGTCCACCAACCAAACTTTAGAGCCTCCGGCTCAGTCCGCCGACAGTGTCCTCTCCCTTTTCTCCTTCTGCCTCTCTCCCTTGTCTCCCTTGCGTGTTC
>CAUJNA010003494.1:1700043-1746098 GCA_963377175.1 Effrenium voratum | reverse complement strand
GTCTTAAACTCATTGCCTTTGGTTTGTACGCATTGGACGAGTGTCAGTACTACTTTTGTTTGTGCCCATGGCCTCCTGGCCGGGGCAGAACTTGGGCCGAAACAGCTTCAGTGACAGAGATGCCGCGGTCAAACGTCTTGGGTGGGACATGGCCACGGTTCCCTTTGAGGGAATCTGTAGATGGGTCGTCTAAAATTGATGACCATCTCAGCAAGTATGGTTCTCCCATGGAACATCTGTAAATCAGGGCGCCCTTTTTGGATTGTTGCGAAGGAACCTCCACTCTCTCCCACCCAACATGGATCCCACCAAAGGGTCCCTGCTGCGGTGCACGCCAGCACCCCTAGGCGGCATTTTTTGGGGCCACTTAGGACTTGTCCTTTGCGGAAGCTTCGCACTCCAGCCAGGTTGCCTAATCCAAGGGTCTGCTCCGATAACAATCCACTCACCTGCACACTAAGAGGGGCCCAAAAGCGCTCCCTCCCCAAGAAATGATAGCTTTCTGGGAGGTCCATGTTAGTCTCCAGGGGAGGGAACTAAGGGAACTGAAGGAGTGCATCATGTTGAGATACAGCCAGATTCCATTCCCCTTGCAGCACCCCAATTCCAACACGATCCCTCAAACTGAATGGGAAACTAGAAGTTTAAACTTTTCGAGGGTTGCCTTGCCGTTGCCCAAAGACTTTGAAAGACCAAATTAGGTCGGGGCCTCTTCCGCCGAATTTGTAAGTTACTTGAGTAGTGTTTTTCTCTAGTAAAGGATGCCCTGTTAATTGGGGACACCCCATCAAGAAAACCAACCAAAGGTTATCAACCAAGAGCTCACCAGCCTCTGCTGCCTCGGGCTGCGTGCTGGGTTCCGTCACATTCGCCTGCGCCCAACTTGCCCAAGGACTCTGGTGAGGGATGGGGGGCCCAATGGGGGGTGTTGGGCGTTGCCGATTCCATACTCAGGCGGGCGACTGGCGGGGGATTCCAGTTGATAGCTCAGACCTTCCGAGAGGCGAGGGCCATCCCTTCGCATGGCCCACGGAACGCGGAGCCCCAACTTGGCTGAAGCGGGGGGAAGAACATGCTCTCAATACAAAGCGGACCCCCTTACCCCTTCCTAGACCTCAGGAGCCAACAACAAGTACATATAAAGGTTGCCGGTTGTTCACACAAAACATGCTTGAAACTGAAGTTCAGATTCTTTGCATGTCGTGAGCATCACCTCATCAAAGGGAAGTCAACCAACATTGGCACCCAGCAACTGGCATCCAAAACGCCCGAAAAGGAAACTCCTTGCAGGACCCCGAAAGAACTTTGGCGCGGCTGGACCTCACATGGCTCACATGGCCTCCAAAAATTGGAAGGAAGGCAAAAGCTGGGCATTCCAGTGCAAAACTACGTTTTTGCTGGTCTTCAGCGGGTATGAACTATCCTGTGCTAGCTTGCTTCAGGGAATTCCTTCGCCTTTCAGTCACAAAACCCTTCAAAAATCTGTCTGACTGAGAGGGCTTAAGGGAACCAAAAAGGTACCATTTCCGGTCCATTCGTGGGCTCTGGAAAGGAAAGCACGCAGACACCAAAGGAAAGCAAGCAGAAACCAAAGGAAAACCCAAAATCAAGGGAAAACCAAAGGGACACGAAAGGGTGCAACCAACTCCCGGCAAGTAGCAAGCGTCGCCTCTGGTGGCGCCTCTGGATCATTGCCCTGCGCCGGGCTTTGCCGTGACATGGTGGGTTTCTCCTTTGGTTTAGCTTCAAACTTGTCCGCAGCTTGAGGAAGCCGCAACCACCCAAAAAAAAAAAACAAAAACTTGGGGGAGCCGTGTTTCAAAGGAAAGCCGGTGATGAAACGGGACAGAGCTCCTTCCGGATGGTCGGAAACCAAGGCCCCACCAACAAAGCAACATGCTGATTGAAGGCTTCTAAAACTGGCCTGGATCGGTAGAGGCATGTCTCCTCTCCTGTCTGGAATGCTCACTTCTGGGATCGGTGGGAACGGCGAACCGGGCCTTCTGCGCACCAGGATGCCCGCCCAAAAGTTGCAAGCAAGCCGTCAAAATTTCCAAAATGCTCCAAGGAAGGCGCATCGTGTCCGGTTTGGCCTTTCGGCCCTGAACGCGTGCCACACGACACCGCGGGCCATTGCGCAGGCTTGGCAATAGGCTTCTGAAGCCACCCCATTTGCCCAGGAAGCCAAGCCAAGCCGCCTGTGGTTCTCAAGAAGAGGTTCAGTTAAGGGACGCTTCAGGTGCGGGAACACCCACCCTGAGTCTGAGCCACATGTGGCTTGGAGTAGGGTTAAACCGCCCGTCACCAAAATGAACACGCGCACGGTCCCTTTACACCCGATATTTTGGGCTGGCTTAGAGGGAAGCAACAAGGAAAACCACTAACTTTGGGTGTCCCTACTGCCATAACCAAAATGCGCGCCTTTCATAGCTGATTTCTGGGCAGTCTGGCACCAAGATGGAGGGCAAAGGCGCATTGGATCTTCAAAGCTCAGCCAAAACCCATGGCAAACCTGTACAAAGGGCGCTTTTTGATGCCCGAGGATCCGCAAAATGCGTGTTTGCATAAGCTGAGCCTATTTCTTCAGCCTTGTCAACTATGAGCGTGTTTATTCCGTTTTTTTTTTTTTTTTCTCGGGGGGGAGGCAGATTGCAATTTGAACCTGATTTTGGGGATGACGGCAAGGAGTGGCTCAACTTCTTGGTCGCCTTGGCTTTTTCATGCAACTGGCCAAGTTCACCCAGCTGGCCAAAGAGACAGGAGGGATGCTGCTAGCATCGTGCAACGGCACAGGCCTGGAGTCCCAAAGCCTTTTTTTTTAAGTAGACACCATTCCCTTGTAGCTATGTATGGGGCGGGGGGTATGATTGAAATAATACGAAACGTTCAAACAAGCTTGCCATTTGGCAGGTACCCCAGGGTTGTAACAGTAGACACCATTCCCTTGTCGCTACGGGGAGGGGGGGGTGGTTTTAACCCACAACAACACCTAACCTCCGCACCCATTGGTTGAACCCACCCGGAAATTCGTGCCAAGGGAAACAAATGGTAATTGTATACAACGGCCCTCCCATGGATTTGGACCAGGCCCCGTCCCTGTATAAGGGGGAAAGGATAGGATGACAACTGTAAAGAAAGCCCGACATTCCCCGCCCGGTCCGAGAGAATCCACGCCTGCGTCATGCCATGCAATGCCCCAAAGGGGGCAAATGCAGGCTTGGGCCCATCGCTTGACGCGGCACGCACGCTGGGTTTGTGGAAAGCTGCAACTTCACTTTGCGCGGGGACACGTCCCAGTGACACCAGCCACTGAAAGTAATTGGTTTTTTAAGCCAAGCTCCCAAAAAACAAAAAAGGGGTTTTGCCTACTTTCCTTTCGACTGTAGCTGGATTCTAAGGGTGGGTCCAACTCGTAGGCCTTGCGTGCTGTGCCCCCCCCCCCCCGGTTTTTGCCGCACTGTTTGTAGGTCGGCTGCCCACTTACCATAACCAGGAGCAAAGAACACGCGCCTCCTGCAACCCGGTGTCCCACAACATGTCTCGTCTCAAAACCCTTCCCTGGGTGATTACAAACCCTAGTTGCACGGAATACTCTAGTTGGGAGTAAACACATAGACCATATTGCGGAGAATAGAAGCAAGCATTTTACAATGGAGGTGAACTTGGGGGTAACTTGGCTAACTCCCTCGCTTTGTCGCGGAAGAATGGCCAGTGACCCTGGTGAAAAAAGGAAACCAGTTCTGTTTGGAGTTGAGCACTTTTAGTCAGGGGTCGCTGTATTTCCCTACGGTTCATCAAGTTGCTGGTGGTGTCCCTTTCAATCGCCACTTTTGGAGGGAAAAAACAAAACACTTTCGATGCGATCCGGATCGCAAAAAGCGGAGTTCGAGGATGCTGCGTCTCAGATCCTGGACTTTCGCCTGGGGATGCCACCCGTATCAAGGGCTTTACTCATCCTCCGCTTACGGAAGATCAACCCATGCCCCTTCAAACATCACGAGACAGAAGCTCGCTGAACATCGGCAAGCAAGATCCACCTCCAAAATGGCACTCAACAGCCAGTACGGGCCCAAGCACGTACTGGGCCAAACCACGCCCCAGAAAAAAAAGAAGTAAACATAGTGGGTACTTGATGCCAGGGGCCCCAGCCAGCGCTGCTTTGGCGGACTGTCCCATTTCACAGTGGCAGAAAAAACACCGCCATGCATGGCCCAAGCTGGCCGCGGGGCAAACAAGCATATTGGGTGAAACTTGGTTTCCTCAGGAGTATCTTTTGGAGGACTTCCTTGCGGGTTCCCTCAATGGCAATTACCTCAGCTTGCTCCCCGATACAAAAAACGTGAGAATAACTGCTCAACTTTAGCAGACCTTGAAAGAAAACTGATATATATATATATATAGATATATATTAAATATCAGATCCCGCTTAAGCATGGCAATCCCAAAAAACGGGGAAGTTGGCGACCCGCGAGCGCTTCGAAGTATTAATTTTCCCGCGCCAGGCAGAGGCCCGTTTCGCGAAGTCCGCTCATTCTCGAGCACCTGGCAAAAGGGCCCCGAAGCTAAGACGCGGGCGCCGAGTTTCTGTGCTTCTCAAAATGGTGGCCCATGTTTTGGCAGGTTGACCCCCAAAACATGAAAATTTCATGTTGGTTTCCCTTTGAAACCACTACAAAAGGGGTGCTTTTCAAGGGCATGCCCAGATGGTGGACCCCTTTTGGCTGGTATGATATAAAGGGATGCAACAACACCAATAAACGAGAACCAATGTAGGGGACCACTTCCCACATCTAGACAGTCCTTCTTTAGGAAAGAAAACAAGTTTACCCATCTGTAATCTGAGGGAACACCTGAGAAGACCATTTTGAAAGACTTGAAGACGATGTTCTTCCTACAGGAGCCTTCTGGTGTGTTTCACGTTAGTGGGTGGAAGGGTGGACCTGGTAGGACTTATGCCCATGGCAGAAGTCGTTATCCTGCCAAAACCTCACAACTATGTTTGGTAGCCGGCGTCCAGAACAAGGATGCAAGAGAACACATCATGAGCAAAGGGCGGCAACTGATTTAGGTGATTGACCACGTGGCCCTGGGTAGTCCCAAAACGGGATCAGAATATCAAAAGGTGACAGACACGATATTGCAGAAAGAACCAGTTCTATGATACATGTTCTATGATGAGTCTCATTGAGCCGCTTTCAGGTACCGGTGGGACACCTACCTCCAATCTGAAGCAGACCGAGGGACCACCGCGCAACAAAGCGACACACGGGGCTGGTGTCGCTGGCCAATGGTTGACAAGGAAGCCACGAAAGATAGAAGACCACACAGATCCATTGCCTGAGCATGGCAAGGGCCATGGAACTCAGAGGGGAGCCAATAAGTGCAAGTCTTGGAGGCCTCACACGCCATGCAGGGACGAGTCCCGCATGAGTCCAGGCCACTTGCCAACACAACTGCAACCGTTCGAAAGCCGAGAGGGTCGTCCAGTGAGCTTGCTAGTGATTCAGTTGTACAAAGGCCCTGCAATTCAAAGGTGATCACCTTTTGGTACCTTTCCTAAAGGAACCAGAAGGGAAAACCAAAGGGACCAAGGGAAAACCAAAAAGGGAACCAAGGGAAAGCCTGTTGGTGCTTTCGGACCAAGGGAAAACCCAAAAGATGAAAAGGTCAAATTGGCCTCGAGAGGCGTGAGCTCCAGGTTCATAAGCCAAGGCAGGACATCGCCCGGGCCGTTTCGCGGAAGCGAAACGGGTTTGTGTGGAGAAAAGATGGGTGTGGGTCAAACATAGGTACCCTAGATGGAACCCTGGTAAATTGAAACAATGACTAAAGCCTGCGGTCCCCTGGTGGTTTAATTTTGACCCACGCCCATATAAGTATGGCTCAAGCTTAAACAGCTGGCTGGTTTTTGTTTTTGTTTCCAGATACCGAGGCGCCATGTTGGGAACCATTCTTTCAGCCACAGCCATGTTGCACCAGTTGGTATGGTCAAGGGGCCAAGGGGGCTTGCACAGCGCCTCACGCATTCCAATGCCGGCCCAGCAAGGCCTGATGAGAACTGTGGGAGCCGCCTCTAGGGTTTCGTCTGGAGCCGCGGTGTTTGTTATGAAGCCAATCAATTTTACTTGGCCGCCAATGGAAGTTCCTTTATTTGCCGCGCAGGGTTCCACTTCTTCGGGCTGCCCCAAAGAGGACAGCAAAACCCAGGAATTCTCCTGGGGAACCACCAAACGAATTTCAGTCTACCTTGGGGTAACCCAAAAGTAGAACCCTGGCCGCAGGTCCCTCCCCCGCACGGATGCCCTTGCCTCAATGCCGCATGCCCACGGGAAGCCTCCGGAGCCGAGTGGGGCACCCCAAATGAAATGCGCCGAGGGGGCGGCGGCCACACCCCAAGAGGTAGCCTCAAGCAACTGAAACTCACCAAGCTCCACTGGAATTTCCTGAAGATTTATCAGCAAACCAGGCAGCTGTCCTGGCAGCGATCATCCCACAAGCCAAATGCTCAGGCACAAGCAATCCCCAGGTCTGCTGGGAGGGGGGGAGGACCGCTTGTGCTCAAAACCCATGCGGGTGGCCAGGTCCACTTGGGCGCCCACTTGACTTGATGCCTCAACCTTGCAAATTCTCAGAGAATGCCAGATGGTCGGAATAAACCGCTTGGGCCATTTCTCTGAAGCATGGTTGGTCTCAGGGCTTCGGCTCATTCCCAACGAACAAGCTACGCCAGAGTGAAAGGAGGTTGGGTAAGCAAAGATGACAAACCGGAAATCTGGAGCTTGTGACATCCACTTTGACCCAACCAGGGCTCCTTTGGAGGGGGGTGTCCCAAAACAGTGTTCAACTTCCGCTTGGTTCCCTTTAAGCCAAGAAGGGCACCCTCCGAAGGCCCCAGAGGCGGAGGCCGCCAAGCCCCCCCCGAGGCCCCGAGGCCCAGGCCGCGCCACGTTGGCGGCGAGAGTGCGGCGCTCCGCAGTGGCAGGGCCCCGAAAGGGCCACACCAGGTGCTGCACCTTCCGCCCATCCAGCACAAAAAGGTCATAGACTGCAAGCACAGGCAAAAACATCTACGGGAAATCCGTTTTTTGTTTTTTTTTTGGGGGGGGGGTGGGTAGTTCGCCAATCTTCCGTGGAATTTCCGGTGGCTGGTTTCTTTGAAAGAGAGTGGCCTTTCAGGGTTAATACCTTTTGGGGCCATGACGAAATTCCGATGGGGAACTTCCAGATCCGAGCTGTGGTTTCCGTTTGGGACAGGAATAGCTCATGGGCTGCTTAGCAGCCAGATTCAGTGGCCATGGGAGATGCATCACGTAAGCGCTGCGGGAAATGGTGTCCCTACCATAGAAGCCCAAGCTACAGAATGCCGCAAAAGGCATTTGAAGCAAAGGTTGCGCTTGCGTTAATGATACCTTCCTTGGGTATACTTAACTATATACCGGGTATACCAGGCGTACCGTTGACTTAAAGAAAAGCACATGGATACTACCTGACAAGGGGTCGACATGGCCCCTTCCGCACCATCATCATCTAACAGGTGCCCTCTCAGTGTCCTCCTGTTTGCTGAGGGAAGTGCGAACATCACAGAAAGAACAGTGGAGTTCAGCCCCTGTGGATCTCTTCGGACCAAGGCCGGCGCCCATTGCGGGAAGACGTGAAGGTACCCTTCCTGCGCATGATTTAATCTGATTCCGCGAACAGCAACCCAAGGGCACGTTACTCTTGCGATGGGAAAACAAGGTCCAAAGGGGCACAAACACGTGGCAACGCAAAAATGTTCCTAAGCCATCATTCGTGATGCAGCCATTCTGTTTGCCTCTTGTTTTTGTTGGGTGGGGGTGGGGGGCTTAGGCCTCAGGTTATGCAAACCTTTCCAAGGTCCGAGCACTGCCTCCGGGGGGCCTGGGGTCGGGTTCCATAGGAGGGTAAAGGTCGAAGAGGTTGTTCATGGGAACCCCGGACTAATCCAGCCCATCTTAGTAATGAGGGGTGTCACCGGGCTTGTTTGAGGGTTGTGTAATGGAAACCAAAATCTAAGTATAACCCCTGGTTGATTAATGGGGGTTGTCCCCCGGTTTAGTGGGGGTTCAGCACCTTTGAAGGGGGCCCCAACCCCCTCTAAACAAGACGAGTTTACTTTTTGGCCGGAGTCAACATGGATCACACCAAGCCTGCGGGGTCAGTGAGCACCTGTGCACCATGTCTAGCACGAAACTGCGCAATCCAACGGCCCGGAAGACCCAAGCGCTTGGAGCCACAAATGCAAAAGGGACCACCCCAAGAAAAACACCCTCATCAGGGGAAAGGAGGTCGCAAACTTAAATCCTTCGTGAGGCGCGTTAACTTGCGCAGAACTTAAACAACACGGGCATGAGTTTTGCTTAGGGCTTAGGCACGAAATGATTTACCTGGGCATGTATGCAACCACAAATCATGAAGGATATTCCAGTTGAGATTCACAGCCCCTAACCCAAAGGCTGTGAGATCTGGGAAAATCACTACGACACCCAAACTTACAGATAGTGAAGCCCCCAGTCAAGGACCTTGGGTAACACCTTTTCGCCGATTGGCGAGCTCGTCATTGCCCAAGTCTTCTAAGAAACCAGTGCCACGCGATGAGGAACAATGTTGGTAACTGATTTTGAAGGGACACCCCCATTTTTCTATGTTTTGTTTTCCCGTATGTACTGTAAAATGTTTCTTTCAGCCTTTTCCTGCTCGGATGCACTGAAACAGATCGCCTGCATCTCCACACTCAGCACCTAAGTCGACAGATCGTCCGGGAGAGGCGAAAGAGACTCTCAATTCATGAGGAAGAACCCACTTGGCTGCGTCGACTGCAATAAAAATCACAAATCTAAGCTTTAAAAAATACTAGGAAAGGAAGCTTCATCGTGGGGAAGCTTGTTTCACCACGATCGGTGAGCTTTCTAAAAGTAGTGCGTTGAGGGTGATTCCAATCAGAAAGGTCAAGACTTCGGAGCATGTCCATCCTGCTTGTTTTTTCCAGTGACGTAACCGATTGCATCGAGCCACCGCTGTGGCCTAACAACCACCAATCTTCTACCCGAAGCAACCTCACACACAGTTTGAATGCTTGGATTTTCCGGGCTTTAAGTGTGGGCAAAACTGCGTATCTTGTCCGGCTGATTCGTTCCAGGTTCTAAGTTCAAAAAGTTGGGCTTGGGACTGGGTTTAGGCTGCTTCCTCAGTCCACCTCCTGAGTGGACTGTCCCGGGCAAGTTGAAACTTTTCGCTGTACCGGGGGGCGACTTTTCATCTAGTATTGCCCGGTCTTGGTCCATTCCTAGGCCTTTTTAGGTGAGTTCCTGTTTCTTGTTTGTATTTAGTTTTGAGTTTAGTTTTTATTTAGATGGGGTTTAGTCCTTTACAAAAAATGGGCTTCAGTTTCTACGTTTCCAAAAGGTCACCTATGGTCAAGCGCGTTCCTTTTCAACCGGGCGCCCACGCCCCGGGGCACTCCAGGCGTCCGCGGGCCGCCGGGGAATCGGTTTTCCAAATGAAGCTGGTGCCACCATCCTGGGGCAAATGGTGGGCCAATGAAAAACGGGACCCAGTTTTGCATGCACTGAGCTCTTGAGTTCACCAACTAAGCAAACGGCATCCCCACAAAGGAGTTACATCAGGGTTCACTTCGCTCCCCCAGTTCCAGTTGAAAGTGGGCTGAGGGAATGCGGGTTTGAACGTCAGGGGGCAAGACATTGAGGTCCAACCGGCTTCGACTTGAGAAGCGCACTAGCCCCATCAGGTGCACCTTCCATCGCTGCAAATGCAAAATGGCATGCAACCCATTTCTGTGACATGCAAAGTTAAACAGAGCAAGAAAGGAAAAACAGAAAGAAAGAATGAACAGAAAGGAGGAAGGAAGGAAGGAAGGAAGGAAGGAAGGAAGGAAGGAAGGAAGGAAGGAAGGAAGGAAGGAAGGAAGGAAGGAAGGAAGGAAGGAAAGAAGGAAAGAAGGAAAGAAGGAAAGACGGAAAGAAAGAAAGAAAGAAAGAATGAAAGAAAACAAACGGAGGAAACACAACCAACACAGCAATGTACTCACATATGTATATAGATATAGATACACCAAACAACAGTAGAAAACAGTGAAAAAATGCAAACAACAACAAACACTCGAAAACAACAATTAACCAGTTGTTAGTTGTTGTTTTTTTTAAGCAAGCAAGCAAGCAAGCAAGCAAGCAAGAAAAGCAAGCAAGCAAGCAAGCAAGCAAGCAAGCAAGCAAGCAAGCAAGCAACCAAGCAAGCAAGCAAACAAACAAACAAACACACAAACAAACACACAACGAAACAAACAAACACACAACACACAAACACACAAACAAACAAACAAACAAACAAACAAACAAACAAACAAACAAACAAACAAACAAACAAACAAACAAACAAACAAACAAACAAACAAACAAACACGCACACCAACCACTCAAGCAATCAAATGATCGAATCCAGATCATTAAACGGAGAGGATTATCACTTAAAGAATTCATAGCAGAACGTCCTCCAAAATACATTGATGATGATGATGATCGTTAAATTGATGTTAATCAATCGATGATGAATAAATCAATTAAAATTGATGATCAAATCAAATTAGTCAATCAGTCAAATCAAATCGATCAAGAATGAAATCAGATCGAGTAAGATATACGATCAAATCAGATGAATCAAATTCAGTCGATGATGATCAAAAAACGATGAAATAATCAATTAATTGATGATGATCATCAATTGATAGTCAATCAATCAATCAATCAATCGATAATGCAACAGTAAGCGAACGAAACAAACGACGAAACAGACAAGCGACGACGATGCTGCTGTATGCGCCGCCGCCGCCAGCTGAAACAAAGCCAGCCCAATCACTCACTCATTCACTCACTCACTCACTCAATCGCTCACTCAATCAAACAATTCAAACAAATCAATCCAAAAACCAACCAACCAACCAACCAACCAACCAACCAACCAACCAACCAACCAACCAACCACTCACTCACTCACTCACTCACTCACTCACTCACTCAATCAATCAATCAATCAATCAATCAATCAATCAATCAATCAATCAATCAATCAATCAATCAATCAATCAATCAATCAATCAATCAATCCAATCAATCAACCAATCCAATCAATCAATCAATCAACCAATCAATCAATCAAATCAAATCAAATCAAATCAATCAATCAATCAATCAATTAATTAATCAATCAATCCAAACCAGCAATCAACGAAGCCTTGCTAGACACGCATGCCGGTTTCGGCCTCTGATCTGCAGGCGCCCGGCGCTTGCCTGAGCATAAGATCCCCCCCGCCTCCCACCCCCAACCCCACCCCCCCCCCTTTTGGGGCACCCGAAGACACGTTGCATTTCCCTGCAAGCTTTGAACATGAGCAAAGACCTGGGCCAACCACGTGGGGATAGGGTGTAGGGTTTAACATGGGGTTTAGGGGATGCTCCCAAAAAAACGTGCGTCGTGGATGTTGAATATCAAAAGCATGGGTTCCTGTTCTGAGGAGAGGCATGCTTCAAGGGAAGCCCCATAAAGCCGAACAAAGGCTGTGGGTCTTCCAGACAAACCAAAACGAAGCCATATTGAGTCAGGTTCCCTCTCCCATTTGAAAAGACACACACCACCCTTCTCTGGCAAATAGACCCTACCAAGCAGGAAGAAACCCGGCAGAAGGAAGGAATTGCTCGCGCCTGCCCACCTGATCTGGCAGCTGCAAGTGCAGGAAGGAGGAGAAGCCGAAGTTGGACCTATCAAGAGCTACACTTCGGCAAATGGATGCACACCACAAACTATATAGTTTGTGGTAAGGAAACTCCTTTTGGAGCAAAAGCACCTTGTTATTCCTTCCGTTTCGACTTAGCAGTGGAGATGAGTCATATGCGACCCTGCAAGCAGTGAGGGAGTCTCCTTGTAGGCCCCTTTCTTGGGTTCCGTGTTCATTTCCGGTGGGAACGAGCCCCAGGCCTGATGTCTTCCCCGTGTTTCGCATTACGTGCGGCCGGCCTTATGGTCGGAATTTTTTTGGCATGGTTCTACGGATCCCTTCCCCATTTTATCGCAGCGTTGAAGATAACGCCGTGAATCAACTCTTACCCTTGTGTCCTGTGAAGGGGCCTGTATGCGGCATTGAGGAGGTTGGGGCGGAGGGAGGAGTTGGCTGTCAGTTTCGTCGACGGCTGTCTGACCCTTGGAATGCGTCTGGGTTTTTACAAAAACTGGCAACTTCCTTTGTCTGGAAGATTGCCACTCGCATAACCCTAGTAGTCCACCCTTTACCCGATATGTTGCAGGGGGAAACTGCCAGGTGCGTGGACAAGCCACCGAGCAAGCCTGGCCCCTTACTAACGGGAAAAGACGGTTCACCAATGTTTTCTCACCATGATGCAGATTTTGGGCACCAAGATGGCACCACCAGGAAGTGAAGTGGAGCCTCTTGACTGGCAGTGGGTCTACATTCGGAAAGTTGCGATCACTAAGACCCTAAGATTTGAGGCTTCGCTAAGTACCTAAATACTGGCCAACAACAGGGGTCACTGGATGTCCCCTTCAAAAGTTGCAGTTTACTGGTGGGGTCCAACAAACTCACTTTTGCAGTTCCAAAAAAGGAACTGGAGGGACCGAGGGCCCCTGAACAAAGGGTCCATTGCTTGACCCCCAAGGTAGAGTTAAACCTATGGCTGACTTCCGCCAGGAGAACCTCTGGGTTTGTCTTGGGGCGCACAAAACACGCAACTCACCAACAGGGGTTTCGAGCGCTCAAAAGCAATACAGGAACTCGTCACCAAGGCGGTGATGAGGCAAGGACCCGGCAAACAACCAATCAGTTTCCATGTTGCGCAAGTTACAGTCCCGGCTTGAAACCAACAAGCAACCAACAAAATACAGTACATATTGAGCGAATGCAAATCAGGGGGTCAAACCTTCTCATGTCCATCCCCGCCTCGCCTGTACACAATCATGACGGTCAAGTGCTAAACAAGACCAAACTTGGAGATTCGCTGTCGACAAGTGGAGGGTGGGGGGGTGTATTTTCTCAGACCTCCAGGGGTGATGGGAAAAGGGGCACCTTGTTGGGATGCTTTTGCTTCAAACAAATGAAATAGAAAACATCCTTCTAACAAAAGGTAGAGGAAATCCCGGCTTAAACCTTCCCATGTCAGAAAGCTTCCGTGACTCTTTGCTTCCCATGTCAGAAAGCTTCCGTGACTCTTTGACAGCTCAGAAACCTCCAGCCCCGTGAAATCCCACCCCTCAACCCGATCCAACCAGCGCCTGGCATTGTTGTGGAAGTGGACCTGAGCCATTTCGGGTTTGTGGGACGAGGTTTTGCCGGTTGGGAGGGACAAGAAGAGTCGCCCGTCTTTTTCGCACGCTATGGTTTTAATTGAAAACCAAATGAAAAACCAAAACCATTTTGGGGGCCCTCTTCAAACAAGACACACCCACAAACGACAACCAAGAAGGAAAACAAAGAAATCCAGCTGCGCTGTGTGTCTTCGAGCTCGAAGAGCGCGGGCACCCTACCCGTGGGGTATACCGCTGATGTGTCTTGTTGCACCACAAGCTCCTCCTCAGCCCTGGCCATGCGACAACCTTCAAAAAACACCCACCCACCCGCCCACCCACCCACCCAGCCAGCCAGCCAGCCAGCCCGCCCGCCAGCCAGCCAGCCAGCCCAGCACAGCAGGTGATAGCGAAGCCCTAGGATATATAAGCTAAGCCTGAACGAAAGAAGGACCCAGCCACCGATGGTTGGTCTCCAAGGGCAATCCAGATCCCCATGAAGGCGAGAGACCCTCGAGGTGCGGTTTAGCAACTGAACATTTAATTCTGGAAGCTCCAGCAGCGGTTCATGTGGAGGTGGCTGGCGGATAGGCAGATGGGAAGTCCGAAGATGAGGGTCCACCGCCCAAACAGTAGCCGGACCGGTTTTCCTTTGGTTTCTCTTCGAAAAAGGGTATCCTTCAAAAGCTGCCCATTTGGCAATGTGGGGGTATCAACTGGGACATGGGCTGCTCCAGGTTCATCTGCGTGGTTGTGAGTGGCGGTAGTGGTTTCCCTTGTGCCGGTGTCCCACAGATTACCCATTAGGAAACGAGATCCCCCACTTTCAAGGGCGGTTTCTCTATTTCACCAGCTGGGTTTAATCAGGATCACGTTGCGCCCAAGTAAAGCCGTATGCAACCAGAAGTGCGTCCCTCAACCAACATGGAAAACAGGATGAGACCAAAGGGAAACCCAATCGAAATGGACACAAACAATCTTTGTTTCAATGGAAACTCGTCCAAAACAAGGAACACTGCTAAGTTTGAAGGGAAAACCGTGGAACATGCGGAAGTCAGGTTGCATTCAAAGGGAAACCCATGCAACACATGACATAAAGAGGTGGGGCTCAAAGCGAAAGTCGTCCAACAAGCGGAAAGCGGCTTCAAGTTTGAAGGGACACCCATGCAATATACAGAAATCAGCTCAAGTTCAGAATTGAGATGGAGTCAGGTTGAGTCTAAGAGGGTGTGTTGAAACACATTTTCTGGACAACCGAGTTTTGGCATCAAGTGGCTTGCACTGGCCAAGTGGGGGCCCCTGCTGGGTTGTAGTCCCCCGCCATCTGGTGCACCGTCCATACCTCTCGCTGTTGGCTTTGGTCAGGGTTGAACCACCTAGGAGGTAACTTCACCATGACTGGGAAGTATCTGGACCAAGAGCTGAATCAGGTTGTGCCCAGTTGCACAAAGGGTGTTCAACCGAACCTGTCTCCTCCAAGCCCTGGAAAACATCAAAGTTCAACCTTTTGTGCAGGCCCTTGAAAACAGTCTTCCCCGCAGTGCCCCAAGACTTGCTTGCGCTCAGTAGCGAATGCCCCCAGTATTGGGACGGAAACCACGAGGGACGGCTCATGGGGCGCATTCCCTCATTCCCGGCTGAGAACCAGAGAAAAGTTGAAAGCGACCTGGAGAAGCAACACAAATTGTGAAGGTGCCATCGTGCTGCTCGTGGCCCAAAACCGAAACGCGCCGAACCGAAACGTCGCACAGTATCCAGAGCGTACTCCGTGCCAGTGTCCTCCTTGCACGGTCAATGGGAACAGCACTTGATCCGACCTCTAAGGGCCCTCCCAAAAGGGGCCTTGAGCGCAATACCCGGGACTACTAGGACATGTTCAGGCCGAAGACATCCCTGAGGGCGCTTTTGGGTGAGAAACAAGCCATCGGAACTGACAATAGCACAAATACCAGTTGTTGAGCAGGGGCCCGCTTCTCACTCGGAACTCCATTCTTCCAGAACCCGCCTGTGTCGTTCTTTTCATGCATGTTGCCTGGAGAGCTGATTCATTGAATCAGGGAATGTCCCATGGAGGCGATGCTGGCAAAACTGGGCTGTCCTCAGATCTTCTGCTCAAAGTTCAACTTTTCGTGGATTGAATGGAAACCCTCACTCAACCAACTAAAAGGGCAAAAAGCTGAGGAATCATGGGGGCTGGGGGGGAGGGAGGGGAGGGGGAGGGAGCCCAAATAAGCCCTTATTGAGCCCTTAATAAAATTTGGGGCCTTTTTGGGCTCCCTCCCCCCATGTGGTTGGCTCGGACGAGAGAAACTCAAGGAGGCAAGGCAGCAAAATGCAATGCGGAGATCTAGCACGCTGTTTGCTGCTTGAACACGAAGGGTGAAGAACATCATCCGTTTTCTGTGGTGACCCATAAGAAAAAAATGTTCGCTCAAAGCAGGGCTGATGGGCAACTCTCAACCCCTTTGGTCTTCTCTCCCAAACATGCAAGCTGCCCCAGAAACACTGGACAGATCAAAGTGAACATGTTGACAATTTCTCAACATGACTTTTTTTGACGTGATTTCCCCAAAGGCCACCATTTAGAGATGCATTTGGAAGACGCCCCTTTAACAGACCCGGGGAAAAAACAAAAAAGCACATGTGTCCTCGCCGAGGAGGGCGGCACCCAGCTCCCTGGCCTTGGCGCTGGAAAGATGCAAAGGCTGGGAAGAAGACGGCCCTAGAAATTGGGGAAGGTACTCTTGTTGGAAGGCATGTAACACTTATCTTGTTACATGCCCTAGCAAAGGTTGGGGAAGTTAGCATTGTTTAAACAAAAAAGCAACCAGACCTTGGCAGCATTACCGTATTGAGCCGAAGGCCTGTGCTAATCAGCGAATCATGTAGTAAAGTGCGCTCTTGAAAGGGAAGACACAACCTTGGAGTATGCGATGTAAAGCCAAAATAGTTAATGTGGTTGCGAGAGGCCTTAACAATCCAACCCATGATCCTACATTTAATCCTTTGGCCCCTCAAATCCCATGGGATGATGTTGAACTTGCAACATTTGTCTGGCCCAAGCTCCCGGGAAAACCTTGAAGGAAAGCCTGGATTTTTGGGTGGCAGCTTACAGGGTGTCCTCCCTTGTCCTTTTCGGAACCGGCGATCGTTTCAAGGGAAACCACCGGTAAATTGATCAACAGTCGATTCGGGGAAAGTCCAGTGACCCATGGCCTCACTTCCTGAGTGGCTTGGCCAAAACCAACTCCAAACTTTTCGGTTGCCACTAAAAAAGTTGCACCAGGTTCTGGTTGCACTTCTTGGTTGCCACTAAAACTGGTCACCAAACCCAAGTTGAACTGAGGTCCACGAGCTCTGGGAGCGAGTGGCCAGAGACCCAGCGACCCGACCCGACGGGCCAACCGATTCGCCGGGCGAAGGGGCGCAGGAGGTGAGGAGCTGCGCGAAGTCGGGGTCCGGGGACTGGATGCTGAGCTGCTGGCCCTCCTAAGCGACGCAATCCACGCACCAAGTAACACGGAGCCTGACAGGGACCGGGACCAGGTTTTTCTTTAAAAGGAAAAGGGGCCCCACCCAAACAAACACGGAACCGGTCCCTTTAAAGGGAAAATGGCCTTCCAGAACCCTCCGAACGTCAGGTTTCATGCTAATTGGTGGGAGGGTGGACGTTAGAACCCAGCTTCAAGGGCTGCAAGTTCCATTCACGCGTACTTAGGCTGAAGGTGGATGGCACAATTTCCTTTTTGGTAGGGCTTCATTTATCCCAGCTGGCGCGAAGCGGATCTTGTCACACATCTTGGGTGTCTCAGTTTCTGGGGCGAAGCCTGCCCCCGGAGTAGTTCTATCACCCAAGGGCGAGCACCAAACTGAAGTAACAGTTCCACCACAGTGGCCTTTAAAGGGGATACACATGATTCTGTACAAAAGGAAATCCTCACCCAAACCTCCAGAGACCAGGGGGAGATGATTCTGAAGATTGTCCTGGGTAACAGCCCCCCAGTAAACTGGGGTTGATTCATATGAGGTCAACATTCCTGCCCTCACATCCCCTGCAAGTTTAAATTTTAGTGGGGTCAATGCAAACTACCACTAAGCCAACTAAAAACCTAAAAACCTAAGGAATCATGGGGGCTGCGAGGCACCAAGCAGCGAATGAACCTCGCGCCATGTCTCCTTCATCTCGCCCTGCAGAAACAAGGCGTGGCTGGGTGCCCTGCGCGCCGCCTCAGTCACGGCCCGTCCTTTGTGAGCTAACACACCTCACTTCCTGAGTGGATTGGGCCAAAAACAATGTAACCGAACTTCTTATATACCACTAAAACGATCTTCCCAGAAAGTTTGAAGTCTGAGAACACAGGAAGTGAGACGCTTTTGGGGCAGACATCCGTCCAACATTCCAAAGGCGCTTGGCCCGAGGGAGCGAAGTTGGGCTAAGCCCCGTTGCATGCTCATCTCGGGACCCGGCCTGGAATCGAGTACACCTTTTGTATGAGCTGCGCAACATAGAGTGGCCCATCCTCCATGGAACACCCCCAGAAGCCCAGTGTAGAATGGTTCCTCAAAGGAAAGCTGGACGTCAAACCAAACTATCCGAAGCAAGTTTGTGATTGAATGGATTGGAGGAATCCACTGAACAACCGTTCCGTTCGATAGAAACCACTTTGAAAACCGCAGGCCCTCTCTCTTCCGAAATTACCTTTGGAGAACATGCAATTTTGAGCATGTAGGGTATCCTCCGAAGATAAAAGGTGCAAACAAGGAATATCTCTGGAACCTTCTTTTTAAAGGAAACAATTTACAGGGGTATTCACCTGGTCGGCTTCGTTTCTAAGGCTCGCCTTCGTTTTATATAGGGTTGTAGCCCTGTTCCACCCGACATGTGCTGGAGGCGGCGTAATTGGGGAATCCCTCATGTCATTTGCTGATTGCTTCTCTCTCTCTCTCTCTCTCTCTCTCTCTCCCCGGCGCTGACAACTGAGTTTCCACCCGCGCTGGATCGCGCTAAGCTCGGCGCCAACAGTGCGTTACCTCGGCCGGATGTCCGCAAGTCAGACCCCATGGCAAATCCTGGAAGAGCAAATAGTGTCTCCATGGGCCATTGACCATTGGATCATATCAGTCCACCCAAAATTCAGGGGGCACCTGTCAAAAGACCCTAGACAAAAGCAATCCCATGAAGGGCGCTGACTTCCTTTGGGGATCTTGAAAATAGCTTTCTCAGCACTCTTTGACCTTTTGAAGTGCCTAGGGTCGGGTCCCATTTCATGGAAACCCAGGATTCAGAGGCGTGATCTTTCAGGGGGAACCCCCGCCCACTTTTGGGTAAACGACCCCTCCATTTTTTTTTCATCCATGTTTATGTGGAGTCAGCGCAGCGCAAAATTATGAAGCAGATATTTCGATGAATTCCTGGCTAATCTTCGGAGTTGAAGAGCCCAGGCCAGGAACAGTGTCTGAAATTGTTGGTTTCCTTGACTAAATGACGAAGATGCCTACGAGCGAAGTGTTCAGTGTCAGTTGGCACACAAGAAGCAACCTGCCGCGGAATATAAACAAAACACAAAAAGCGTTTGCCCCCCCTTTCCAAGGTAAAACCATAGGGGGGGTTGCGCATTCAGTTTCCCACGTATCAAGTTGTGCTTCGTAGCCCCTTTGCAATTCAAGTTTTACATCCGCGTCAGCTAAACACGGACACGAACAGAACCAGCAAAGCAAATCACGCGCCAAGAGCGAAGCTCCGTTTGCACAGCAAGACAAACTATCAATCCTGACCAGTCCCCTTGTATGCTTGGATGCCGGCAGTTAAAACAGGGCTGCTAAATACGATGCAATTTGCCAGTAGGTAGTGGACCTGGCGGTCCTTTAACGCATTTGCGGTAAGTTTGGTAAACATGTGGTGCTACCAACGTGGGGGACAGCCATACATCTTGCAACAAAAGAACACTTATCCGATTACTGAACCTGGAATCACGGAGCACTTGCATAAAGGACCGTCTGTGTGTGTGTGTGTGTGTGTGTGTGTGTGTGTGTGTGTGTGTGTGTGTGTGTGTGTGTGTGTGTGTGTGTGTGTGTGTGTGTGTGTGTGTGTGTGTGTGTGTGTGTGTGTGTGTGTGTGTGTGTGTGTGTGTGTGTGTGTGTGTGTGTGTGTGTGTGTGTGTGTGTGTGTGTGTGTGTGTGTGTGTGTCTGTGTGTGTGTCTGTGTGTGTCTGTGTGTGTCTGTGTGTGTCTGTGTGTGTGTGTGTCTCTCTCTCTCTCTCTCTGCCCCCCCCCGGAAACACAAAAAAAACTACGAAGACTGCACATGTACAGGGTTTTTCTCTGAAATGAGTGCCTGCTCGTGCATGTGCTTTGCACACCAGCCGGCATGTGCTTCACGGTTCTAAATGGCTATGCATTCTGAGTCCGCAATTGATGCCTGCAATTGCCTGTGTACTGCCACGGAGTTGATCCTTTTTCTCAACATAAAGCACGTGCATGTATTTGTATGTAAAACACATGGGCCCAATGCGTGATTTGATTCTGACATTCGGCAGTTCAGTGTTTTAACCCGAAGACATCAAGAGAACCCACGCAACAGGCAGCAAAACCGGCCAACGAGGGGAACCTTCAGCCCACCAAACCCATTGGCCTTCAGCTCACTCGCCTTGCCAGGCGGCACTGCGCATTCAAGCGGGCCAAGAGCGTGTCCGGCACGCGCACCCGAATGAAGCCGGAGAATACCAGGGGCCTCAAACCGGGTGAGACACAATGGCGCGGGAGTCAACACAACTTGCTCATTCTCAGGGAAGGGAATGACCCATTCCCTGAGCACCAAGACAAAATGTAAAGGATTGGATTTATTAATATTGCAAAGGATTGGATCGGATCTATTTAAATTGCCAGCCTTCGCTGACCCAAGTTTTCAGCGTGGCCCAAGTGCAACCGGTGGCTCGTTCTCAGAATGAAGCAAAGGCTTGGCCGCCGACCAAATCATTTCGGACCAGAAATGATAAGATTACCACTGCAAACAACTTTTTCCCAAGTGCTTCCCTGAAGAAACCTGCTATATCCTGCTATAGATCAACTCCCTGACGGGTAATTATGTTGTGTGTAAAAAGGTCATGTGTTTGCATGTTCTTGCAGTGTGTCCTTTCTGCGACTTTCTGGGGGACGAGTTTGCCATCACAGGAATCCATTGCCGGATCTGAGGAAAACACATTCACCTTAACAAAATACATGCAAGCTTAAAACTACAAACTCGTCCCGAAAAGCGGTGCAACTCGTGCAGAAAGACCTTGTGCTGGGTCTTGCTTGCAGTGCTGCTTATGTTACACTCACATGCGTGTTGCAAGACATCAGCCATGTACAATGCTCTTCAAAGTTGCTTCATCCTCTCTCATCTCTCTCCCTCTCTGTGGCGTAAATATATCCAAGTGTGGACCGGGTGGTGGAGGGGTGGGGAGGTGTGGGGGATTGATTGGATGGGCTTGCTTTTGCGGAGGTCTAAGGACAGATTCCCAATTTTCTTCACCCAACGTTTGCTCAGAAACCAGCCTTCCCAGCGGTGTTTGGGCAACTGTTGACGAGGGAAAAATGCGCAGCATTCCAGTCTCGGTGTGTGTCAAAATAGGTGACCCTCCCCCCGCCTGGAAATGGCGATGTCTTTGAATGTGTGTTCAATGCCAACCAAAACAAAGTACCCTCAAAACCAAGCGCCTAGATGCGCAGTTGGTTGCTCCCACTTGGGCTTCGGGCCAAAGGCTGTACTCCAGGACCCCGTACTTGCGCTCTAAGGAGCCAACCACCTCGAGGAGGCAACCGGTTTTTACGGAATCAACCTCAGCAGGCAAATGCTATAGTTGTTGCTTCATCCAACTTGCCACGCGGTCAGTCAAACCCATACAGAACGATAGCTTGTTTGCTTGTTTAAATTGCTCGGACCGCATACTGAACAAATGAATCCATTGGCTCTGTTTTGGAAAATAAAGCGTGTAAGGAAACGGCTCGCAATTAACATGTTTGCGGGTGTGCAAGATTCATGTCATTCTGCAAAAGCAGTCTTGCCAATAGCAACGCACAACTACAAAGGAGACTCAACAACCTCTACACATGCTATACCCCCGAAAACACGTGGAAACACAAGGTTTTCAGATTGAGTAAAATACACGAGGCACACAGGCTTTCAAAAGACAAGACGTTGCAAACACAATTGCTTCTGTAACGGTAAAGTGCTCGGCCGATCTCATTCATTTGAGAAGCCGCATCACAATCACAGTCTGGAAAAGCCTTGCTTTGTCCAATCCTTGTAGGAGCTGGCTAGGCTCGCTTGGCCAAAAAAAGTCCCAACTTTTTGCACACAACTAAAATGGTCCGCCCAACAAAGGTAAAGTCAGGAACACGGCCAGAGGGGCCGTGCAGGGAATTCTTTTCACGCAGAGCAGTACCTAGCGCGCTCGAGAACCTCTAAAAAAACCGGAGGAAGCGCTGGGAGGGTGCCTGCTTCTGCTAAGTTAGGTAAGAACACCTGCTATTTGTGTACCAAATTTGCTATCGCGAACTCCATCGTGGATCTTTCGGATTTAAGCAAGCACCAATGGTCGTCAAATACAAAACTCCGTGCCAGGACCGTTTCATGAACACACATATACGTGTCTGTGCGATTTTGTATGTGCGTGGTGCCTGCGGGCGTGCGTCCGTCCTGCCAGGCGTGCGCGCAAGCATGCGGGATCGTGCAGGCGTGCGGGCCTGGCGGTGCATGTGTATGCGCAATCATGTTTGTTTTTGTGTGCGTGTGTTTGCGCATTCAATCGTCTGGGTGCGTGCGTGTCTGTATGCTAGTGTGTCTTTGTTTGTAGCTATGAAACTCGAGGAAAGCAGGTCCGAAATAACAATCCCAAAAGAGGCATTGACAAATTGCTGGATGCTCGCGTTCACTGCGTACAGCAGCACTCAGCTTTTGACTGCTTCTCTGAGGAGGTCGTAGCTGCAAAGCTACAAAGCAGGAACATGCTATTGCTACAGGGCAGCTCTCTGCTTCGACAATTCATTCAGGTACTTCTTGAGAATGCGTCTCGGCATGCCTGTGAGGACATCTTAGATTGGCGAAAAGAGCTACCAAAACAGCAATAGCGGAACAGGCAACTGACAACTGGCTGGATGCTCGCGTTCACTGCACACGCAGCACGCGCATCAGCAATTGAAAGCGCCTCTGAAACTCTGAAAGGCACTCGTAGCTACAAAGCTACAGAGCTACACAGAATCAAGCATGCCACTGTGCGTCACCAACGCTAATTCTGCATTCCAACAAATTCCTGGATCCGGACCAATCTGTACCTCACAACGCTACAAGGTGGTCTGCTTCGACAATTCATTCAGAGGGGATGCGTCTTGGCATGCCCCTTGAAAAGACATCTTCGATTGCCGAAAGAGCCGCCATGAAACAACAATCCCACAGGAGGCATTGACAGATTCCTGGATGCTCGCTTTGACCCATGTGCAGTACAAGCATCAGCCTTTGAACGCTTCCCTGACAAACAGTGCTTATTGCAGTTACATTGAGAATCAAGCATTCCTCCTCAAATGGCCAATGCTCATTCTGGATTCCGGCAAACTGCCGGATCCCGATCAGTCAGTACTTGACAAAGCTACTAAACGGCTCTCTGCCTCAACAATTCATTCAGGCACTTCTTCAGAATGCCTCTCGGCATGCCTGTGAGGACGTCTTCGATTGCCGAAAGGCTGCCAGAAACAACAATCCCAAAAGAGGCATTGACAAATTGCTGGATGCTCGCGTTCACTGCGCATGGCAGCACTCAGCTTTTGAGTGCTCCTCTGAGGGGGTCGTAGCTGCAATTCTACAAAGCAGGAACATGCTACTGCTACAGAGCAGCTCTCTGCTTCGACAATTCATTCAGGTACTTCTTAAGAATGTGTCTTAGATTGGCGAAAGGAGCTACCAAAAACAACAATAGCGGAAGAGGCATTGACAAACGGCTGGATGCTCGCGTTCTCTGCGCACTCACGCATCAGCAATTGAAAGTGCTTCTGAAACCCTGAAAGGCACTCGTAGCTACAAAGCTACAAAGCTACAAAGCTACAAGGCAGAATTAAGCCTGCCTCTGTAAGTCACCAATGCGAATTCTGCATTTCAACAGAGTTCTGGATCCGGAACAGTTAGTACCTGACAAAGCTTGAAAGCAGACTAAGCATACTCTCTTAAATCAGCAATGCATTTTGTTTGCATGCTGGATCCGGATCAGTCAGTACTTGCCTCGCCGAAGCTGGCTTGCAACTCCAGAACGGCTGACTGAATAGGTTCCAGTTTTCTACAAGGGCACATCTGCATGAGGCGGTTGAAGCTCATTTTGCAGAGGGCTCGGCTCAGACTCTTCAGCATAAGTGTGGTGGAGGGGGGGCTCAGGAACCTGCAAGCATGCCAAGTGCAGCTCCATGAGATGAACTCGGCTCGCTCGCGGCAGCTTTTCCGCCCAAGCCTTCAGATAGGGAAGGACGAGGCTCAAACTCTCTTCCTCACTGAGGCCGCGCAAAGCGAGGCGCTGCTGCTTGTCCAGGTTCACAAAGGGCCCGCTTAAGCGGGGCATACGGAGGGATGGAGGGAGGGAGGGGGGGAGGGACTCCTGCGCTTCGGCGCATGCGTTGGATCTCTTGCCCGCCTCAAAGTCTGCGATCAGAGCAGAGGCACGCTCCTCCAGCGTGTCAGTTTGGTCATCTGTATCAGGTTCCGCGGTCCGCTCAAGGAGAGCAGGAAGGCTGACTGATCTCCTTGCTGACGAAGTGCGCCACTTTGTGGTGATGAAGGTGCTTTCTACACAATAATACATGGCCACTAAACTTGGACTAACATGGGAAAACCAGTTAAAAGGTCGATTCGCTTCTGGCGAATCAAAGCTTTCTGGGATTCGAGGCGGGCAGTGTTCCATTTTCTGTTGCCGAAGTCGGAAGCTTCTGGGAGTAACCCCGATCTGGAACTTCTACAATACTTCAGCTTCCCTCAAATTGGTGGCTAGAGATGTTTTTTACCCTCTAAAAAATACAGGGGGTTCTTCAAATTCCCCGTTCTCACCAATTCAAACCACCAACTAAGAATTACCTGAATATGTCCAAAACCTGACAAAAGACACCCCAAGTAGGGCGACCTTGAGGGATCGCTTCTACAACCTATTCGGGAATGAATTGGTTCACAAGGGGGGTTCCCTGTGCAGTCGCCCCCAACCAGTTCCTGCTTACTTGTCTCGAGCCCAGAACTCGCTTATTGCGCAAGGTAAGAAATGAGGCCGGTTCTAGCAGGTCCAGTGAACGGCTAAATATAAATATAGGTCAAAAATGAGGTGCCGGAAATGGGCGTGGTAAATGGAAACAAGGAGGATTTCACCTGCACTCCATATCCTGGTTTTATTTTGACCCCACTCCCTATTTGGGTGTGGGTCAAAATTAAACCACCAGGGGACTGCAGGATTTGGTGCATGGCTCCACTTACCAGGGTTCCATTTGGGGTACCTATTTTTGAACCACTCCCCATATGCGCGATCCCCTTTTTGCTTGGCCTTTAGCATCCTTTAGCCCTCCTTTTGAGGTGAGTCGGTCACGCCTCTGTGCCGAAGGTGGTCAGGTCCGGCCTCTCCTGAAATTTGGTCGGCCCTTTGGTCCCTCAAGACCCCGATGGCCCCAATAGGCCCAATAGGGGCCCCAATAGGCTCCAAGGTGTGCCTGGAAATGTGCCCCATGGATCTACAAGTTTAGAATTGCAAGACCTGCAAGAGAAATTGGATCCCAACAGGACCTTCAGCTGGCTTCTCCGGGCGGGCTCGTCAGAATCCGTAGTAGAAATGGGTTCAAAGGACTGGGGGGTCAAAGGGCATCCGCCCTTCTTTGGGCTCCATTGTTGAGAACCCGCGAGTGACTTACTTGCGCCAACTCTCGGGTTTGAACCCAAGGGGTGTTTGACCTTCTTTCAGGAACAGCTTGGAGCAACGAACGATTTTTCCCCATTGGGGGTCTAAAGGTTTTGCCTTGCCCATTTACCTATCGACCCCCATCCCCCTTTTTGGAGGGAATCAGGCATCCGCCTCTCGTGGCATAAACCTGGGGCCCGAGACTCCAGTCTGGGGGGTGGGAGTCCCTTCGTCCTTGGCCTGCTCCAACACCAGGAGGTTCTCCTCCTCGTGAATCGCACGTCACAAAGCAAGATGAGAGCCAAAATCCATCGAAACCCCGAAACGCCATGCCAAACCCTTAAGGCCCACTTTTCGCGTGGAATGGCTAAAGTCTAGGATGGTTGTTTACCACGAACGTGGCCTTCCGGCGCAAAAACAAACAAGCAAACCTGGGAAGCATAGATCTGACCCACAAGTGAAGGACACGCTAAAGGGGTTACCCCACATAGAACCGTATATGCTCCACGAAAAGAATCCCAACTTGCAGCAGGCTAGCTATGGCAAGGCTTCAAACCTGCCGGTGGCCCAAAAAAAACGACCACAACTTACCGAGGCCGGTCAGGTTTCATGTAAGGGCATCCCTGAAAATCCGTGGCACGTGACTGGAACCAACCTTTCAGCCCCCCCCCCCACTTTCACTGACCTACGGACATCCACTGTTGGCTGGGCCATGGCACTTAGGCGTCCCTTTGGAATATTGCGCTGGGTGGAATCAAGTTCAAGCCACCCCTTCACTAAGGACATCGGCTCGATTCGGCCGCGCCTGCACCACGTGCAGCTCCCCGGTGCCGAGTCGAAGCTGCCAGCCTCTCGTCGCCGCTTCGCCGGAGCGATCAGTGGATCCGTCACTGGCCCCCGGTGGCCAAGCAGTGACCCGGAAGGTGGAAAAGATAAGTAAAATCGTTCCTTGTGGCGGGAAAGCCATGGTGGCATCAAGGCCGCCAAGCACAAAGGGACAAAGGCTACGACTGAACTGGCCGTCGTTAAGGAGGTCGCCTTTTCGGAGGCTTCATGAATTGGGAAAACCAGAAAACCAAAAGGCCAGAAGGAACGCATCCATTAATTCGTTTATTCGGAAACATGAACAGTCCATTGATTGAAACTGAAGAACTTTCTAAACAGAATGCTTCAACCACCCCGATTTTAACTCATGCAGGGGCGATATACGAAAGCGTGCATGATGGGTTCAGGTTGCAAAGCAAGCCCAAGTGAAACCGGCCAAAGAAACCCTTTTATCAGCACAATATTGTACCTCGCAAAGCTGAACATGTGAAGAGTAGGCAACGATCGACTCCGGAAAGGACCATCGCTTCCTTTGCTTCCTTGGGATGCGCAGAGTGCCGCTTTGGGCGCCGCTTTAAACCACATTCCAAGCTGACATCCAACGCTCCGGGTCGAGTAAAGTGGCATCCTCCAAAGTGGCGTCTACATGGTGTTTTCAAGGGGACCCCCACCCCCACGCCCCAAAATCCATTGTGAGACGTCCAAAACCACTTTAAAACAAACAGCTGGATCAGATCCCCTTATGCTCAGGAAAAAGGAATTTGTGGTAGGCCCGATGTACTCTTTCCATGCTTGGTTGCTGTTGATCCCTCTGCAAAAAGTGTTTAACTTTTGTGGGTCCAATTCGGAAAATCCGATCTGTTTCCCAAAAGCTAAGGTTCAAAGATCCGCTACCAACTAGCCATAAAAGGTGTTAGTTAAACATGTGGCGTTTTCGTGATTCTTGGCGCATTTAAGGCAGGTTTCCCTTGGTAGGGGTCATTCGCCAGTCACACCACCAAAGTCGAGGGCCACTGCAGCTCCGCAGTGGGCAGACCCGGGCTCGTCACTGCCAGCCGCGCCCCGGGCGCAGCACGGGCCACTGCCAGCAGTCGGCCACCGAAGGCGTTGCGCCAAGGCGACGCGTTGGGCACCTGAGTGCATTGGCTAGAAAAACCGTCCGAACTTTCTGCATGTGTTCCACTATACCTGAATCATGCTGAGGTTCTCACTTGAGTGGATCGGCCAGAAGAAAGTCCGAACTCTTCCCCCTTTTGTTCCCACTGAAATGGTCCCGAAAAAGTGCTTGAATTCCAGGAACTCGGGAAGTGAGGGTTCTCGCATTTCCCTGTTGGACATCACCCCCCCAAGGAACCTTTCTTTAAGAGGCAGCCCTGCTCAAGTGATTGCAGTTCAATGGAATCTCAAAGTATGTCTTTCCAGGTTGACAGAACCCCCCGAATAAACAGTAAAGACTGATTTGTTGGCTTGGGGCTAGGGGTGCTTCCCTTGGCACTTGTGGTTTTGCCGGCTGGTTGTCCCCACAAACCGCCCTGCAAAGCCAACCCCTACAGTTAGAGTTTGATAAACCTCCGACCAAATGTTGCCTTCACGGTTTGGGGAGGTTGAACCAGGTTGGGGGGGGTTGTGGGCTCCTGAAGTGTTACAACAGGCACATACTTCAGCCGCGCAGAAGCAATCTCAGCACCTCGCTTGGGCTTGCCGGGGTAATCTCACTTGCTGAGCGAATTGCAACCAGAAAACCTACAAACTGTTTGTTTGCCATTAAATTGATCCTCTCAAGAGTTTGTTTACAGTCCAAAGCCGGGCAAGTAGGAGGGTGGACGTGCACGTTGAGAACGCTTTGGAGAGCGGTCTTCGAGAAAGGGCATCTGCTCCCAAACATGTGGGAAGTAATTCTTTCAACCATGGGTGCTTCTGACCATGAGCAATCCAGGTGCAAAAGCATGCATCATATGAGCATAAAAGCCCACTCCCTGGAACAAAACCTGTCAAGGGACCAATCACTGGCTTGCAAGGACTCATCTAGCTCACAAGCGCTTCTGAAGACGCGAGAGACGTTGAATCGCAAACAAAGCGCAAGTAAACCGATGACTTTCGCAGGAGGTTTTGGACATGACCCTTAAAGTTCCCCTCAGCGAGAACCCCGTTGGATGCTTCGTAGGGGCTCCTTCCCAGTCACTCCCGGGCGCCTGGTCGGCCGGGTCCCCGCTGCAAGTGCCCAGCACAGTGGCGCCTGGGAGCTCCATACTGACATGTTCCTCTCAGCTGGACTAGGTCTTCACGGGAAACTTGGTTGCTGCAACGACCCCCCCCCCGCAAAAATATGTTTAACTTGTTGGGAGTTTAGTGGAAACTCTGAAACACCCTTAACTTCCCAAACAGTGAAAGCCTAAAGATCCAACCCAATAGCAGTCAAGAAAAGCTGCAGTTTGTGCAGATCAGACTGATCATTCTGACAGCGAACTGTGGGGTCAAAGGGAGCCCTGCATTCCGGTGGGGATGGGGAGGTTGCAGCCGTTCTAAGGAAGACCAACTCCAGTTCCAGCTGAAGCACTATCTAACGTAATGGTTTCCACAAAGAACCCGTGGGAATACCCAGATGGTACCAAGGTCCCCCTCCTCTCCCTCCCCCCGCCGCGCCCGAACGAAATAGCTTTCTTACTTTGCCCTCTTCACCCCTGAAAGTAGTAGTGGGCACCATCTTAAAACATGATAGGACCCATCAGCCGTATGTGCCATCAAAACATCTGGCCACTGCGGGATATTCCAGGCACTCCCCAGAGGAAAATGGTCTTCCAGCGATCTCCAACTGGTTTCTTCTTCCATGCGTGTGTGTGTGTGTGTGTGTGTGCGTGCCCAGTAACAGAGGGGTGTTAGGAGGTGAGGACTTTGTGTTCTCTCTCCATGTTCAAGTCTTGTCTCAGTTCCAAACTTGTGGCTTTCCACTCAAACCAAACCCAGGTCACTAAAATCCCACGAACTCGGGGTGGCCCCCTGCCCGACATCCCAACGGCGCACGCGCCTGCGAGGCCTGTCACAGTGATGACGTTGGAGGCTGTAGGCACCAAGTTCCCGTGCTGATCGACGACCTCGATGGAAATCAGCGCCACTTCCTGCCGGCGAGCCAAAAAGGGCCGGAGCTCGTACACCAGATACATGTGCGTGAATGTGAAGAGGGAACGTGTTTTGATATGTTCGTGTGATTCAAGGGGCAAATAGCAAGCAACCAAGTGGTAACGCAGAAACAATACTCAAACATGCCTGCAGACAGTTCCCCATTTCGTGTTTGTTGTTAAGACGATTTAAGACGAGAACAGACCCTGTGGACATCATGAGAACTCACCTCCACCACCCTCAGACATTGTCAGAGCCACATGAACTCACCTCACTCACCTCACTTATCCCAGTCAGAACCAAGGAGTTGAAGTTATGACTTAGAACCATAATTTACTTATCCCAGTCCCCACTCGCACCACAACCTTCCAGGCTCTCAGAACCTTAGAGGCTGCTGGAAGGCTCTCGGAAGCCTTCACAGAAGGCTTCATTCACAACTTGGGCGAAACCGGTTCTTGGTACCGACACGGAATGCATTTTTGCCCATGATCACGCCATCTGAACCCATCAGATTGAACTCCCAACCTCCATTCTGAATAGGATCCCCCGCTTGTCCCGACATGTTTGAAAGGGAACGTCACGCCGTGGTGGCCCCTGATTAGTACGATCCTCCTCGTTGCTCTCGGGATCCCACTGTGGATGGACAAAAGCCCCCTGCTCAGTTGCTTAACTATCCCAGCAATCACAGTGTTCACAGGGCTTCAGCCAGGTTTCATCCGTCCCAACTGCAGAAAAATCCGTCCTTGCTCTTGGGCACCGCCCCGAGCCCATCTTTGAAGGCAACCCTCAGAGCGCTCGCAGGGCCCGTGGTGCTCACGCTTGTCATGGCCACCACCTCGAGAGGCATGGGAGGGGGGTTTCCGGTGGAACTAACTATTCAGCCCCTTTCATGTTTGAGCCATGGTGGCCCGACCATACGTTTGCAGGAATCCACCCAATTTGTTTGTGTGCCTTTAGGAAATTTGAACTATTTGGGTGCGTGCGTCCAAATGGGGGAAGCTCCTGAGTGGTTGGTCTCGTTTTGGTTTCCCTGTAAAACAACCCCGCAGAATTGATGGGTTGGTGTGGTACCTGGCCAAGGGGTGTACCCTTAGAACCCCCAAACAAAAAAAACGAGGAGATCAGAGCCTGTGACCATGTGGGCCATCACTACTTGGCACTCAAGTCGCACAAAGACATGGAGTTTCTCCGCAACCATCTGGGTGAATCATGAAAATTAAGCCACCCAATAGACGAAGCATCGTCCTCTAAAGATTAAATTGGAACCCAAAAAGGCTCGCCAATTTCTGGAGGAACCTCCTTTGGCAGGGTAAGGCAGGGCTGGTGAAGGACTTGTTCATTTCGTAAAACGCGCAATGAAGTGCGGATGTGCTCCCTGCTCAACTTTGACACGCACACTGACCAAACATGTGCGGCGGTGCTTTCTATAAGCCTACCTAAAAACATGATGGAGCAAACCTGCCTGTTTTCCCTGGAGTCTGGGAGGTTGGATCCTTACCAAGCGCCTGGCCTCCCCAAAATGGAACCCAACTGAAGCATTGGAACCAGCTTGCTCACAAAAAGGGGATGGTTGATAAAACATCAAGGCATGCGCAGAGATGGTTGCCACCTCTCTCCCCTCCAAACGTCTTGGGTGATTCGAATCTCAAGAAAGGTAATCAACATAGAAAGGTGGTTGGCCTCAACAGCTTTGGGAGAGACCCAAACGCCAAAAGTCTTGACTTGCTAAAACAGATGTACACTGACTGCAGGTTGGATCAGTTGTTTGAGAAGCGAATCGCTTCCTGTTGCCGTGTTTGCTTGTGGGAAGCGAAGGCCAAAAGCTGGCAGTTTGTTCGGCCGTTGGGATTGCAGATGGGTATGTGACATGATTGTTCTTGAGGGCACCCTTTTTGGGATTGTTCAAATGCGGCAATCCAAAGGAAGCTGATTTAAATGCCCTGGATTTAGACCTACACTCTTTTTCCAAATAGTAGGAGCGTCCGCCACTTCTTCTCTATGGTGGGTTTATTGTTGTTCCATCAGATGACAGCCGTGCATATGCTCGACAAATACCTAGTTGGCCAGTGCCAGCTTCTTTCAGGAACAACAGCGAATCAGCCCACAGTGACTTCCGAACTTCCTGATTCACAGGCCACAGGGCACCAAAAGGCGCCCTGAAAGCAAAAAGGACAACCCCCTGCATATATTGGACAAACATCCTCCCCAAAAGTGTGACTTTTAAAGGATCGCCCCGGATTTATTTTATTCACGTCCTATCAATAGGGGGCATTCCCTCCGGAAGTCTGAACCCCACGAAACAGAGACACCCCTCTGTTAATCAGCCAGGGGTTTATTAATCCCGGGTTCCACCACATAGACCCCAAAGCACCTCACCTGAGCTTGTCGCTGCTCCTCGGGGTGGCTCCAAAAGGGGGGGCCGAGCGGAAAACCACCAGTTTGGGGACACATACTCTCGAGGGGGTGTATCCAAATACCAGTGGAATGTTGGTTGAGCGGCTGGTCAGAAATAGTGCAGGATGCCCGATAAAATGGGAGCCCCCCCCCCCCAAACCAGAGTCAACCATGGGTTTACGGACGAGTTTTGGGCTTCTTTGCTAAGTAAACTTCAGCCGCTTAAGCCTCCAAATTCTCCGAACGTCCCCCAAATGATTCTAACCCTTTCTGTGATAGCAAAGTGGGCCATCCCTGTCTACTTTGCCAGCTTCCCTTGGTTCACAGGAAATGGGCCTTCACAGCGGTGCTTAAAAAGTCTTGCAAGAACTGATGAACTGATTGAAACCGGCTCATATGAAACCATCTGAAGTAAGTTAACGTGCTTGAATTATGTCGTTTTTCAGCGCCCAACTTTCCACAACCACGCGCGAAGTCTTCGCCCCACTGTTCTTCTCAATACGCGCCTGGCCGTTCACGTAGCCGCGCGCCCGTAGGCTGCCCGCCTGGAAACGCACCTGGACATTGCCCTCCAAGTTGCGCACAAAGGGACAAATTGGGACGTGTCGCAATGGGGAACCCCTGAAATGGGTAGCATCCCTTTTGTTTCCCCGTGAAAACAACCCAAAAATAAAAGGCCCCCTAGAACACACACCAATCGACACTGTTGCTTGGGTTCCTCCTAACTGGTGGTTCTTTTTTGGGGAGGGCGGTTTCCCTTTGTTCGCCAACCCCAAAAACTGAACCGCCTCAATGATCCGCACTAAACCGAGCCCCAAAAAGCGGAGTTCTGCTGGCCGCTCCCCCAATGCCATGTGGAAAAGTTGAGGCATGCACCAAACCCAATGGCCTCTGTGCCCAGGAGTTTCCCCAACAACCTGAGAGGTTGCCGAAAAGTCAGATCACCTTGGGCCGTTGTCCAACCTTGGACAAAGGGATCGCCTTTTCCGCCATGTCTTCACCGGATAGCCCCCGGCAGCTCCCTGTTTAGCGAAGTTGGATACCAGCTTCGCTTCCCAAGCAGCTGACCAAATATGGTGGGACCAGAGAAACGGCTCGCCTTGGCTCGCCTCAGCGGCGCAAAGCGAGGAAAAGCTGGTTTTCGGGATGCATGCAGAAGGCGTTCCTGGCTTCTTTGTGTTCACCCCATATTAATCCACCCCAGTCTACTAATGTGGGTTGCGGGTTTTGGTGGGGAACCTTCACTTTGGGGGGGGAACACCCCCATATCAACAAATCTGGGGTCGATTCGAATCCGGCCGCCGGAGGAAGCACCTCCGGCCATTCGAAGTGGGAGCAATTTCCGGCGACGGGAAAGCGGCGACCCATGGAGCTGCCGCTGGGGTGGATCCTCAGGCCCGAGCGGCTCAAATGGACATCTCTCTGGGTCCCGTGTCTGCCGGGGTGGAAATGGGAACTGTTCTTGTTTTGTTTTGTTCTTCTTCTTTCTTTTTGATGCCAAGGGGGGGTGGGGGGGTGGGAGGAAAGGGCACCCGTATTTGGGTCGGTTGAAATGAGAACCAACAGGAAAACCGCACATTTTGGGGTACCCCCCCCATGCGTCAACATAGGGGGGCCAAAAACTAGAGCGGCTACTACCTCGCCGTTAAATAATGTACTAGTCACCGGGTTCCTTTCAAAGCGAAGGTCTCAAACACATGCGGATCATGCGTTCGTTCGGGGCAAATTCCTTATTATAACCTAGGAACAGTTCCGGGGTGCCAGGGTGCCTGGAATAAGGGGAGGCAAACAAAGCTCTGGTCTTTTTCTGCGCTCGCGGATCACTTATGCAACGATCCTTGCAAACACAAATGCAAACACGTGGCATTTGCTTGATGAACTCATTCCCACCAACAAGGGAAACGCTTCTTCAATGTAGGCCTTGCAAAGAAACAACATAACACAAAACTCCGAGCAACAAAACATGAAGGTCATGTCGTGTTTAGGCCTGTGCCCCCTGACGAAGCAAGGTTCTTTGGTGACCCCACCAAACAAAACGAAGGGAAGGGTGGAACCCACTCAACATCTGCGGTCAACTAAAACCTCCCTGTAGAAACTTATTGCGGGGATGGTCACTTCCCATACACGGGGCGGCCGGATCATCCATCCCTCAAGTTCGGTAGCCATCTTCCAGAACTGGAATCAGAGCATATCAATGTTTCAAGGGACTTTCCAGGGATTGGCTTTTGAGGTATGGAGGTCAGATAGTTGTTTACCACTTAATTAATAGGGCTGCACTGCGTTACAAGCTCTTGATAACATGTAAGCCTCCATACCTCCAACAACCAGACCTGGAAATGCCCTTGAACCACCTCGACTGGTAAGGCTCAGCTCCACCTCTTCCACGTTGGAATACGCCCACACCTCGGCAAGGCGAGGGATGGCATGCATCGTCGCCGGGGCTTCGAGGGGTTGGCCCTTCGGCCCTTTGCGGGAGGGGGGCTCGGGACTCGGCACTTGCAGGTTTCGTGGGGTGTCGCTTGCGTTTGGATAGGCATTTCTTTGCCCGAGCTCTTGTTCTACCCCCTCGTTTCGCTATTCAGAAATTCGTGTCTGCAGGACGCGAACCAGCCAGCAAGCATCCGTTGGTTGGTGACAGCTCGAACACTTACCAGGGAGTACCGTGCAAGCGTGGGACCACACCCCCAAACAATGAGATTTCATGCCCCAGGATTCAAAGGTGCAACAATACTCCACGTGCCAGTCTTGGGGTGTGCTTCCCCCCCGCCCTCCAAAAGTCATAGGTTTTGAGACCACCCAAGGTGACCAAGGTGAATGTGGCCTGGGGATGCGAACCCTGACAAGTGCAGGACATGTTCCAGACATCGTTATACTCACTGGTGTTGAGGGAGTGGAGTGAGTATGGGTACCATTGGGTTAGGGAACATAAGGACCCACGTGCCCAAACATGAGCACCGAGGGATGACTAGTTGACTGCACACAGGGTGCTCCCTAAAACCCGACAAGAATCATCGACCATTTCTGGCTGGAGTATGGAGGATCCTTTTTTCTTGTGGCTGTAAAAGGGGAAACGCAAGGAAAACGGCACCTAAACAACGAGACACCCCCCATAACTGATCTTTTCTTAGGAGAGCCGTTGCAGAGTCAACAGGCTTGACGTGAAACACAACAAGCTGATAACCGGGCCGCTGCCCACCAAAATTGCAATCCTCGGGCTGCAGGTCGTAAGCAAACAACAGAAATCCAGGGCATGCTCAAGGCTGTAAGCAGCGGTTGTAGGTTACACGGTCACTGGTGTAGTTCAACATGGTTTTATGTTAAACATGTTTCGATTGAAGCAGCCGCCCTTTGCTTTTCGCGCGTTCTTGTCTGGTTTGAGTAATTCTGCCATTTCCTGCGGGTTCAAAGCTACGCTGAAAGAGCAACATGGTAAAAGGAGGCCTTTGGCTAGCAGCGCTGACTCATACGATGGCCACGCTCGTTACAGTGGCTTGATCCACAGCCTGTGGCCATTTGTCAAGCGAAGACTTTGTGGCCCTCAATCCGGCTTTTTGTGCAGGGGGTTGTTGTTACATTGTTGTCCGGAAGATGTTTTTCTCTTTTGGGGGAGTTTGCTACCATCTGTCAAGCGGATTTTGCCTCCTGTTTCGGAGAGATCCCATTCAATTCCGAACTTTCTTCTACACGTTCGCGCCTTCAAACCCAATGCTAACTCGCGACCTCAACGATGCGAAGCGCCGTTGACTGTATTTGCATCTTTTCACGAGGTGTCTTCTCCGTTGCACGGGGTCAAACTGTGCAGCGAAAGGCTTCTTCACTCGAAGGCATTTGCCAGACTTACAGCCCCCCTACCCCCAACACTAACAAAGGCCAACGTGCAGCCGTTTGACCTCCTGGTTTGGCCATGAACAATTTGGGGTTCGCGAAGACGAGCAACCCCGTCTTAGCGTCCCCCAACACAACAAACACCTCAACGAACAACGTCCATCTGAAAAGGCGGGACAGATCTCAACAAAACACACCCAGTGGATCCCAGTTACCTACTTGATTGCTGTTGACCCCCCTGCAAAAGGTTTAGCTTTTTAGTGGAAAACGCCTTGATTTCCCGAAAAGTTAAAGTCTAAAGATCCAACCCAATAGCAGTCAATCCTATATATAATTAGTAACCAGGCATCCACCCTTGGTTTAGAAGCTGGTGCTGGTTCTCTTTGATACCTGCTACACAAAAAATGGAATTACTTGGACATGCGCAAAAGGCTTTGGTCGGAACAAGTTTTACGTTTGCCAACTCAATACAGGGCCTCTTCAAGAACGACATGCAAATACTAATGCAAATAACACATTGAAAATCAACGCCAGCAAAATTACGTTATTTCATTCATGGGGAGAATGGCCAGTACCCTGGCGCGTTGATTCTTGATCCCTATCGGGCAAAAGAGGCGACAAGTTGGTGTCTTGTGCTGAGGGGAGGTCTCCGATTCCGGCGCCTCCACGGTCTGGTTCTCGGCCCAGTTCCAGTGGGGCAGCAGGTGCAAAGCCGGCGGAGACGCCGAGGTCCAACACGCGTGGTACCAATGGGCGCGGTGCTTCCTCAGAAGTCGCTCCATGCTCGGATCTTCGGGCAGGTACGTGGTTTGGGCTACAAGCCTCCGAACAGATAAACTCCACTGCTGGGGTTGCAACCTAGGTTAACTCAGAGGCCGACGCAAGTAGATCCAGGAGCAAGTAGACTCCAAAGGGAAACCAAGTAAACAGGGACTTGGCACTCACAGCAACCTCAGCTTTCTCGAGCGCTCCCCGGTTTTTGGGGAAAGCCGGTACTGTGGGTACCGTGCCCAGCGGGCGGGAAAATCCCATTGTTCGCAACAGGCTCAGGAGGCATTAAAGCCAACAAATGGGATGTGTCTCAAAATAGGGGGCGCTGAAAATGGCGGCTTTCCTCATGTCATCCGTTTTTTAGCACCCGCAAAAGGGTGGCCTCACCCAAAAAGACACGCACACGACCACACCCATTCGCGGAGATGCTGCTTCCAAGGGGTCAGCTGGGGCTTCACCGATGGCTCCCTTCGAGTCCAAGCTGCCAGAAGCCCGCCATGTCCTCGGCGAGGCGAAACCGAAGGAGCTCATGCGCGTGCGTGGCTCACAATGGGCGTGTTTCTCGTTGTTTCTCGTTGAGGGTACCCCCCCTTTCGGGCTTCAAAGGGGAACCAAAAGGAAAACCACCACCATTTGGGGGTCCCTACAACAGAAACACACTAGAGATTTGGACCCCCAAGCTTGTGGTTTTGCCTCGGTGCCCCTAAAACACGCAAGAAGGGGGTGCCCTCAAGAGTTGTTTGAGGAATCCGAACATGCAAAAAGGTCGAAAAAGGCGCCGTGAAAAAACCTATTGAGTGCCACTGTTGAAAACAGTTCAATGAAGGACAACCAACAAGTTGAAAACAGATCAGAAAGCCACTCTCCCAACAAACGTTGAAGTGCACAGGCCGCTTTTCCCAGAAGCTTCTCTTGGCAGTTCCCCTCTAGTTTCGAAGGCTTAGACCAACATGTTCGCCCCGGAATCATGGCAAATGACGCAAGCCTCCTGCCGCTGACCCATGCAGACTGCCTCAGTGACCCAGGCTGGCTACAGGTGGGAACCTATGAAGTAAGAACGCATCAGCAGCCCCTAAACCCCAAAACCCATATCATGGCCCCGCCCGAGAAGCACTCGAATATCTTCGAATCCTCAGACATGGGACGCTCCCTGAAGGGCTTGGTTATCAACTGCAACTGGGTTCCCATCAAAAGCGTAAGCTTTGTTACACAAAGGCGAAAGGCATCAAAGGGCGCATGAAGGATTTTACACAAATGCAAGCCGAGCAACACGGCAAAAGAAACAACAGCACACATATCATTGGGAACAAGTACGGTAAGCAATTCGAAACAAAACCCTTGGCCTGCCAAGGTTCCAACTAATTCAGACAAACAACTCGCTCATGGCAAACAAACAAGTCAGCGCCTTTATTTTTTCCACTCGTGAATTTTCACAGGTGGCCTCTTTGGGCATCATGATTTGGTGGGTTTTGGTCCACCAATCACTTGATGCCACCCCCTGATTCATATTAATACCCAGAGTTATAAATCAAGGGAGGTCCCACTGGAAGAAAGCACACCGTACTAAACCGTGTCCCCTTGATAGTAAGTGGCGCAGGTATTAATCAGGGGTCCACAGTAGGTGGTTCCAAGTCTTCAAACCGCGTTGATCAAAAGGTCCTCTACATGGGATGACCATTGGTTGGACAACCGCGAAGATGATATGTGAACCACATGGGATAGGTGTTCCATGGCCCTTTGGGGAAGATAGACTCAGATGCACAGTGGCCATGGCGAACAAAAAGGGCATCCTTTTTTGGTTGGTTGAGTTTGAAGGGGAACTTCTTCCCCAAAAAGAAGTTGGAAAAAAAGGGGGCGGAATCCACTGGGCCACTGGGCTGATCAACCCTGTCAACCACAGGGTTGGAAAGTGTGTTGCATGGTCCTTTCGGGAATAATGCTGACCCCATATTAAGAAACGCCTGGTTTATCAATATTGGGGTTCCCTTCCAAAAGTGATGATTCACCACTACACTCAGGAACACCCCCTCAGCAACATTGATCAACGCCCCCCTTTAAAGGTTCAGTTCACCAAGAGAATTGGGTGTGGTTCCTTTTGTTGTAGACCCCCCCCTGTTTTGGTGGTCTTAAAAGGGAAGACAAACGGAAAAGTCCCCCCATGCCACGTGTCCAGGATCCCGAAGTGTGAGCTCACGTCCGGCCAGGCGTATGGCGTAGGCTCCCCCCGGTAGTCCCAGCCAGTCCAGGTAAAGCCACCCGCCACGAAGGGGCGCCTGAGGATGGCCTGCCAGGCCACCTGACGTCAGTGGGAAATCAGATCCGCGTGGGGGGAGGAGGGTGGCCCCATAGAATTCCACCGGCGGTTCCATGTTCCCTTTTGCGGGCATTATTTCTCAGGGGGTGGGGATAAATCGGATCCGATTCTCAACATGACAACAGTACTGGGGTTCAGACAGGCTGGACATTAGACTGAGTGGAGAGAATTGGGTTGAATGAGGAGTTGGGGTAACTGGCTGACTGGCTGGGTTCCCGTGTTTCTTTTGCCAGCTTCTTTCGCGAACAAAAAAAAGGGGGTCCACTCGAAAAAAGGGAGGGATCAATCCCCTTACTTTGGGAATTGGGGTGACCCGGTCCCCGATGTTGCTAGTCTTCCCCACCAGGAAAATGGAACTGCTAAGGAATTCTAGAGGGTCGCCCCCATCCCCCGATTCCATTTTTAAGGGGGTGGGGATAAATCGGTCCATTTGCCAAGATGGCATACGGTTTCCTGTTGGTTTCCGGCTTCGTTTGCCGCAAGATAGGGGGTCCACTATTTGGAGAAACTCGCAGTATGGTGGGGCAATGCTGGTGGGGAACCTTACTTGGCCCAAGGTTCATGCGCCAAAAAGTCAGAATTGAAGCCTCATCCACATGTAGCCTGCCCTCAATGAACGGATTTACGGCATCCCTTAGAGCACGCCGACCTGCGCTGTCTGCCCCCAGGAGGGATGCTCGGTATCATAGTCTCGCACGTGGCCGGTCTTGGGGTCGTTCTGCACCAGGCCTGAGAGACTGTGACTGAAAAATGGATACGGTTTGTGAATTTGTTCTGAGCAACAACCTGTGGCCCATTGCAGGAAGAAATGGGCGTGGTGATGTGTGGTGGCCAAAAATGCTTGAGCTGGTCGCTTCGGGTTGGTCAAATCGACCCTAGTGCAAAGTTGTCGACTTGTTGCTATTGTCAACTTTCAGAGTAATCCGGAGCACGGTACTAATCAAGAGTAGTCCCCTTCTCAGTGGAGGATCTATTCCTTTTGGGTGGATTCCTGTGATTAATATGATTCCCCAGATTAATCCAACGTTGGCGTCAGCCAGTAGGGAAACCGCCCACCAACTGACATCGAACTTAGCGGGCGGGGGTCCTGAGATTGGCAATTGTCCACTCGGGGGTACTAAGCTGAAGTTGGTTCTAGAACAACAGGTTCAATTCCTCTTTTACAATGTCCAAACCCGCAATTAATCAAGGGTTACCTGATTGTGGACATCAAGACGGGTTGAGAGTTCCAGCAAAATGACCGTCCATAAAAGAGAGGCCTAGCTAACGCCAAGCGGTCCCTTGGCCGTCAAGTCCAGTCCCCATGAAAGGCTTCAGGTCCTCCAGCAGAGAGGTTAGAATAAGGGTACCCGACTTTTTCTGTAGTCTATTTTAGTAGGGGAGCTCTCCCTCAAAAAAAGGGTAAAAGGTTCCCATTTTCCATCAAATGGAGTTCCATCGAAAGGCGACCTGCGAATCGGCCTCGGTCGGAGTAGGCGGAGGAGGTCTCGCTGGAAATCGATGGCTTCCAAGGCGCTTCAGCGTGCCAGCGGTCGTACATCTCCTTCAGCTTCCCACCCATGTGGCAAGTTGAAGCTCGTGAACTAAAAAGTTGCTACAAGCTGACTCCAACTTGAAAATCTACTTCGACCTTTCATTGATACCGAGCAGAACACACAGTTTGTGCCCGAGTCTTCAATTTCCGCCCGAGCAATGAACAAGTGCCCGATGTTTATATTTCAAATGAGCACTTGTCAAATGTGCCCTCTTGTTGCACACAAGTTCTGCGCGAGCAGGTCATATTAGGACCTGACAGCCCAACTGCTCGAATTCCAAAAAAGAGGACAAGCCAAGAAAAACAGGTGCGAACTCCAAAAACCAGCCGATTGACAGGGGAGACAGACATTTCAGGTACGTTGGAAGGTCCAGGTACCAATGAAAAACAACTCACTTCATAAGCGGATCGGGCGGAACGAATTGCGAAACGTCTTGTTTACCACTAATCTGATGTTCCCCAAACGTTCCAGGTTTTTGCCGGGGCTCGGGGCCATAATCGAAGCCCATAAGGTCCATGGGCGTCTTGTTGCCGTTGAACTCGTTGTAGTTGGCCTCAACAAGCCAATTCGCACTTGCCCAAAGGGCCTGGCACTTTTTGGGAAATGGACCAAAAGGGGAACATAGCAACTAAAAGCCATGCCTGGTCCAGAATGGACCATGCTTTTGGCATGGGGGCGGTGTGTTCTGTGCTGATTTTCCCCCCTTGGACGCGAAAATGCGTGGACTGGAGAATGATGGTGAACATGATGATGAACATGAGGATGGACAACAAAATGGCAAATGATGATGATGACGATAATGACAATGATCATGAAAATGATGATGAACATGATGATGAAAATGAAGATCAACATGATGATGGAAATGGACATGGACATGATGATGGAAATGACAATGACCACGATGATGGAAATGGTAATGAACATGATGATGGAAATTATGGTGATGAAGATGATGATGATGACGATGACGATGACCACGATGATGATAGATAGATAGATAGATAGATAGATAGATAGATAGATAGATAGATAGATAGATAGATAGATAGATAGATAGATAGATAGATAGATAGATAGATAGATAGATAGATAGATAGATAGATAGATAGATAGATAACGATGAACATGATGGTGTGTGTGTGTGTGTGTCTGTCTGTCTGTGTGTCTGTGTGTCTGTGCGTCTGTGTGTCTGTGTGTCTGTGTGTCTGTGTGTCTGTGTGTCTGTGTGTCTGTGTGTCTTTGTATCTGTGTGTCTGTGGGTCTGTGCGTCTGTGTGTCTGTGTGTCTGTGTGTCTGTGTGTCTGTGTGTCTTTTTGTCTGTGTGTCTGTGTGTGTGTGTGTCTGTGTCTGTCTGTCTGTCGGTCCGTCCGTCCGTCCGTCTGTCTCTGTCTGTCTCTGTCTGTCTCTCTCTCTCTCTCTCTCTCTCTCTCTCTCTGTCTCTCTGTCTGTTTCTGTTTCTCTGTCTGTCTGTCTGTCTGTCTGTCTGTGTGTCTGTGTGTCTGTGTGTCTGTGTGTCTGTGTGTCTGTGTGTCTGTGTGTCTGTGTGTCTGTGTGTCTGTGTGTCTGTGTGTCTGTGTGTCTGTGTGTCTGTGTGTCTGTGTGTCTGTGTGTCTGTGCGTCTGTGCGTCTGCGTGTCTGTGCGTCTGCGTGTCTGTGGGTCTGTGTGTCTGTGTGTCTGTGTGTGTGTCTGTGTCTGTCTGTCTGTCGGTCCGTCCGTCCGTCCGTCTCTGTCTGTCTCTCTGTCTCTCTCTCTGTCTGTCTCTCTGTCTGTCTCTGTTTCTCTGTCTGTCTCTCTCTGTCTCTCTCTGTCTGTCTGTCTGTCTGTCTGTCTGTCCGTCCGTCCGTCCGTCCGTCCGTCTCTGTCTGTCTCTGTCTGTCTCTGTCTGTCTCTGTCTGTCTCTCTGTCTCTCTCTCTGTCTGTCTCTCTGTCTGTCTCTGTTTCTCTGTCTGTCTCTCTCTCTCTCTCTGTCTGTCTATGTCTGTGTCTGTGTCTGTGTCTGTGTCTGTGTCTGTGTCTGTGTCTGTGTCTGTGTCTGTGTCTGTGTCTGTGTCTCTGTCTGTGTCTGTGTCTGTGTCTGTGTCTGTGTCTGTGTCTGTGTCTCTGTCTGTGTCTGTGTCTGTGTCTGTGTCTGTGTCTGTGTCTGTGTCTGTGTCTGTGTCTGTGCTTCTGTCTCTGTCTGTGTCTGTCTGTCTGGCTGTCTGGCTGTGTGTCTGTGTGTCTGTGTGTCTGTGTGTGTCTGCGTGTCTGTGTGTCTGTGTGTCTCTGTGTCTCTGTGTTTCTCTGTCGTTGTGTTTGTGTGTCTGTGTGTCTGTGGTTGATTCTGTATCTGTCCCCAGGGCTGAGCCTTACCTCTTTATAGGGGCGGCGGAACCAGGCCGGAGGCCATGAATAACAACTAAAAGATTAAAGTGTAACGGACAAATCATGGGGGATCGACTCATGCTTCGAGTCGTAAAGATCAAGCAAAAACGCATCCAAGCCTTTAAGCACTGAACTTTCATCAGCGAGTTGAGGGCAATCCGAAGTCTGCCCGTTTCTTTTCTCCCAAGGCTCGGAGACGAGGCGTCCCATGAGGGGGTCCAAGCGGTGGGCCAAGTCCTGCAATCGCCGGGCGTCGTCCACGACGTGGTCGGAGTGGCAAAGATTCCTCGGGCATTCCTTCAAACCACCACTTGGAGGGAGACTGACTCACCTCACCACCGTGGTTTCCCGTGTTAAAGCCCCCAAACCACCAACCAGACCACCAGCTAAGGATGGTGTTACAAGGGAACCTTCGAACACAGCAGGTAGAGCTGGCTTTGCAAAATCTGGGCAAGGATGGCTGCCTTTGAATCATTCTCAAACCGTCTGTTGACGCCGTAAATAGAACATCCAAAAGCCACTCACTTTAGAAGGGGTATTGTCTGCATCCGCTGGCAGTGGGGTTTTAACCCCTGGGGTGTGGGAAGACGGGCGCGCCCTTATGCTGGTAGTTGTCAACCTTGAAGGGGAACCCTCAAAAACATTTGGACAAAGGGCGCTGAAGGTCTGTGTTTTTGGCCGGTCGCTGCAAAAGACCCTGCCAAAAGGTAAAACAAATCCTCAAATCAACTGTCAGCTTCCTTTCATTCTGAGAGTGAGTTTGGCGGTCCTTTGTTGTTTGCCGCTTTTGTGGCATTTTGTGTTTGGCTAGTTCCACTTGCTCCTCTCAAGTCGTCCGCAGTTTCAGGCAAACCCTCATTGGTTCATTGGCGGTTTGGATTGATGGCTGGGGGATTTGAACCCCTCACCCCTGGAACGCCAAAAAGCCCTGAGATCTGACGCAAGTAAGCGGACTTGGTTGACCTTTGGACAACTCTGAAATTTGTCATGCAGAAGTTCCTCCATTGTAACCAGCTTGCTGAGGGTTAATTTCCCAACCCTTCAGAAGGGAAGATCCTTGAACAGCCATCGTTCTTTTGAAATACCAGCCGCTTCCCCAAGTGCTAAGAAGGATCCCCTAGACTATCACACCATGCACCGTCATCTGCAGTGGGACGCTCCAAGAAGGGAAGCGACTGCCGTCTGGCACAACAATCAAGGACCTGTTTTGAACATCAATACTTAGTTTGTTGGACATGACATGGAGTTTCAAGGTATGGAATTTGCTAGATATTCGGGGCCAAGGCTAGAGACCACTGTGCGCAACTTACAGTAACGGCAATAAGGGGAAGCATACCCTAACGGGGAGTCCAATTTGCAGGGAACCGCCCGGGATGGGTTTCATTTTGGCTGCGCATGGTGCCAAAATGAAAAGAGGGTGCCTCTCAAATTGCCCACGGCTTGAGTGAATACCCCCTTCAACTTGACCCCTTCAGAACCTCTTCAGGTGAAATCCCCCTCTAAGCCGTTCATCTAGAAACCGGGAAGTTTCCCTAGAAACCCCTCTCAAACCTTTGAAACTGCAACTCCGGAAAGAACCGGTCAAATTCCCTCAGAAACCAGTCTAAAAACCGTAGAAGCCGGCCAAACTCCCCTCTCAACCCCCCCTCTAAAAACCAGCCCAACTCCGGCAAAATCCCCCAAGAAACCGGCAAATGTCCTTGTCAACTTCCCTAGAAGTTTGCACCTTCGCTTGGGCCACTGCCATTCTGTGGCTCTCGCTCTCATTCTGGCCCTCGCGGCCATGTGGATACGTGCGGACATGCACCCATCTTCTACCTTGGAAACCAGCTCACGCATTTCTGCGCCGACCACTCACTCTAACACAATCACACACAACACTCAAGGCCAACTAAAATTCACAATAACCCTAGTTTCCCCTCTCACCGCTTTGTGGGGTTGATAACCATTTAGCTAACCCTGACTGAATGGGCCCTCAAACAGTCCAACCCAGTGAGTCAATGAGGGCACTACTTGGACAAGGCCCTGGAAAGCTTCTCCCCAAAGTAGTGCAAAAAAGCCGGCACCAAGTGTCTGACGACCCGTCTGCGCAAAAAAAAGCAATCCTTCGAAAGAACAGGGACAAGAATTCACACGAGGCGCTCGTTGCAAACCGACCAGATGATGATGCTGGGATGGTTCCGGTCTCTCCTCACCATGACCTGCACGCCCCCCTCCTTCTTTAGCGGGGAGCTCGCAGTGCGAAACGAACAAAGCATCTGTAGCTGTTCAGGATTTTTTGATGCAAGAATCAGTTGGAGCACGTGAAACGGCGGCTAAAAAGGTGAAGTTCCAAATCAGGACTTTCTGATTTTGCCCGCCAAAGAGTGGGTTGGGGAACCTTAAAAGCGAACCTGAAATGGGACCTGCCGCCGTCCATTGTGGGGTTACGAAATTGCAGGGGCATTTGAGCGCCTCGCTTCACCATTGGCCCGGCAGAAGGCGGGAACCCAATCTGTGCGCTTGACTGGGGAAACTCACCCAATGCCAAAGCATGAGAAGGGTGAACAACTCAGTTCATGACAAAAGTCGCTCCAGGGCCGGCGCATGCTCTGGGAAACTACCTCCCTGACTTGTGATTTAAAGGGAAACCGCCCTCAGGCCACCCGCTGCAAATTAACATGGAACCCAAAAAGGGGGTGCGTTTCCCAAAAATAGATTCCTCTACAACTCATGGGTATTGAAATTCCATGTCCAGCAAGAGAGTTGTGTCCTGAAACTGTAACCACTTCAAGGCACCTGAACGAACCAGTATATAAATTGTTCAGGGTATTTACACATTTTCCCCCTTTCATGTGTGTGACTGGGGTGGCTTCCTTCTGGCATCCAAGAGGAAGACGAATTCAAGGCAGGCCCGACAATTTTTTAACACCCCGAAGTACCCACAGAGCCTCCATCTCTGAGTCTTGGCCGTTGCGGTGATTCCTTGACTGCTTCAAATCTGCTTGCTTCGGATCACCGAAATTGGTACAAGTGGAAATCGGGCAAAATGGTAACCGATGTTCAAGTTCGAAAGGGACCCTCCATTTGGTTACGACCCCTGGAAAAAACGGAACATATGTCGACTAGTGCTAGGTAATCAAAGAGGGGAAGATCAAACAAATATTGAGTCATTCCAGCAAATGGAAGAAACCCAAAAAACTTCTTGAAACAATGCGCTGCTCCAAGCCCCCCGAACGAGCAAAAGGTCGATCTCTCGACCTTCTGTAGGTTTACGTGTTGAAGGCTATTTGTCCAAAAGGTCCTTTTGGTCGATTCGGTCGCAACGACCCTATGAATAACTCTGGCAACCAACGCCCTGCAAAGGCCCATGGAAGGCCTTTTAAGGGAGACCCTGGATGTCAGGGGCTGCCATGCGAAAGGCTAGATGGAACGCGTGGACTCTGAAACAGGCCGCTACCCCACATCTCTCACACGATTTCTCTGATGGCCTGGCAAAAACACTGTCCGCGCAGCGCATGTTTCTGCAGCGGTTTGCATGTGCTTTGTGCGTGTTGCCAACTCAAGCCAACCGACCAACCCAACCCAACCCAACCCAACCCAACCGAACCCAACCCAACCCAACCCATCCCAACCCAACCCAACCCTACCCACCTGACACAACCACACAAACAAACGAGCAAACGCACAAAAACAAGCACGCCAGCACA
>CAUJNA010003494.1:1692543-1697543 GCA_963377175.1 Effrenium voratum | reverse complement strand
CCACATTGGTCATACAACAAAGGAGCATTCAGCAAAGGAAAAGGAAAAGGAAAGGATTTCAAAGGCAAAGGCAAAGGAAAGGACCCAAAAGGAAAAGGAAAGGATTCCAAAGGAAAAGGAAAAGGGTCGATTGCAACCTGCTGGATTTGCGGCTCTCGCGGCCACATTTCCAGAACATGTCCGCAGAGAGCTGTGAGCGGAGTGATTGAGGAAGATTGGAATGAAGAATGGTCCGAAGAGCCCTGGCCTGATTCGTCGTGGCCTGATGGCTCATGGGACATTGCTGGATTGAGTTGGGATGAAGGAGAAGATTGGTCCTGGGATTCGTCTTGGGGATCATGGGATTCTGTGAACTCTTGGGACCACCCTTGGGATTGGTTTCAGGACAGTCAGATTCCAGAGCCTCCTGCTGGATGCGATTCTGCCGCGTTTTCATCGGCAGGACCACCCCCAGCAGGAGATTCACAGCAAGGAACCATTGGAGCAGTGACACAGGTGCCGCCGGGATTGAGTCCAAACATTGGCTCAACTCCCATTCGGCCAAAGGCCAAGCCAAAGGCCTCATCATTTTTGATTGCTGCACTTGTCATGAATTCGGTCACCTCAGGATCATCCTTTCAGATTCCTGCCACTCGTGGCAGTCCGTCTGAGGGTGAAGGTGAAAGTTGGATGACATTTGGAGAGCATGAAAGATTGTTTAAGTCGATGTATTGCTTGGACACTGGATTGGATAGCATGCCATGTTTGAGTGCCGGATTGATTGCCCCTGTTCCCGGACAAGACTTGTTAGATTGGTATGATGAACCAACCCCAGTGAAGGATTCTTTTCATTTCGTGACCACCTTGAAGGACTGCGGCTTGGATCACTTGAATTCGAAGTTTGTTGACACATTCTTGCATGAACAGTTGATTTCAGCAGTCGAGGATTCCACCCCGTGGATTCTATTTGATTCAGGAGCATCTGCCCATTGCTGTCCGCCAGACTTTGGTGAACAATGGCCATTGCTTCCATTAAATGGAAATGGCCCACCATTGAAGAGTGTCACAGGACAGCCATTGAACATGTATGGGAGAAGATTGGTTGGCTTGAACTTGGATGGACAAGATTGCTTCATGAATTTTTATGTTTGTGACGTGCCTTATCCGATTGTGTCGGTTGCACGATTGCTGCTGCAGGGATTCCGCGTAGCATTGGATGGACCAGACTCATTGGGATTGTTTATGCCCAATGGTAAGGTAGTGAGTATTCACCGAAAAGGCTCACTGCTTTTCCTAGGTCCGAACATTCTTCCATTTGACAAACCCCGATTTGAAGAAGTGTGTCAAGAGTTTCATTCCAAGTTTGGTTCAGATTCTTCAGGGACCATAGCACCCACATTTAAGCCCACCATTTACCACAACGACAGTTGGGAACTTGATCCGCAACGCGCTGTGCTGATTCGACATCACAAGCGCGCAAGGCGTGCGTTATTCACGCCAGGTGGCACCAAGGACAGGCCCATTCCTGTGGAAGATGTGGCGTCCAGACGCACAACTTACGTCCGATTCGAAGATGGACGTGAGGAGACCATCGCCGACAATTGGCGGACGATAGATTCTCCGCAACGGGCGTTGGATCAGTACTGGATGGGAAGGACAGAATTCCCGTTGCAATCCTTGCCGACGGCAAGACGATTGACGGGGAAGCAATCCACAATTGCAAGACCTCCCATTCAGGAAGCGTCAGTGCCAGCAAAGAAACCTCATTTGAAAGCGCAACCGTCTGCTGACATTGGCCAGGATGATTATTCCCGGTCAGTGAAGGAGCTGACGACGGGAGAATTGGAAGAAGCGAAGGAAATTGTGGAACGGCGATTGTGCATGAGTGACCCGGAGACAGGAGGACCATTCGGACATGATGAATGGTACCTCACACCCAAGTTTGACATTAGGATACACCATGAGTGGAGGAATTGTCTGTATGTGCCAGATGAGACCGATTCGGCCGCTCCCTCCAAGGAATTGCTGGGGAACGAGAGGCACACATTGGCTGTGTTCCTCAACGGGAGACTCCAGTGGATTCACGACCACTGGGCTGACCCAGAGGCTGCTGCTACGGAATTTCCTGAGCCATTCAAAGGCGCGACGATTTTTCGTCGGCAGTCTCAGCAATTCTTGGAAGAGAGCAACCCGGACATTCCGGAAATGTCGGCTCAACGGCCAAAGGGATTGTACGTTCCCAAACAGCCGACGGACGATGAGATTCGTGAACATGAGTTGACTCATCTGCCATTCAGATCATGGTGTGAGATTTGCGTCAGGTCGAAGAGCAAGCAAAACCAGAGTCGTGCCATTTCGGTGCGGCAACCTGTGATTCAGGTGGATTACGCCTTTATGGGTGATTCACAAAGTGACACACAGGTGACATTGCTCACGGCCACTGATGTACTGAGTGGAATGGGATTGGCGTGCGTTGTTCCGTCCAAAGGACGCATTGTGTATGCGCAAGCAGAGTTGAGGAAATTCGTGTTGGAGATTGGAAGGACATTTGGGATTGTTCAGTGCGACCCTGAAGCTTCATTAAAAGCCTTGGTCGAGGCAGTCACGGGTGACATTGGTGGATTGTCATACCGTGAAGCTCCCACTGGCTGGAAGCAAGCTCAGGGATCCATTTCCAACATGCAAGCAACATTGTATGCTCAGATTCGTGCTTTGAAGCTTGACATTCAACATAGGTATGGCATGTCGGTTAGCGTGCATTCGCCATTGTTTCCTTGGATTGTTAAGCACTCCATGTGGCTTCTAAACAGGTTTCTTCATCGGTCTGATGGATTCACTCCATTTGAACGACGATGGGGAAAGAAGTATGGAGGTGCATTGTGTCGAATTGCCGAGTCTGTGCAGTTCCGATTGCCTGCGCCTAAGTCTGAGCCATCGTGGCATTCAGGCATTTGGCTTGGACGTGACACCACATCCGACCAGCATTTTGTGGCGGATTCCAATGCTGTGTACAAGGTGCGAGGCATTCGGAGACTTCAGCCGGGATCACAAGTCAAGCGAGATTTGATGCAAGGGTTGCGTGCATTGCCATGGGATCCAAAAGGATCCAAGGTCGAAACGGATTCGTTCATCCTTCCGGGTGATTCTGCTGTGCTCCAGAAAGGTGAACCCCAGCCACCTTTGGGGATTCCACCAACTGACGAGCAAACAGAGGAGCCAGATCACGATGGAACTGGTGAGGATTCGTCAGCCCAGTTGTCCCAAGGATTGACGCGAGGTCATGAGGACATTGACAGGGAACCTGGAGAGCATTCGGAGTCTCCAACCAATAGGCGCAGATTGGCAGAGGCAAGAGGCATTAAGAGAACCAGTGAGCAGGCAGAGATTCCTGAAGCGGATTCTACTGTAAGCTACATTTCTGCCATTCTGCCATGCGAGTTTGGTTGCACATTGGTTGAAGATTGTAGGATTGCCACAGTCACCACGCGTGAGTCATTGGACTTGCCCATTCATGTAAACCAGGATGAAGAAGAATTAGGGAACATGAAGAAATTTGCCAATCCGATTCTGTGGGGAGAGTCTGAATTCCCCAGAGATTTGGAAGAGGCAGGAATGAACAAGGAAATGAATTCCATGAAGGACTTTGATTCGTATGTAGAAGAGAAAACCGAGGATTTGACGCAGGAAGAAGTTGATTCAGCAATTTCAATGAAGTGGGTTAAGTCTTGGAAAGGAGCAGAAGTGAAGTGTAGATTGGTAGCCCGTGGCTTTGACCAATACATTGAAGATAAGGATGACACATTCGCTTCTACCCCAAGCTTGTCCACATTGAAGTTGTTGATTGCGTTGTCCATTGCCATGAATTTGGATGTTGTGATTGCAGACGTGTCCACCGCATTCTTGCATGCGACGTTGTGGCAGAAGATTTTTGTCATTCCTCCAAAGGAGTACTACCCTCAAGGGGGCGTACTTTGGCGATTGAAGAAGGCATTGTATGGCCTGAAAGGTTCGCCAAAGGCATGGCAACAGCATTTAGCCAAGACCATGCTTGACGCGGGATTTGAGCGTTTGAAGTCAGATCCGAATTTGTACCGACACAAGACCAAGAAATTGTGGGCATTGGTCTATGTCGATGATTTGATGTTTGTAGGTGAGCGACGTGACATTGATGAGGTGATGCAAGATTTGAAGAAGGTGCTTCTGATTCGGCAGACAGGTGAATTGAGTGAAGGTAAGACAGTCTCCTTCTTGGGACGTCAGATTCGCCGAACATCAGATTCCATGGAATTGTTCATGTCTCCTGATTACATTGACCGCATGCTGGATTCCTATGGCATGACCAAGAGCAAGCCGGCTCAGACGCCAGGAGGAGATTCATTGCGGAAGTTGCTTGACAACGAATTGTTGAATTCGCAAGAGCATAAATTGTATAGGAGATTGGTTGGACAATTGTTGTGGCTTGCAGCATTGCGTGTTGACATCATGTATGCTGTTAAGGAGTTGTCACGAGGATTGGTTGCTCCCACTGAGGTGCACAAGATTAAGTTGAAGACATTGTTGAGGTACCTGAGTGGAACCAAGGATTATGTCCATGTTATGAGACCTGATTTCCGGATTGGAAGACAGGTGAAATCATTGGACATAAAGGTCTATGTGGACAGCGATTGGGCAGGTTGCACCGATTCCAGGAGGTCCACATCAGGAGTAGCATTGAACATTCTCGGCATCAACATTTCAGCACACAGCAGAACACAGGCCACCATTGCCTTGTCAAGTGGGGAAGCCGAACTTTATGCTATTGGAAGTGGTGCGGCCGAGGCCCTATTCATTAAATCTTTGATTCTGGAAACCCTTGTGGCTCCCAAGGTGAACATCATTCTGTTTACCGATTCAACTGCAGGCAAGAGCATGGCTGTCAGATTTGGGGCATCCCGGAAAACCAAACATGTCCAATTGCGATTTCTGTTTGTCCAGGAGCTGGTTTCCTCTGGGACCCTGGTGATTAAGAAGATTCCGGGAAC
>CAUJNA010003494.1:1567543-1687543 GCA_963377175.1 Effrenium voratum | reverse complement strand
GATTGAAACGTCTGCACATGCAACAATAGTTCAAGTATTGAATAACTGAGGAAAGGACCTACATCATGGGTAAATTCGTCTCCCCCTAGTGAGCTGGCACAAAATTGGCAGAAATATGATGCAGAAATAAATCAGCCAACTAAAAGTTAAGCATGCTAGCTCCACAGGTATGCCCCAATTGCTCCTATGAACATGCTCCAATGCCTGGTAGCATCGCATGCACTGAAGTTGGCCAATGAGGACCTTGCAGAGGGTTCCTTGCATGTCCTCAAACATCGAAACTACATCTTACAGGGTTGTGGAAAATTACACTTTACGTGACAATCTGATACCAAACTTGGACTCTCTTTCTTAAGGCTAGCTTCCAAAGAAAACTCACTTTCGAACGGCCTCATACTTGATGTCTAAAGCATCCAACATTCGGGACAAAGGAACCCTGCAAATGAGCTTGGTTGATGTTAGGAGACATCTACGGAGCCTGCCTCCGCAACGCCGTGTGTTGCCTCTTTTCTGGTCTCACCCCTCGGCCATGGGCGATTTTGTTGGTTCAGCCATCTTTCAGGCCCCCAGGTGCTCAAATGTTCCTCTCACGAATGGGAGGCAGCCGAGGCAGCCGAGGCATCCGAGGCCAGCTGATCCAAGCAGACCAGAGGCCCGATGTCTGAAGACCTCTTTCAGGGCCCCTTAAATTGGGCCTTCGATGGCCAGCGCGCCTGGCAGCGGCATGTGGGGCAACGCTAGGTCCAAGGAGGCGCCGGCGGCCAGCGAGGTGTCGAAGTCCTGGGGGGTGGCTCCAGGCTGAGGCTCGGAGGTTTGGGGTGGGGGGGGGGAGGGGGCGGGGGGTTCTTTGGGGGCTGGTGTTTTGGTGGCTCGGACTTTTTGGGGCTGGATTTGTTGGGGCTGTTTTTGTTTCTCCTCTTTCTTTCTTTTTCTTTTTTGGGAGGGGGGTACCAAACAAACAAGCAGCGTACTTAGTGCCCGCTAGTATGACACATGCCCAAATCACAAAAAAACAGTGGAGCCACCTATGCTCAACTGGCCAATGATTTCGGGGCCCCGATTCCCCCCCCCCCCGACCAGCCTGAAACAAAATCAAGCCACGTCATCGAGGAAACTTGTGCTTTCTATGCGCTTCATGCTTTTTGCGTTCAGGGTTGTTTGAACCAAAGATGCGCTGCACATAATTCACCCAAATGAGCAAGTTGTCATACATACTGACTCAGAGGAGCATTCTTGCAGCCAAATGGAGGGATGGTGCCTGTTACCAAGCTGAGGTGGAGGGTTGCTCCCCGGAAACCCAGCGGCGCAACGCGTGCAGGGCAGGGGATCTAATCCAGGAACGATTCTCCTGGTTGCCTTCCCCGTACCAAACTTGGTTGCTGTTGACCCGCTGCAAAAAGTCTAACTTTTTGGGGGTTAAGTGGAAAACCCCTTTATTTTCCAAAAAGTTAGAGTCTAAAGATCCGTTGCCCAATAGCAGTCAAGCAAAGGGGCCACCCATCTTTGAATTCGGAAGTGCTTGAACCGCCGCCTATTGCTTTCCACTGGTGCCCTGGCGGCTTCAACATGTTTTTTGTCCCTGTTCCCTACTGTGGGTGGACAAAATCCTGCACTACTTTGAAACTATGGGAAACCATTGTTTGCTGGTATTTACAGGGGAAACATCATTCCAGGGTGTCTTAAAGTCTTAGGTGGTGCAGGATTTCGTCCACCTACAGTATCTCGTCCACCCCAAGATGATTTGTCGAGGAGATGATCGGTGTCCACCAGGCCTTTGACGTCACGAATTTGCCGCCGTCAGAGATGGAGCACTCTACATGGACGTTCCGCGACGTGTTGTGCTGATTCACCAGCTCCACCGTGGGGCGAACTTCGGCATCGGCGTATTCTAGACCTCACGTGTCCCAAGGACCAGGGAATAAACCCGATCTAAACCCTTGCAACCTTGCAGAAAATGTACGCAAAAACCCAGACCGGCAAATAACAACTAAGCCTTTTGAGACCCTGCCCCAAACTGTACAAAACACCAAAATGGTAAACAGGTCCATCCGATTTGGAGTGAGTGACCCTCAGTCCGGTCGATCTTGCCCACGACCACTGCGGGCGTGTAAAGGCCGAAGGGGGCAATATGTACCTCAGATGTGGAATGTGCCTGTCCAAAGAGACCCAGCACGACAGGACCTGACAAAACGCCCCCAGCGTCAAGGCCTCCTTTGTCCCGGTTTTTGCCTTGTTTGCCGGTAAGGCTTATTAATCCATTAGCCTTGGGGGGTCCTTTGGGTGTTGGTCAGGCCCTGACCATAGAGTTACATATTCCGATGGTGTGCGAGGTTAGCTGAACGTGTCGGAAATGGGATTAGCTGCGGTTGCCCGGGGTTGCCAAGCACACCTACAGGTTGCCGAGGGTCTGTGGCTTTGTGGTGGTTTGGGTGCCTCGAGAGCGGGTCCCAAGCCAAACGAGAACACGTCGCCAGGCAAGGAATTGGGTCTCCAAAACCAGTGGTTGCCTTCGAGGAGTTTACCTATGTAAGCAGCCTTTGCTTTTGGGCCCTAAAGTCTATCCCACGCAAAATCTTCTACAGGGGTTGACGTTGGGTGGAGTTGCGGATTTCCCATAAGAAGAAGTTCGCTAGTTCTGAGGAGGAGCCGGGGCCACTGATGTGAGCCACACGTGGCGGTAGATGCCGCCCCCATCATACCACCACCCATCCGGAGACGTGGCGTCCGCGCGCACCGCGAGCAAATTCTCGCAGCCGGACCTGGCAAAAAAAACACCGGCGAATGGGAGCCGCGCCAGGGGCATCCAATCCCAGCCTGGTAACAAGGAATCCTTTCTTGGGGTGGAAGAGATTGAAAAGAAATGGCCAGTTAAACTTCTATTTTACTGAGAGTCTCCCAAGTAAGAGGCTTTGGACAGCTTCCAGGAGCATTTGGGCCGGGAAGCCTAGGAATGCCAAAAGTGGGGGGGGGGGGGGCAACCACCAAAGATGTGAGATGTAAAACCCATTTGCCCAGCCACCGCAGAAAAAAGGTCCAGCAAACGGCACAAAGGTATCACCGAACAACAGGGCGTATTTTCAACCAACAGGAGGGTCTAAATGCCAAAAGGCAAAGGTCTGGGAAGTACCGCCGGCCGAACCCTTCACATTGAGCTGAGCGGCTTCAGGGTCACTTGGCTGATGTCCAAGAGCCTCGGAGTGTACCCGGAGAAGTGGTCTCCAAGGAACTCACCATTCAGCCACACCTGGGCATGGGACCCAAAATTTTAGGTATCGAAGTGGGGCAAGGGACCGGCCAGCTTTCTAGAGGATGGCTTTCCTCTGCACCGTTGATCATGGTTGGGAAAAGGGTATAAAAAACATGCCGCCTTCGTAGGACCATATGCAGTGTACAAGGGCACATCACCTGCCACGGCACCAAAATTCAAAATGTTGGAACCTGATAAGCATTCCAGCTGGATGAATGCTGAGCTGCTATTTCTAAAACAAGGTTGGAACAACTAGTCATCCCTTGTGTTGTGTTGGTGCCAAAAAGACAAATGCAATTCTAGATTGCAAAAGCATTGGATATTGGTCCTACTACCGCTCATCTTGGCCCTCTCCAGCACTGGGGAAAAGACAAGGCCCTTTGACTTTTGTGCAATTGCAGTGCTGCCCCGGACAGTGAGAGGACCGGGGACCAAAGACTACAGGGGAATTAGGGGGGAGGTCCGGGGGAAAACCCTACACAAACTTTTTGGTTGGATCTTGAACCTTCGGGGGGGTGGTTCCTCATCATGGGTAAGCATTAACTGAAATGCGCCTGTGAATATCTGGTAAGGCCGCCCTCCGCGAATCCCTTGTCAAAACAACATAAAATTACAAGGTTAATTTGTTGGGGTTCTTGACTAGAACAGAAGAAGAGTCAGATGCCGTCGATTTGCTGTGGACAAGGGGCATGTTTCAACACAAGTTGTTCATAAACCACCCCTACCGGCTGTGGGCCACCGAACCGCCTGGAATAGGCATAACGGCATAACCCATTGTGAGATCCAAATCCCTACTGGGGCCCCTCCCCCCAACAACACAGCGTAACATGCAACACCAACAGCCCTCATGTACTTGGAGGTCATCTTTCTTTGGAATGCGGACCCTTTGACTTCCTTCCGTGAATTTCATGCGCGAGGGTGAAAAGAAAACCCTGGATGCACACACCCCTCATTGTTTTTGTCTTGGGGAGCGTCCTAATTTGATTCACTCTTCCAACCCCCTTGCTGATCCGCAAGGCATTAACCCAGGGTCTGCTCGTCTTAGTGGTTCGTTGATCCCTTGCAAAAAGTTAATTACGTTGCGCTGGGATATGCGCAGTCCGCTAACTTCCTGCCAGTCTCGGAAAGTCCAAGGATGATACTTCCGTGTGTCCTTCTTGAGGGGACTCAATTGGATGATATGAGTCGCTTTTGAGGCTAGCCCATTGGTGGCCGGTTTGTTTTTTTCCATCAAAACCTAGAGGAAACCCGAAGCCGCTTTGGGGGTCCCTCAAAGACAGGCCCATATGGCTATGGGTCGAAAGCCCGTAGCCCCAGTGAACATCCCATTCCCAGAAAATTAGACTAAAATGGGTGGTGAATTCACCTACCCCAACATGGGATCCCAGCGGCCTCAGACTCGTTTCCGCCGGCCTGGCTGCGCACCATCACCCCCTCGAACTCCAGCCACCCCTGCCGATTCTCCGCTTGCTTTTTACGTGCCAAGCACGTGTTACCGATCGAGTGGATCGCCCAAAAGTCAGAGAACTTTCTATTTACGACCAAAACCGTATTTCAAAAACAGACTGAAGTCCAAGAAATCAGAAAGAGCGAGGGGTGTCCAAGGACGAAGGATTTGAAAGGAGGCGACTGATCTCAATCAGTTTGGGCAGGCCCATAGTCAATTTTGCCAACTTTGGGCCAGTTATCAGGAACCTAAGGAATAATTCCCCATTTGGCTCACTTGTTTTTGTTCATAACCACCCATGTTCTGGGTGGTTTGCCAATTTTCTGCAGAGAAGGATTCCTAAACAGAATGGGGAGGGGTATGGCTAGAAAGAAGCCCAGCGCAAAACCTAGCAAAGTCTCTCAAGTCGTCAGGGTTCACACGGGGCCTCACTGAACCAAGTAGCACAGGGGTCACTACGTAGAATTCGCCCTCCAAAAGTGGGTGGGTCTCGCAGTCTCGCATCGTCATTTAGGGGATCTGGCCCAACATAGCTGCATGAACCTAAACCAACCGTTCCATTCAGAAATGAAGGACCTACTTGGCTGCGAGTTTCTGTGAGGGTATCTATTCTTGAATTGAACTACATGGCAAGCAAAAGGAGGCCAATCATTTTTCCACATGCCGATATGGAAGCACATGTGAGCTGAAACTGCCCCGAAAGTCGGGCCATTTTGGCCGGGGACCTGCCACAAAGACGGGGAACTTGTGGAATCAACATTGAACATGGTGTTGGGAGGCGTTCCCCACGCCTCATTTGATTCCTCTAAGCAACTTCCAGGACATCCTACGGGACACTCGCATGCTGGATATGTGGCACATGTGTAGACCTTACTGCGGGTTTCGTTACAAGTGGCACCATCGCGGGTGCGGGCATCTTAGCCTCTCTAAAATTGAGAGGGCCAGGCTCCGGTGCCTACGAAAGACGCTCCATGGGCTTCTTCTTCTGGCGCCCAAGGATGCGATGATCCAAGTGCGACAGAGACAGTGGAGGGTTGGTACAGCTTCCCCCTTGGTTTGGAGCTTGGTTTGGGCTCCAAATCCCCAAACCACCAAGAAGCATTTTACGAGTACGAAAAAATGTCCAAGCTGGTAGCGGTTCCTTTCTTTTGCAGGCCAAACATGAAGAGAACAACAAAACAATCATTGCAACAAACACCCAATCAGTGAAGGTGGGATTCGCCAAGCGAAAATGGATCCCTTGAGAGGCCGTCATTACAGGGACCGTGCAGACCCTACCCCTCACAAGACGGCCCCCTTCCCCCTCCAAGCGTGTTCTGGAGGTTTACCAGCCAAAAATAGTTGGAGGAGGGGGGTCTGTAAGGTTCCTGACTTATCGCATCCAAGCGGCCCAAGTCACCAGAAAGATGAAGCCAACCCTCTCGCAAACAAACATGGTTTAGTGCCCAGAACCACAGGACCCTTTGGGAAGAGGATTCTCCTCTTCAAAGGAATGCCTGGTGGCTTCCATGTTAGCCTAAAGAATGGTATTGGCATGCACTTCCATGCATGCTGGGTGGGGTTGGGGGGAGGGGGTACCTGTTTCCCTTTGTTAAGCCCGCTCTTGAAGACCCACATTTACGATTTTCCTTGAAGCGAAAACAAGGCTAAGAGTGACAGGCGTCTTTTTCCCAAATTGGCGACCCGAACACACCTGCCCGAAGCAAGGCTGTGGAAAGCCCCATCACTTTACAGGGGGCTTCCTTGGCCACGCAGAAAGTGGCGACCAAGGATCCCCTCGGAATTTTCGCCGTACTTTTTTCGGGTTGCCGTTTGGGATATCCAAAGGGTATCACAGGTGGTCAAAATGAGTCGTGTTTCCCAAACGGACTAGCGATACTTTTGCGCGTCCCTTGATTTGTCTTGGACATGTCAACTTGGCCAGCAAAAGTCTGAACTTTCTGTTTACCACCAAAATGGTCCAAACCCAAGTGGCGAAAGAACTCAGGGAGTGAGCTTCGTGAGATTCGTGAGTTCCCTCGCCAAGTGGACCAAGGGCGCCTGCATCTCCTCGACATTCAGGCAGAGGCGTTTCCGGTACCAGCCCACCTTGTAGGGCAGGTAGCCATGGGACTTGTCCTTTCGCATGGCCAAAACACCGGGAGGCGATTGATTTTGCAACAAAAAAAAGGGGAACCAGCCTCATTCCAACCAAGGAAGGTTCGGACAGTTTGGTTGGCGACTGGTCCTCTAGACCCTCGGTCCACTCCCAAGATTGTCGTCTTCGGCCCTCGGCTTATTTTTTAGCCAGCACTTGCAGGAGCTGCACCAGTGCTGGCGAACAACTCTTTAATGGCCATCAAACAAACTGCAGTATTTTCCTGGCCCTAGCAGTTAAAAAACATATAAGAAACAAGGGTGGCCGCCAGTAAATTCTCGGCTGCGAATCCGACAGGTGAGGCTGCCCACTGCCTTAAACAAGGCCTAGCGAGGCTTATGAACCCCGAACCCTTGGTCTTTTGGCACCTTCACCTTGGTGGCCTGCTGAAAAGGACCCTCAACGGCCGATCCCTTCACACATAAAGGACATGTTTGGCCCATTCAGTGGCATGTTGCAGGACACCCCCCCATTTACAAATCCGCGCCAAGGAATCCTTAGATTACAAATATGCCACAAGCTGAAACATATGGGTCCAACCTAAAGGATTTTCGGAAGAATGCGACCATCTCAGAAGCAACCGACAGCTGGAGACAAAATGACATACAGGGTGACCAATGTTGAGTCTTTCCGTTATGATTGGTAAAACAAATCTTTAGTTGAACAAACACGTTCATCTCGCCGGGGGGAAGATAGTGACCCCGGCGAGCTTGTTGCAGTGGGCGCAAAAGGAAATAATCTCTGACCTACTGTGAATTCGATTATTATTGTGTCAGGGAGCAACACGGGGTTGTTCCTCCCGTTTGACTCGAGATTCGAATCGCGGATCGCAGAAAACAATCCAAACCGAGACCACCAAATTAACAGCCACTGAGCAGGTGCTCCCGTTCGACACTGGCAGTCTGGCAGGGTGAACCCACACAAAAAATGTCCCTGCGAAAGTGGAAAGGGACAAGGGAACCAGTTGCCAATGTGCCCCTGTGTTCTGGTCATCTCTTGGCTCAAAGCGCGGGCACCTGCATGTTGCAATTCCGTTGGAACAAAACAACTCCACTGGAAAGTCACCCAGTAAAATGGCGTACTACCAACAGGTGAATGCTTAAAGCAAGCCTTTGGGGCACAGGAAGTCCCCAAGGATCTTGAGGGTTGTTTTTCCGCATCCAAAAGGGGAAGCAAAGAGGGAGCCCCGTCACGCCGGAACTCCATTTGTCCAAACTCCAGCCCCCCCCCCAAGGCCCCCAAGTTCCGATCCAGCTCCGAGAGCTCCAGCCGCCCCGGCCCTTCGGGTGTCGCTCGCTTTCGAGTTTCGGCTGGCGATGTGAAATGCGCCGAGGGTCCGCGTGGGGGCTGAAATTCCCGGCCACCACAAAGTCGTGGGGTACATCCAGCAGCTCCCAGTGCGAGTCCTAAGCTATCAGGTTAGCTAAGAGGATCCTTAGGTCACCATGTGGGGCAAGACTAGCCTAGGTGCGTTTGGAGGATTCATCTAGTAAGTTGGTTGCTATGGTGAGAGGGGCCTTCCAAGGCCCAGAAGTGGCTTAGGAAGCCCATGGCCCAAAACTACAAAGCTGAACGGCTAAGAACTTTCAAGGAGTTCAGCATACCCAAAAGTTGCAACTTGGTGATTTGGTGATTTGGAGGTTGCTGGGTGACGCCCATTCGACCCTAACAGCCAAAGGTTCAAATCCCGAAGAGCCGCCCATGGAAGCCTATTAGTGTGTACAGGTTTGCCGTCACTGATCACCACCAGTGCATTCCGGCTTACCGCGATCCATTTCAAGCTCGGCGAGCTAAGGCTGTCAGGAATTACCAGCAGATCGGGATAAGCACGGGATAAGCTCGGGTTAAGACCTAAAGCCGAAGCCTTTTTAGGCCCATTTGCCAGGGGAATCTTGCAAGAACCGCAACCCGTGTCGCAGTCGATTCCACACAACTTGATGCAAAGGGGGGCGCAGTGAGCAACCGGGAATTTTGTGCCGTACGTAAACCTTGATAGCTTGATAGAACCAAGTGTCTCTAGGTTTGAGGATGAGCAGGCTTCTTTCTAGAAGTGCCCTCCCCATGCTGTTCAGGGATCCTTCTTGAAACACATCAACGCCCTGAAAACATGGATGGGTGATGGGTGAACAAATGGGGAATCAACCCTAACAAACAACAAGCGGCCAACAGTTGACTGAAGCTGGCCTGGAGACTGTAGACCCAAGTAGGTATGTGTCAAACCAGGGAACCCAAACCATTGTCATTTCGATGTTCCCTTGGCTTCCTTTCAAATTCCAAGATGAAAAGGGCACTCTTCCTCCCACAAGCATAGCACCTTCGGGAGGGTACTTGCAAGATCCAGTTTCCTCTCAAAGGAACCCCCTGTGTGCTGTGTCAGTGGGAGGGAGGGCCCAATTTGGGTGTGGGTCAAAAATAGGTACCAAAAATGCAACCCTGGCAAATGGAAACATGGACGATTTAACCTGCGGTCCAATTCCTAGTGGTTTAATTTTGACCCATACCCACATCGTGGGCTTAAGCCACCAGTGGTTGTGGGTTGGAGACGTGAACCAGTGCTCACGTTCATGGCTGTGGCTCAAAAAATGTAAACAAATGAACCACTGGTCCACCATTTGACGAAGGCCGCGGTGCATTGAAGTGGACTTGGCACTGCTCGTGGTCGCAGGGCTGGCCCACCTTGGGCCTCTTTGGGCGCATCGAGGGGTCGCCTGCGCGGTTGGTTGCGGTGAGGGCCATGGCTCCCTTAGGGACAGAAAACGTCAATCCGATACCTGGCAGTCACAAGGATTGAGGAACGCAAATGAGAACCTACCATTTGCTTATAGAGATCCTGTAAGCTTCGAAAGGCTCCCTAGGCAAATTGGGATACCAGCCTTGGCTACCCTTCCAGTCATCCACTCCCCCGAATCTCAGTAGACGTTTGGCTCCAGGCAATGTTGACTGCAATCCACTCCCGTCACTCCCCCGAATCTCAATAGAAGTTTGGCTTCCCCGAAACAAAGCAGTCTTGTAAGGGGCTCCCGTTCAAACACTACAGTAGGCTTGACGTTGAAGTGAGACACAAGTATGCATGGCAAGTCGAGGAGCGGCATGACTAATGGTCCCAGCGCAAATCCACAAGCAAGTGATCCTAATGAGACCCGACTTGTCAAGGGGGTGGGTGGAGGGGGGGGTAGAATCAACTGCAAAAAAGTTCGAGCCTTCCCCTTGCCACTGCCCAGCAGTGCTGCAATTGGCCAAATCGATGAGTCCTTCGCAGCCAGTGACCGATTTTCGGGAGGCAATGGTTTCCGCTGTCGCCTTTGGTTCTTCTGCTGAGTTGCTTATCACCCACAGATTTTCTTGCTGGGACACTGCGGAGCTTATCGTTGGCTGATCCAGGAATGGACTCCCCCAATAGGCCCCTCCCCTCCCAGCAATCTTAAGAAAGCGGCAACATAAATCCCCATTGAATCCGCTAAGAGTTCCCTGCGCATGATTTCCTAAGAATCGTCAACGAACGCGAAAGGGGCGGTCAAAATAGCCCCACCGTAAATAGTGACTTACACTCAAATCAAGCCAAGGGTCATTGAATTTGGGCTGCTCCTCCCAACCCCTCAAACATATAGTCCCTTCTGCAAAACCTGAAGCAGGATTCCCAATTACAAAAACATCATGGGTTTGCGTACGCTTTGCCCCCGAATCGGCGAGCTCGCCGGTCGTCCTTTCCAGCAGCTGTTGGGGGCCTCGCAGGTTGCGTTCGGCCCGCACCACTGCCAGGCATTGCAGGAAACGTCCTCGCCTGGGATCCCAGTCTCGACCAGGGGCGATGAACCATCTACCTGGACCCTGAAACTACCCTAAATATGGGCAAACCCTTCTCAAAGATAATTTTGAGGGTCCGGGTATTTTTGTTTACCAGCAGGCACAGAAGTCATTGTGGAAAATCTGATGGCCCTGATAGATAGTTACCAGACAGAAACCAGTGCCAGCTACTGGTCATCAAGAGAACTCCAGTGATTCCATTTTCCTGTTTAGCAAATAAATGTGATTCACAAAATGAAAAGCCCAGAAATTTATGAAGTGGGCATGTCCTGGAAAAAACCACCCAAACAGAAACTCAATTTAGATTGGCCACCAAAAGGTGAGGTGTAAATCGCCCAGCTTGATTGCCCTAGCGGGGCGCCGGGCAAAATCCGCTACCACCTGGCCTGGTAGCTCCGAAATGCGCCCTCTCGAGAGACAGATTTGGATACCCTCAGCTCCGTAACTGCGTTTCTTTGGAATCGGACAAATTTGGAGGAACTTCATAGAGCCTGCTTTCTTCCCCATGGACCTCGTGAAATGATCTGAAATGGCCTCCTCTGTGTCTTGAAATTTGGGAACCTCGCAAACTGATGGTGTCCTCTGGTTTTCCTCCATAACCATTCCAAAACGGTGTATCCTCACAAAACGCCAGACCCAAATCCTGCACCATTTTGGCATGGGCGGAGCCCTATGTATACTGGTTGATATGCCACCCGGCCAAAAGGGGTATCCAGCCAGTAAATCCCCAAAAGCTCAAAGTAGAGGGACCCCCAAACTTGTGAATATGCCAACCGCGGCTCAGTCGCAGCAGGCGGCGCGGCAAGCGGCGGCGCTGCCTGGTCCCCCGTCCTCTGGGCGGCCCTGCTTCGCCAGGTGCGGGCACCGACCTGGGCGCGCGCAGGGCTCCATGCACGGCTTGGGCAGGACATCCTACAGGAAAACAGCTAAAATAGTGTGTGTTTTTAGGGTGGTTTGTGTAGATGTTCCTGGAAGTGAAGGGTGTTTTTAGGGTTCTTTTGGAGCCTTGTTCCTGTAAGTTAACCCTTTCATCCATATATCTGTCCCCTTTTGTGGTTTGTGCAGCATTTGAGGGTCGATGCTTTGATGGTTTACTTGGGTGCTGCAACGACCCTTCTGCAACAAGCTTAACATTTTGTGGGTCAACTGAAGGTCCGGCCAGATTCACTAAAAGTTAAAATGCAACCAAATACCCATAAGGGTTTAAACATGTGGCGGTGCCTTTGTGATTCTTGGCACGTTTAAGGTAGGTGTCCCTTGGTAGGAGTCATTTTTGGTCAGAGCCTGTAGAACTTCAATTTTTGTGATGATCCGGAAGCTTGCTGTCCAAACGCCAAACCAAACCAGTAGAGAACCGCCCGCGCCCGGCTGCTCGGACATCCCCCTACTGTGGGTGGACGAATGTAGCAGGACCCCCCGCTCCCCATATTCAACGTTGCTTTGATGGGCTCTAAAGGTGGTGCAGGAGTTCGTCCATTCAACTTCTTTACCTTCAGCGTGTTTTCAGCCCCGCAAGCCAATGCTGCGATGTTCTGTCCACCCGCCGAATGACTGGAAATCATCCCCCCCTTCCTCCATTTGCCCATAATGGAAACCACGGGAACTGTACACAAAGCGGTCCTGAATTGCAAACTCGGTTGGGCCATTTGAAAAGAATACCATGGCCCTTGCTTGCCCTAAGCAAATCGTCTTCGTCTGATGCGATGGTCTTATTGAATATTTAGTCAAGGCCCTGAAAGGTTGAACGTTGGTATGTCCATGTCTTTTGCGATACAGACATTTGACTTGCGAATCCCTATAGGTTTGTCCTTGTAAGGTGAAGCTATTTCAGCACCGTTCGGGTTGCCATTGAAAGTAAGCTTTGGTTTTTTGGTGAGCCTCGACCACTTAACCCCGGCCGGTGTAGTTGGGGCTGGGTACTTCGAAAGTGGCCCAGGACGGTTGTGATAACCCACTTCAGGGGCGTGCGCGCATGGTAAGTTGCTTCTTGACGTGGTTGCCTGACACCGCTGGCAATTAATCTATAGGGGACACAATCATCAAAATGGTGACCAAGGCCTTTCACGTCTGGGAGATTTGGGCTGGCCTCATGTTACCCCCCGGCCAAAGGTATTTGCGCCATGTGGGCAGGAAAGCGCAGGGATCCCTGCAGCTTGCAATTGGTGCGCGCGCCCTTCCCCAGTTGCATTGGGGACCTCTTCTGCGCTAGCTTTCGACCCCTTGCAAAACATGAAGCCAAACCGCAAAACATGAACAACAAGTAACTAGCTAGGTCTGGCCTCCCACAGCTCAAACACAGTATCAAAGACTGGCGGAACTGAGGAAAACACCGCCCTCAACAGGCTCCATCCACTGCAGCTTCACCAAACGCCAACTAAAGGAAGAGAGGTTGGCATGTCCATGTGGAGCAAAGCCCACTAACTCAGGAAGTGAGAAGTATAAACTTGGTTGACGTTGAAAGGGGAGCAACAAATTAAATGTTAGCAGTTAAGAGGGGATTTCCCACTAAACCACAATAAGCAAAAATGCAAAATGTGTCCTAACGACACCCATGTTAATGCTTGTCCTCCAAAAGGCCAGTAACAAAGAGAATTGGGCCAAGCCCTGGATAAAGCCATAGGTTTAAGCCACAATTGTTTGAGCAGTTGAAGCGGGGAGGTTGGTCGTTCAATGTGGTGTACCGTGCCAGCCAGCTTTGAACGATACTCAGTGACCATGCAAAAAAAGGGCATCCTTTTTTGGTTGGTCAAGTTCGCAGGGGGAACCTTCCCCCCACCAAAAAAAGCGAAGAAAGGGCACCCCCGGGGCCACTGGGCATGCGCCCCACCCCCGCCAAAACCCGCTCCAACGGCTCCAACGGCCTGGCAGGCTCCGTGGGAAGGTCCCGGCGGCACAGCTCCGCGGGCGGGACTCCTCCAGGGCGAAGCGCCAAGCCTCGTCCAAGGACCAGACCTGCGAGCCATGCCCTCCAATTCCAGGGGTTGATTTATTCCTGGTCCATTCTTTTCAACCTCCAGTTCTTTCCAAAAACCGGATCCGTCTTCCCCGGGCTTCCGGGGGCTTTCTGGAAAGATTCGGATGGAAAGAATGGACTTGGAAGGTACCCCCAGACCAATGGGTGGAGCTCGGTGGTTGGAGCTGGAGCTCCTGGAGCTCGTCGGGGATGGTCTTCCAGCTGGAGATGAATGGTAAGATCATCTCCAAGGCCACTTGAAACGGAGGGACCCGTAAACCCCACCTTACGCGCTACGAACACCCTTTGGTTCAAATCCCCAAGCCGCAAATTCATGCCACCAATACAATCCATGTCAAAAATGCTCGGTTCCAGGTTCAGCTCTGCAGCCGGGAAGTCCCCCCTGAACCAACCAAGTAGGTCCCGCTTTGACTGGTTGACTTGACTTCGCCTGGCGGCCCCGCGCAAGCGCAGCCCAACAGAAGGTCGGCAGCAGCACCGCTCGAAGCATGGCGCCAGGGGAGGTTTCAGTAACCCTCAGAAAAGGTTGACCACTGTGGCATGGCCATTTTTTGGTAGAGACCAACCAAACCAAACGGAACAACGATGACGGATCAACTGGGGCGGGAGAACTGGGTGGTGTAACAAACACATGTCCACTAGCGGCTTCCATCAAGGGAAGTCAGCAACATACGGGTTTAGAAACCAAGAAAGCAAACGGGCCTGGTGGCTGAAATGAGAAAGAACAATTGCTGCTCCAAACCTGATAGGCACGCACATGCTGGCAGCAGCTCGCACAAACCGAATCGCAAGAGGCGACTAGTCGTTCCCTCCTGTGGTTGATGTGGCTAACTTCAGACTGCCATCTTTGCGAAAGCTATCACAAGTTCGTGTGTTGCCGACGGCTCGCTGTACTGCATGAGCATGGTCCATGACGAACCTTTAATGTGAGCAAAAGGCTTGCCGAGACAGTCTCCAACAGACAAACGCACACGCGCACAAAATCACGAAACACTTCTCACGTCCGGTATCCTCATGCATCCTCAGGCATCTTCAAGCGCACGAGGTTGAACATCTCAATGTGTCAAAACGTTGGCTGAATGCTGAAACCAGAGTCCTTCCCATGTGTGTAACAACACCTCATGTAAATTGCTGGCCGCGCTGGTCCCGCAATGGACATGGGAAACTAGAGAGCAGGGGAACTTAGCAAGTCCCCCATGCCCTCCCAAATCTCCATTGGAAACTGGGGCTACTGAGATACTAGCCAGGGTTAGACCCTGCCATGGTGCTTTGTTGAATGACCGTCTTTGTCTGAGAGTTAGGTGGGTCCTGACAAAGCCACAGGATGCCTCACAGCGTCCGGTGCCTGCGCCCGTCTTGCAGGTCGCCACAGCCTGCTGGCCGTCCCTCAGAGCGACGATGCAAGGGCTGTGCCCCCATCCTGGAACAAAATGCAGTAGTTCTCACTAGGCCTGACAAAAGTCCGTCAGACTACTTAAGGGAGGCGCTGATGGCGGAGCTGTAAGATACCTTCAAAGGTGAAGGGCATATCCACGTATGGGGTTTGGAGGCATGGATGACCTGTATAAGCTGGTAAAGAAACCTGACAACCCATACCTCCCAAACCCATACCTTGAAAGCTTCTTGACCATGGGAGAATGGGCCCAACACTCAGGCGTGGCCATGTTTTCTTTCCTGAGCCTGCAGTTCTCAGCAAAGTCTTTGCCGAGCTCACTAATGGCTTCAAACAACAATCTTGCTCAAATGCACTCGTTAAGGCTTGCGAAGGCTTACTAGCCATTACAAAGTGTTACTCAGCACTGCTGAGCAACAGTGTATGTTTGATGCTTTCTCCCTTGATTTGACCCCTCCCCCCCCTTGACCCCCTCCCCCTTAGCACCATATCAACTCATCCCCTTTTGTAACCAGCGTGGAAACAAACATGTGTTTTCAGGGCTCCTCTCCTATAAATATCGACTTAAAAAGGGTTGTTCTGAAATCCTTGACAAGATTAGACTATGGACTCCTAACCACAGGAAACCAAACAACCGTTCAATCCATCCTTTGGACACTCCGAGAAACGCAGGGCCCGAACCATGCAAAACGTGAAGGGGTTCCTTCAAGGCTGGAAAAAGCGCATCCCCTTTCGGATTCCTGTGCGAAATTATGGGCAGACCCAAATGATCCCTGGTTCCTAGGACCCCGCAAAGGGTTCATGAGACGATGGTGCTCGGGAGTCTCCAAGCGGTCTTTTGGTTTGACTTTGAAGGCCAGAGGTTGACGGGTCATGTTGTGAATCGATTGTAGAAACCCCCAGAGGACCAGTTCGAATTCACCATTCCAAAGTAAGGACGTTTGAAAAGAAATCAAGCACCAGCTTCAGCCCGCCTTAAGGAGGGGGACAGAGGGCAATTACCATCCATATATGCAGTCTCCCCTAAGGGGGCCTGTGCCCAAGAAACAAAGGAAGCGACCAAAACCTCTTGTGAGTTTGCAACTTCAATTTACCCAAATACCCACTCCCAAGGCCCTGGCAAGTCTGCAGCCTGCCAAGCGGAAACGGACTTGCCCAGCCGATCGGGGGCAAAAGTGATGTAGGTCTTGGGTAGGCCTTGTAATTATCAGGTGCTGGGAATAGACTTTGCAGTTCCTTGCTCCTTTGGCAAAAGTCAGATTCAGACATGGCTGAGAACCGTCAAGCCAAGAGGTCCATCTGCCGAAGCCATGGCTTTGGCTTTGGGGCCTTCATGGGTGAGCTGGCCCGCGAAAAGGGAAACCACAAGAAACTGAAAAGGTGAATGCATCCTTGAGGATGACAGATAAGAGAAGCAACAACCGACACCCAAAGAGGCCCAAAGAGCCAATTTTCTAGATTCCTGGAAAAATGTGATGTTGTAAGGTCCCATATCTTAACCCAAACCCCAGGAAGGGTGGGGTGAACGTGGCACCAGCCTGGTGAAGAAGCTGTGTGCACCCACATTTTCCTTCGGCTTGGTGCGAAGATTTTGTAGCGCAGACATGGATCGACTTGGACCATGACTTCTGCGCGTGGGCTTGGTGAAACTGGGTGAAACCGGCCGGGCTTGCTGCCTGCATGGGACTCAGTCAAGGACATGCTTGGACAAATCAAAGGAACACGTGAAAATTCCTGAACGGTGAACATGTTCAACATGATAGTCGAAGATCACGCTTCGAAAAATGGAAAAGTGGCGTTGTGGAAAACCACGGCTTCTGCGACAAAAAAGCAGGTTCCTACCCTACTGAGACTGCTTCACGTTTTGGCGTGTCCCCCCTCAATATTCCCAACAAGGTGAAAGGTTGTTTTTGTTGCTTGTTTTTGTTGTGTTTCTTTTTGGGGGGGGGGGAGGCTCACCGAACACAAGCGGCCCGCGGATTATTGCGCGTACGGAGACTGGCTCACATCGGTCGGGGCCCGTGGCCGGGGCCTGGCTGATCATGGCGTGGGGGCCACCATGACCGGCAGTAGGTTGGGGGGTGGGTGGGGGGTGGGTGGGGTGGGTGGGGGTGGGTGGGTGGGGGGGGGCGAAGCTATTTCAACCAAATCATCTAACACCAAAACCCATCATGTAACACACCTTGTGTGAGAGCTCCAGGGCCAAGCACCCTGAATAGGTGCCACTTGTATTGTTTATGTACGGTTGCATATATATATATACATATATATATATATATATATATATTTGCAAAACTCTATAAACGTGTGCAACCAAATATGCACCACTAATAATGACAATCCGATTGGGTGTTGAGTATGTGTACCTCTTTATGCCTGTGTATATATACTTGTATGTGTATAATTGTGTATATATATATATATATGTGTGTGTGCGCGTACATGTGCGCACAGGTAACTTTTGGGCACCAGCTCCAGGGGCATGTGAGTGAGCCTTTCTGCATGCCAATGTTGACATTGGATTCACAAACGCCCCTGACTACTACGGCGCGTTTTTGGACGAATACTAAACACAACTCTGACGCGGGCCTCTGGGACCAATTCGAATTAGTATCGCGCGTTGGACAGAACCAAGTTCCCGCATCAGAAATCATGTCAATGTGATTTCCGTTCTGGCCCAATTGAAACTTTATCGGATTTCCGGATGCGTCGTCAGTTTCGGGGAGCGGCCAACTACAACGACCTTCTCGCGCAGACCCCCTTCTCCCCCCCAGAACCCATTTAATCTGAGGTTTGACCTTCTGGCTGGCGGGGAGGGTCTATTAATCCGACGTTAACATTGACTAGTGGTAAACGGAAGTGCTGAACTCACACACGAAGGAATCCTTACTTCATGATATTTCCGCACCGTAGCAGCTGGTCGCTACCAACAAATATAGGTCACCCGGAGCACTTTTACCAGGGGTAGGTTTGTCTGCAAAGAGTTACGTGCCGCAAGACTGGAACAGCCACCTGCCAAACCAAACAACAGCCATGACTCATTGCCAATATCGAGACGGCAGTCACTCCGCGCTCGAGGTCCGAGCTTCCGGGTGTGGCTGTAGGCGTCCCGTAGGTAAGCGATGCCCTGCTGGAAGATCTTGGCCTGGCGAGGCAGCTGGGCTTGGACTTCCACATAAAAAAGAAAACAACTACCCTCCTGCCCCCATCAGAGGCTCCATTATTTTGAGGAAAACTTCTTTTCAACAAATTGACTTGAAGGCATAAGGCATAGGGATTGCCCCAACGGCTCCAAACAACGATTTTCGAAACTTGGCTCATCGGGCTCGGACCCCCCCCCCCGTTGGACAGGGTTCACCCCCATGAACAAAACATGCCTTCCAAGGCAGCGGACTCCTCTCACTGCCTGAGCCTGGCACAACAAGCTTTTAAACTACCCTGGTAGCTGGTAGAAGGGGGGCCCTTTTTGAGGTGAGGCATGGTTCGGCTTCCCAGAAATAGGTAGCTTGGTTTGGTGGCTTGGAGCTTAGGCCAGAAGTTCAAACCCCCACCCCACACCATCCAAAGCTCCAAGGGTGGGGGAAAGCTGATTGCTTGCCACCACCCGACTAAAGAATCAGGAACTCCATCGTCCACAACCGCCCTTGGGACCCCATCGTCCACCGCCTGTTTCGATGATCTGGATCTTGTTGGGAACCCCCCCCCCCCAAACATCCGCTAGGTGGACGAATCAGGGGTCGACATTGGCATCGGGCAGCAAAACCAGTAGGATCCAAGCCCCTTGCCTTAACTCTGAAGGCCTTCAACTTAAGGCCCTTGGAGGAACCCCCGATTGAGGGAGGCAAAAACATCCCATGAGTCCCAATCGGATCGGCAAATCGGATCCTCTTCGATGAGATGCTCCGTGGCTTTCTCATTGTGCTTCCGGATGCTCTGGAAGCCTTGGATCGGCCACTCGAGGTGGCCTTTTGGGAAAAATTGAGGGGTTCCCCTAGCAAATGCAGTAAAAAAAACCATCTACACCAGTGGAACCAATCTACGTTCAATCAAACTGACCTCAAAAAAACATAGGCCCCCTTGTTGAACCTTCCAGACCTGAACATCTGCTTCCGGCCTTTCTTCCGACGTGGCTCCGTTCTTCCAACCTGATTGGGTGAACTCCGTTTTGTCTTCTGGTAGGCCTCCAAAAACTCCCGGGATCAACTAACACGGGCAACCCGAAACTTGTTTTTTGACATCCGTTTTGCGTGGAGGTCAAAACAATTTCCCTAGAGCTGTCACCTTTACTTGGCCATGATTTGCCAGCAAACAGTGTAATGCGCATTTTGCCGCGGCAAATTCACACATTGACATCATCAAGGCCCAAGTACGAGACCACGAACTTGTGTTCGCCTCAGGAAAGCTCGCCGCAACTTGCTGGTCACCTCGCAATGGCAAGCAAATACGACCCACAACTGAAACTTGGTAGAAACCCTCAGTCTAATGATTCTAACGGCTCATTAAGCAGAACAACGGCATGGTGGGAAACCACCACCCCGGACCACCCCCCCCAAACTTCAGGGTGTATGTAAGCTTCAGGGAGCCCTTCTGCCACTACATTCCGATAGGTGTACTTACATGGCCATATTGAGGGTTTACCCCCCCCTACCCCCCCATAGCCCCCCTTGGAGGTCCATGATTCCGAGACGTGATGAGGAAACTCAGGCGGAGCCGGACTGTCCCGTGAACGAATCTGGATGTTTTACAGCTTTTGGCCACGGGAAATCATATTATGCAAAAATGGCCCCGCCTTGACCCCCTACACCTCAAACGAGACCCTCACTACAAATCGGCATGTTCTTAAATATTTTTTTACTAAAGGTCTAAAACCTGAAATCAGGGATCTTTGCCATGGTGAGCTCGTTTTCCCCCCGGGTCGGTGAGCTCGCCATAAAACGGGGCAGACACAGGAAGCCGTGGCAAATGAATCCCCCCCGCCGCTTTTCGAACGAAAGCCCAGCTGCGCTGCAACTCCGCGTCCGAGGACTCCTCAATGGCCTGGCAAGCGGCCAAGGGCGCAGACCCTCAAAATGGCGCAGCGGTGCTCTGCTTGGTTTAACCCTTTGAAGCCACTAAAAAATAAGGTACCCACAAAAATCGACACACCCGTACGTGAACATGGAGCCCAAATGGCCACCCCAGCAGGAGTTTCCTCCACAAATCAATTGTGGTTGTTTTTGTTGAGTTGGGTCGGGCGGGAAGGTGTGGGCAACAATCCTGCAATTGGCAAATGGCTTGTCCCAGAATTCTTCGGGTTCTTCCATCCCAACCGGTGCAAAGTGGAGTTGTTTTGTCCACTACATGTTTTCTTCACGGGGCCAAAGCAGTACACACATGATTTTCCCATGGTCACACAAGTGCTTTGGTTTCATAGTGCGCCACAGCCCAATTCTATCCCCCTGCAGGTTGACATGAACTCCCCTCCCAACGTCCAGCTGTTTCCCCAACTGTTCGGCGCGGGCTCTCATCGCATGGGAGCAGTGCTTGTCTCACAGTTCATGGTCTCAATGGCATCTTGTCCCGGCGACATACTCTTCCGTGTGGTGTCTCCTTGGTTTTGGCGTGCCAAGTTACTCACAACTAATTGTCCTCGAAGCAACCTTCTCGCTGGACTGATTGGAGTGACAAATCCCACAAGCCCTCTGAGCGCCCGCTGGCCGGCAGGCGAGACTCCGCCGGCAGGCACCAAGTAGAAACTTTTTCGGGAAGACATTCATTTACAACTGGAGGGTGTGAAAAAGCCAAGAACCCGTGCGCCTGCTTCTTCAACTCGAGCTGGGCCTGGCAGCTTAAGAGCATCCAGAACATCGCATTGAGCCGGGGATGTGTCTCCACGAAACCGTCCAAGCCAGTCATTCACCCGGAATCCTCGAAAATACCCCACCAGGAAAAGGGGGTTGGGGGGTGGGTGAAAAGTGGGGGGGTGTCTTCCCCATAAAAGGGGAATGGCTCACAATGGAGATCTTGAAATCCCCCCTCCCCCAATTCCATATTGGGGCTGGGGATCCCGAAATGCGAAGCTCGCAGGCCTTGATCTCCTGCTCCATGCTGTTGCCCACCTGACAGCGAGAGATGCGGAAGGGATCGAGGGCTGACCCCGTGGATCGCACCTTAAGATCCTCATTCGCACATGGACCAAGGCATCAAAGGGGATTTCCAAACGTTGAAAACCATCATGTTGAATGCAGATCTGTAGAACTGCTGGGTGTGTCCAAGAAAAAAGGCAGCCACATTCTGCGCGCTTCGACGCTTGGGCTCCCAAAGCATTTGGACCCATTTGAAGTGGCTTCATTAAGGCTATTATTCTGGGATAGGATTGGGTGCTCTTCAATGTAGACAGCACACTTTGGGCGGAAGTTTTGCCCTAAATTCCTAAACGTGCGCACAGGCCCTATGTCCCACCCTGGTCCTTGCTCAGCTACTTACTCAAAATTTACGCCTGAATCCTTGTGGTGACCCTGCCTATGTTTAATGGAGTTGAAGTGGGCGCTACCCATAGCAGGAGCATCCTGGGTACATGGCTACTTTGTGAAAACTGTGAATCCATTGCCGACTCAAAATTACTTTGATCAGAGGTTCCATGTGAGCAGGAGATTGCCCTTCACGTTCTAGAAGATTCTAGAAGTTTGAATGCCGCTATTTCTGGACCCAGACCTGTAGGAAATTAAAACGAAAACGCTCAACGAATGTTAGTGAAAGGACCCACAGTGGGACGAACAAGTGGAATTCACAAAGCAAACATCAAGATTGTTTGCGAGAACCCATGTTTCCACCTATTGCGCTCAAATCTGTCCGAATGCCTTTCCCTAGTGCATCAGAGCATCGGAGCTGACATATGGCACCAGCAGTCATAAGAAACGCCAAAGGTTATTTTTTTCAGAACTTAGGGGCTCTTAGCAGCTAAAAACGGAAATACAAGGTTAAGCATGGTTAACCTTGTGGGGCCACTAAACATAAATGGGGTTTCAAACCAAAAGATCAAAAGGCCGATTTGGCTTGAGTGAGAGAACCAGCAGCAAACTGGCATTGTCTAACTGATCTCACCCCAAAACGAGTTGCCCCTTTGGAACAACTCCGAAAGTTACGATTTAGACCTTGAGGTAATTTGAAGATTCCCCATGGATTTCATGCTTGCCCTACAAGAAGTTAATCGATGGGCGTGGCTCAAACGTGAAGAGGCAATCCTCAGGCAGTCTTTGTTTCCATTTCCAAAGGTGCCATTGTGTGGATTCTGTTTTTAACTCACTTCCCAAGTGGACCCAAACAAAACCCAGCCTTTTCGTTTTCACAAAAAGTGTCCAAACCCAACACACATGACGATCAAGTCCACGATTTCAGCGAGTGAAAAAACCGCAGCCACATGTTGGAGATCCCAGTTGGCTTGCGATGGACTTCGCCTCTTTCAAGTCCACCTCCTGGGTGTTGGACTCCTGTCGAGAGGGGTCTGGAGCCGTGCTGGCCAACCAAAAGGTTCCCAGGACTGTTGGGTGTGAAAACTGTCCATACCCAATCAGAAAGCATTAAGTCCAGGAACTCGAGGAAATTGTCCAGAAGCTGTCTGATTTGGGTGTCTTTTTTAATGTTTGGACTGCTTCCACCCCACTGACAAAGGGGTACCAACTCCAAAAAGCCACTTTGCTTTTGCAACAACGGCCCGCAAGGGCGAAGATACCCCATTGACCAAACTGGATAACCTTGAGGCAATGGCAATGAATCTGAAGTCAGGTGAAAATGGCTCAAAAGGGGTTCCTCCCCAAAGCGCGCATGCAAAAGAGACATGACCTCGCAATTTGGGACTTGTCGGAGTTGGACGTCCCGCGACTCTGCCCCGCTCCTCCTGCGCAGCTTCCACCTCCTGCTTCAGCAACTCGCTCTGGCGCAGGAGCCTCGGCTTATCAACGGAGGTCCTGTCAAGGACGTTTCCAGCTGAGTTGGCATGGTCTTTTAGAGAATGTGTATTTGGTATTTTCATTATATATCTATTGTTGTATAAATATGTATACAAATTAATATGCATACTGTATATACATCTTAATACGCATACTGTATATATATATATATGGTTTGGGAGGCATGGATGCCCGTATAACTTGAAACGCGGTAAGTATGCAAGCCGAAAGAAAAAGTCCATACCTCCCTGGAAAGACGGCTGACATGAGAGGGTTGAGGCTGTTTCGGGGTGCCTAGGGAAGTTTTCTGAATACCAAATTAATCTTTTACAGAGTGAACAAGTGCGAACTAACGTTGTCCTAAAGGATAGGCTCGGAGCAACCTTGGATTTTCAAAAATGGAAATGCGACCGTAATACACCATCTCCCTTCCCTTAATAGAGTGGGGATGGTAAATCGCCCTGTCCATTCTTCTAGTCCGAAGGAAAAATGGAAGTCTCGGAGCACACCTGAAAGACCCGGCAGACTGGAGGGCTGGGAGGGGAGCACAGTCTGTCGAGTTCTTTGCCCCGCCCCTAAGGAAAACCGAAAGGACCGTGAACAAACATTTGAAGACGAGTGATCCGAACCATGTGCAAGGTTTTACCCATGTCGCTGAAAGTGCTCAATCCCAGCCATTTGGCCATGGAATGTGTGTGTATGTTGGGAACAGTGCCCCACCAATCTGCGCGAAAATAATGGGCCCCCACCAAAGGGTCTAACCCAAAAAAAATAAGAGTTCCATTTTGGGGGTTGGCTTCTGGTTTTTCGTGGGTCGTACCCTGGACAAATCGGATTTCTCTCCGACGCCAGGCTGCTCAGTGGAGAGGTGGGAAATCGCCTCCTGCGCGCGCTGGTCCTGAAAGCCGGGTTTTGGGAGCCATGGGTCGCTCGAAATACGTTGGGGGGCCACCGTTGAAGTTCCAGATATCCTAAACCAAAGGGATGTCTTACGTGACGATTCGGGTCTCCATTGGGTTCCCTTCAGTTCCCAATAGGGAAGATAGCAATCCTCAAAGGTCCTTTACATGGGATGACCCTTGCGGGAAAACCCACCGAAAACATGATATTGCCCACTAAATGGAAACAGCTGTCCATGGTCATTTTGGGGCCAAATAGATTAAGCTTCATGTGTCAAAAATAGGGAAGTGCCAAAATGGATGGATTTTATACGCTTCCATTTCAGTTGCTGGGAGGGCAGGGTTCCTTTCCCCCTGTTTTGTGCGGGGAAACTTGTGAATCCCAAATGTCCCAGCCTAATCTAAAGCAACTTGGGTGGTATGGGCACCCCCGGGTTCCGCATACCAAGCCCCAGGAAAGACTGTTCATTGAATTATTTGTGGAGCGAACCTCCTATAAAAGGAAGCCTCGCCAGATAAGGTCCCGACCCTTTGTACAGCTCGCTGTCGATATGGGTATGTCCCAAAATAGGAGGCCCCAATAACGGTGGCTTTCCTCGTGGCTTCCCTTTCAAACCACCCGCAAAAAGGGCACACTCCGTCATTTGGGAAGAAATCGAGAGTCCGACTTGCCCCCCGACTTCGTCAACCCGTCCCTTTGGCCATTGAAAACGCAACGCTCAGCTTCCCCCCAATTGGTGGCTTGGTGGTTTCGACCCTGTACAGGAAACAGGGCTTCAAATCCCCGGGATCCCTTGTGTTCGGTTGTGGCTTATGTTTCACCCTGCAGTTTTCACCCCATGATGCAGCGCGGGCCTGGTAAATGTTTGCAATTGACCGTCTTTTTGACAGATTCTGTCACCTGAGTCATGGCACAACTACCGGACGCCCATCCTGATCGAGGGCGGGTCATGGCCTGGGGAGGGGGCAAGCGAATTCGCGGCTCTCCGCGTCTCCTGTTGCTCCAAAAGCTGGCGTAGCTTCTGGTCGCCCTCCGCCCAGCGTGCCTGGACGGGAAATCCGGCAGCCCTACGATCACTGCAAACAAGCCTAACTAATCTTCACAAACACGCAAGCCAAAAACAAACAAGCAAACAGGTAAACATACTGACTAAATAACTATCTAGCTAATCAACTAAGTCTAGCTCACAGGAGCTTCTTTTCCCCCCAATTCAATCTTAACCCTCATGACAACTGTCACCCCTGGGGGTCACTAGAGTGGTTCCCCATTCGGCCGATTTAGCTGGGATCCAAGTGGTTGCTGGTCATATCTTAAAATTATAGCCGCCCCAAGAAAAAGATAGAAAAAGCATAAATAACTGTGGTTGTCCTCGTGGGTTCCCAGTAAACCTGGCCCAAAAGGGGGGTTAACAACACGCCCAAGTAGAGGAAGGTTGGCTATGACTACTTGCTGGGTTCAGAATGATTGGCACTACAAGTGACTTGTCGGTTCTCAATGGCGACTGCCCTTGAGGCAAGCAGGCGAAATGCGACTCAAGGCCGGCTCTGGCCCCGGAAAGTCGGAGTCTATCCGCCGATAGGTCGATGTGACCCTCCCTTGTTCCTTACATCTAGTGATGGATTCCCTTTAAGACCAGGGGTAACAACAACTTACGCAAATGCAAGTGACATTTGGCCCCAAGTTAAAAGACGAAATCACATATACCATGCAAGTAACACCCAACAAAACACAAGGGATGTAGAGGCAGCCAAAACAATAGAGGGTTCTAGCAAATCTCAAGAATCGGACAGCAGCTTCAATTGAAACAAACGTCTCCTTCGGCCGAACTTGTAGAAGTTTGGCATACCTCCTAAAGGAATCCATTATCGCATCTGCGGGAGCAAATGAGAATGTCTCAGAATAGTGGAAATTAGCAAACGTCTGTGCCCCAGCTGGTTTAGCAACCCAACAATACGTTTCCGAGTTGTCCCGTCAACTGCGAATCCATGCGATTGACTAGGTCGATCATTTAGCTGGCCCAGCGTCTGAGAAGCCCCTCCATTTCCCACGCAAGAAGCTTGGGTGGAGTGGAGGTGTGAAAATACCTGCCCATTGCAACAGAACTGGTTCAATTCAAGCTACAAGGCCTCTTCCAGGTGGCCATTGCCTGGCATCGATAAGCTGCGCAAGGCCTGCACTCTGATTTAAGCTCGTCGATAGGCCGGCCGCTTCGGAAGGATCCCTTTGCAACGCTCTTGGCGAGCTGGCTCCTCATACAGAGTCTTAGAAGGCAGTTCGGCAACGAGTAGCCTGATCCTCTTTCCAAGACCAGGTCTGCTGCGTCACCAGGATCCATGGCAGTCTGCACATGGCGAACTTCCTCAATTTCCAGATCCTTCGCGACGCGATCGAGACATGGACACATTCCTATGTCCATTCTTCCCTTTTGGTTTAAAAGGGAGCAAAACACTACATACTCAAGGGCTTAAGACAACCGCAGATTTCCCTACTGACAACCATCAAGATGACAACCACTGAAGCAATCCAACCCCACTGTTTGGTCGCCACTTTCTGTGATATTAAAGGAACCCCTTGAACATGCATAAAACAACTAAAAGCAGACGAGTTCGTTTGTTTGGAACGAACCTTTGTTTGTCACAAATCATTCCAAACCATGCCCTGCCTCAAGAAAGGCATCCTAATTTCAATCCCGTGGACCTGCTTGTGTCAAAGCAAGGCAACCCCACCCCCAAACAATCAAAAAGCCGTGCTTTCCTTGAATACCCCTTTAAACCAGCCCCTTGCGTTTGCAATAAGATGCGCGCTTCTTCGTTGGCCCGAGGCCAACCCCAGACCCCCCACCCCACCCCACCCCACCCCACCCCACCCCACTCCACCCCACCCCACCCACCCCACCCCACCCCACCCCACCCCACCCGACCCGACCCCACCCCACCCCACCCCACCCCACCCCACCCCACCCCACCCCACCCCACCCCACTCCACCCCCCGTGCCACACGCTTGCCTCGAAGTTCTCCTCCATCTGCCCCAGCTCGCTGCGGAGCTCCTGGACCTGCGGACGCCACAAAACATTATGGTGGGGTCCAGGTGGTTGGTTCCACACTCATCCAGGGGGTAAAGAAACACAGGTTTTCCATGGCTTTTGCACCAAAGGACACAAGGAATGGTAAAAAAGCTGCGGGTGAGGGTAAAGGCTGGAACTAGGACCCCAGCAACAAACAAATGTTCAATTGTGTGCCTGGTTGGTGGAAAACAAAGGGGACCCAAAAAAGCAAAAACACAGAAGAAGGGTACCAATTCTGGGGAAGTCATCCAGGGGGTAAAGAAACACAGGTCGATGGTTTTGCACCAAAGAACACAAGGAATGGTACAAAGCTGGGGTGCCAGGACTTGCCGGTGCGATAGCGAATGAAAAATCGAATGAGCCTGGGGGTCCCCGAATAAGGGAAACCGCCAGTCGGATGGTTTAAATCGGGGTCATTGCATTTCTCATTCGTTTCAGGTGGGTTCCGGGGACTATGCCCAACTTTTGGAGGTCTCCATGAAAGGAATGGAGGAGGAGGCCCGAGTAACCAAGCCTTTGTTTTTGCCATGGACAAACAGCACCTTTCGAGAATAGTCTTAGGGTCATTCATCTGGTTCCAAAACATGCGATGGAAATGAAGCTCTCAGTTTGCAAACTACTGGCTCAACGTGAGTTTGAAAAGCATCCAGGCACCACTAAACATAAACCAAGTTTGGCTTACTTGATAAGCTTTCAGATAAAGCTTGGCTTTAGTCAAGTCAGCAACCCAGGTCTGGAAATAGTCATCTGTGGGTCCCGATCCGCATTGAACACGCTCCTCCCAAAGTCCAGAACATTGGGCAAAGGACAAAGGGAGCCTCCAGGTTGCTGCCCCGGGCTTCCCATTGCAACCTACCTGTTCAGGGGGTCAACAGGCAAAATCAGACGAGCCAAAAATGTCCATGGGTCAGCGCTGCTCCATTTCCTCAGCGTGAGACAACCTTTGACCTGCATCCCGGCCAAAAACTGAGTGAACAAAACCGCCCCCTATTTGCCCAGTGGTCATTCGACATGTTCATTGCATGGGTTGAACTTCGCCCCCTCGCAGTCGCAGGGCCAACCTGGAAGCTCCCATGCCACTGGGTATTCACGAGTGGGAGCTTCCAAGTTCGCTGAGCGTAGGGAGCTACCCCTCAGCGAAAGTCTGGGTTGCTGTAACGCCCCCTCTGCAAAAGGTGAACAACTTTTTGTGGGTGCAATGGAAAGTCCGGCGGTTTTTGCAAAAAGTTAAAGTCCAAAGATCCGTTACCGCCATATAAAGCCATTCTACTTGCGTTAGCGTTAACCTGCCAGAAAGCTACATGGGCAAAATGCAGCTTGTGAGGGCCCAGTGCGTTGCGCCTCGTCCTGGTGCTTCTGCCTCATGAGAGATGGGTATGTGCCAAAATAGGGGCTCGGCGAAGGTTGTGGTTTCCTGTTGATTTCCCTTTGAACTAGCCTGCAAAGTGTTCCCTGAACAAAGGAGCCACCAAGTACGGGTCTGGAAAGTGCCCGCAATCCATCCCCTTTTAAGGTTCCGTTTTGGGGGAAATAAAAGGATCGGCCATCAAGCAGCCAGCCATGATCACGAAACTGAGCTATACAAGGATGGATTTTCCGAGGTTCCTTCATCACGGTGCCCGAGCCCATTGTATCCCCAAACGTGTCGGCTCACCATTCGTACAGACCAAATTGGAAGAACACTAGGCTTCTTTAGGTTTCCAAACTTTGCACATAAGCGAACACCCCGGGTAAGGAAATAGTTCACTGATCTGACATGAGGGCCCTCAACGGAAGCAACCTGCATGGGTGCACGTGAGAAGCCCTTGCAAGGTCGCGGCAATTTGCCGCGCACAGAATCGTGCGTGCTCGCTGCCCCCATAGAAAATTGGATGAAGCCACAAACTTGCCCAGAAGGGTAAAGCATACCTCCCCTTTCAACCACCAACAACAGGTTGCTCCAAGACCCGACTGGCGCAAGGGTAGAACTTTGGTCACAGGGAAACACATGAAACCACGAATAACGAATAAGCTGCATAGCAATCCGGAGGTTGAGTTAAAGCATCGCAACCCACCTCCCACCGTTCAGGGGACGCACACATTCCGTGTCAAAGTCACTCAAATTATGTCAGCCAAATCAGGAAACAAGTAGCGGGTACCAAAAAGCAGTGGAAATGAACGATCACGCACTTGATGAACGCTTGTCATTGCGACTTGTGTGTTCGTCTTCGCCATCATTTTCCTGCTGACGCCTGCTCCTGACGCTCAAAATCCGGCTTCCGCAGAAGCATCACCCGAAGCCTTAACGCAGGGCCTAATACCCCAAAAGATTCACTCAAATTATGATGTGCATGTTGTTTTCGGCAGTATGCTCGGGTTGACTAGGTTTTCGTTGCCGCCTTCGTTTCGTTGATAGCAGGGGGCGCCTCCGATTAGGACCCCTGATTGACGCAACATGACGGAACAATGCCAAAATAGGCCCAGGCGGCACTAATCGGAAAATTGACATCGTGTACATGTCTACATTCGAATAGCGAATTCGAGACGCCGATTCCCAGGCTGCGTCCGGGTTGCTGCCTCTTCTGCCACTGGTCCTTGCAAGCAGCTATCTGGAGATTCTGCCCTCCAACCAAAGTCAAAGATATGCAAAGGGAAGGTGCGCTGTAATTAATAGGTTGCCAAGGCAAACAAACCGCTAATGTGCACAGGATTGGCTCAAAGAATGGGGTGCCTGCTATCAAACAAGCTTACGTTTCAGCTGGCTGGACATCATTTATGGCAAGATTCAGGTCAAACCATTCTTGCGGAGGTTCCTTATCCTAAAGCAACGCCAACACAGCATGTCTAGCTTCCTGAGTCAAAACATGTCTGCCTGCTTGGTTGTGTACATCTCACTTGGGCGTCAAAAGAGAAAACTTAAAGTCCTGAGCCGGGGAAATACGGATAAGCGATCTTCGTGTTGCGCCCCGGCCTTAGCGGCTAATTGCCCTGCAGACTAGGGGTCCATAGCTTCATGCATCGGCTCATGCACTCAGCCCATGTCCAAAAATGATCAGCGAGATGTACCTTGGCGTGAGAGTGACATCCTGACCCTCTACATGGTGGTGTGGAGAGAAGCAGCCCCACAGCTTCACTTTTCAGGCCCCAGACCGACTTGCATGCCATGCCACTAAAAATGGAAGCCCCAAATGAAAGGAGCCCAGTGCCTGGAAAAGTGAGAAGATGCTGAAGCCCCTAGCGTCGAGTCCTGCAGATCTTCCATCTTCTTCTGGTGCTTCACCTGACGACATCCGTGGCTTGGAACTGCTCTGGCTGCGTCCTGTTGGTCTGGGTTCGGATGGCTTCAGATTAGGGGAACTCCACAATCATGGGTTTCCTTTGCCCTTGTGAAGCTAAGAGGGCCAACTCAAAAAGAAGATCAAAACATTCCCTTCATGGAACTCACCGGAAAAGCCCTTATTACGAGAATCAAATCCGACCCGTTTTCAGATTCTGGTCCATACCAGAATTTCTTGGGCCAATGTGATTCCCCATGCTAAAAAGGACACACTTTTCGGACATCATACCGTTTCAAAACGGAGTAATGTTGAACCTGGTTTAATATCGGTAGTCTGAATTATGTCAAGTTTCCCCGGCTTAAACACGACCCCCCCACTGTTTCGGTACCATGATGTATATGTCAAGTTCGAACCCCAAAAAATCCCGTTGAAAAAAATCTGACTCAAAATTCGCAATATGGGCAACTGATTTCTCCTCTCAGCTTCCTGGCTCAGTCCCAGTAGTGAAACTCTGCAAATCTTTGGTTGCTCAACCTGAGACGCTGTGGGCCTCAAAACCTAAAAGCTTAGCAACGGACCAGGCCAAGACCTGAGCCTCTGATTTCCTGATTTGATCCTAAGTCCCAACCATCAAAATTATTTACTTAAATCCATCCAAAAACAAGCCCCAAACAGTCCTGCAAAGGGGGTTGCCCACAAGGGGGCCTGATCCTCTTTAAGGGGCACTGTTTGGGTACCATGTTTAATGTCCAGTCTTAGGGTGGCAACCCCAAAGGAAGTGCTGGCAATACTAAACCAAGTACTGGCAGCCCAACAGGAAGTGCTGGCAATACTAAACTAAGTAGTGGCAATACCAAAGCAATACTCAAGTCACCCAAGCCCCCCGCCAAATCCGTATTCAGGATCCCCAAAACTGCTTTGACTGTTCCAGGGGGGGGCCCACAGTAAACAAGGTGCAACATTATCTGAAGCTCGGGTTTTCCCACTCAAATCGAACAAACTTAACAAAATGCGACACCATTTTCCCTGGGGCTAGCGGAGGTCGTCTCATAAGCGAAAACCAGATAAGACCTCCACCCATTCTTTCAACCACCCACTTCTCGTAGCTTCCCCCCCTCCTCAACCGCCCGTTTCTTGCAGCTTCTCCGACCCAGGCCCCCGGCCCAGGCCCCCGGCGTGGGCCCCCAAGCCCCGGGCTCCTGCGCCCTTGGGGCCCCCGCCCGCAGGTTCTCCGTCTTCTGCAGCACGCGGCTCTCCTCGAACTGGACCCGGGCCAGGTGCTCGTCCGTGAGCCCTGGGAGAACAGGGCTAAGAGAAGATGAGCGCTGATGGATGCGGGGTGGTGGGTGGTGGGTGGTGGGGTGGTGGGTGGGGTGTGGTTTGGGTTTGGTTTGGGATGTTTGGGTTGGTTGGGGTGGGAGAACGCAATGACCACCGGGCCCTTAGGGAGCCAAAGGTACGACCATTTGCCCCTCAGATTCGGGGCGCTGGCTCCGAGGCTGTTGGGGATTCCCCATGGGGGCATAATTGAACGAAAGCTACAAAGAATTGGTGTTGTTAAAAGGGAAGAAGGCGCATGGAACGTGCTTGTCTCGAAGGGAGCCACAACTGGAGAAAGTGGTCTTACAGGAAACCGCGACTCAAAGACTCAAAGATAAAGCGATGCCACCATAGATACAAACGATCCGGTATCCCTTAATTTGTGGTTTCGATAATTGGTGGTTTGGGTCTGGGGATGGGAAACTTTGGTTTTGGGTGGTTAAACAGGAAGCCACCCCTGGAACACCTCCCAACCACCAAGCTTCAAACCATCAACTACATGGGGAGCTGGATCCAGAGGTTTGGTATGGTTTGGTGCGGCCAAGGTGCGCTTGAGTTGTAGGATCACCTTGGCGCCCTCTGCCTCCTGGACGCAGGAGGCTGCGCCGAAAAGACTCATCCTCTCTCCATGGCTCTTATTGCCGCAGCAGCTGTAGGGCTGCCTTGATGGTCCACTACCTATAGCCTCTATATGTATATATACACATATGTCATCATACAAATGCAATTTGGGTGATCAAAGAAGCAGGAAAGCATATAAACATACAAACATACTCATTCTAGTAAAGCAGATCAAATGACCCAGTAATTATCGGTAACCACCAACATTTGAAAGGTATGCTTCCTCGGACCCACCCAGAAAAAAACCGCCAGGTCCTACAAAAAATGGAACCTGCCATGAACTTCCAGTCAGGTTCCATTTTGGGCAGCCTGCAACAAACCAAACGGTACCACATAACTGAAGGCCAACCCGAACAGACCATATGTTTGAGTCTGGCCCATGTCTAGTGAATCATTCTGCTAAAACACATGCCAACCAAAAGCGCAAGCCAAGCAAACACCCACACACAACCAGATCTAGGTCCTTGAGTAGAGAGGTTAGAATAAGGGCAAAAGAAAGGGGAGAGAAGGGCACTGGGGGACCTAGACAATCATTTTCCTGCCAAAACACCAAACCGAACCCCAAACGTTTTGACCTTGGACCAAGGGCTTCAGCCACCCAGTCCTGCAGCGCCTTGGCGTGGCGCCGGGCGGCGTCTCGAGGCGGCACCTGCGTCGACGTCCGCGACGAAACGAAACCCTGGGTGAAGCCATGGTTGGTTTGGGCAAGAGGGGAACTAGGCGATTCAAGTCCCTTTGTAGATAAAAGAAATGTGTATATATATATATGCACGTATATATATATATATGTGTTAATATATATGTAGATACATCTATATATATATATATCTACACATACACACACATATATATTTATATGTAATAGATATATTCTTCTGGAAGTTGTTGAAGCTGAATGCCTAGGATCTAGGATTGACCCCCCCACGCCCAAGTGGCTCAATGGACCTCCAAGGCCTGGGGCTGGAGAAACCAAGCTGGTGATAGCCCCGTTTCGAGGTCCATGGGTCGATCGTCACCTCGTCTTCATCTGCAACATGGCAGGTATTTTTGTTCCTGACCTCCAACTATTAAGACAAGCAAAACAAGATGTTGGCCGTCCTTGCGTGTCAAGCCCGGGATGTGTGCCTGGGCTTCAAGGCCAACGCGAAACCCCAACTCGGTCACTTTCAGGCTTTATGGAGGCGTGTGTGATTGTGCTCGCTTTTCTGGGAGTGCCCGCAAGACACCGTCAACGTTCAACCCAAAGCCAAACAAGGATTGAGCTCAAAGCACGGGTCGCCTCCACCAGTTTCACGCCTTAAGCCTGGTTAACGTGCAACCCTTAACCTAAGAGTTAAATCTTTTGCACCAGTGACAGGTTCGGATAGGCCCCTCCGTTGGGGTACAAGGTACAGGGTTTCACTGCAAGGCATGCCTGTTCTACTCGTTCCCTCGGGCAAATGAAACAAGGGACACACCATGCCAGCGTGGAAACCCTCTTTTCTGGACGGCCCCTTGATTCGCAAAAACGGAACCTCTCTCATTATGGGCTTGCCTTTTTTTGTTGAGGGTGCCCAAAGCGCGCAGTGGTTTTGAAGGGAAGCAGAGGAAGCCACTTGTTGGGTCTATGTTAAGACACACCCAACCTCAAAGTTTACATCTAGCCAACCTCAAGTCTTGCACCAAATGTTCTACTCAGCCCCTTTCTCGGGCTCCTGACCACTTACACCATCGGAAAACCAACGAGGCGGGGGGCGGACACTCATGGCCAGTTTTTAGCATGGGCTGCTTCTGATATACGTGGTGTATCCCCCACTCCTGAAAATGCCCATGAAAGAGAAATCAACAACTTTCAAAGCGTCGATTGCCGTTGAATGTACGAGGCGGCCTGTGTTTCCTACGGTTTCCGAGGCGAATTAGACCCCCCTGCAAAAAGTTACATTTTTGACTAGTTGGATGAAAAGCCAAACATCACCCTCCAGACTCCCCTGCCCCGTCCAAAATGCCGTCCGCACTACGTGCAGTCACCCTAATTAATGTTGACCCCGGATTGATAAACCCCTGTTTATTAATATGGGCCATGGGGGTGTCCCCGGCTTTAGTGGGCATTTATCACTCTTGGAGGGGAACACCCCATATTAATAACAGGTTGGTTTGTTAATCCGGGGTCAACATTATGGCAATGTTTTGTTTTTCGGGCTTATCGGTTGTACGCGAAAACTCGCTGCCTGAAAGAAGGTGGTCACTGTGTTGCGGGCGTCCAGGCGCCGGCCCTCGGAGAAACGTCCGACGAGAGAACCCGGGGTGCTGTGGGAAGAGTGAAAGCCCAGATTTGGGTGTTTGAGGGTTCGGCGGTTTTAAAGGGGTGTGTCAATTTGTTTGGGGGTTCCCCTGGTTTAAAAGGGGAACCTAAAGGAAAACCATCATGTTGGGAGTCCCCTAAAAAAGAGACACACCCATTAGACATGTTCAAACGTCCCTTGCTCAAAACCGGCCTCAGGGGCTGGCTGTTCAAACCATGTTTGCCCAGCCGTGACTGTGGGCTCACTTGAAACAGACCTGGAAAGAACCGCCGATCGTCTTTCCGGAACCTGCAAAGCGGGCCACAAAGAGCAAACAACACACAACATGGATGTCTCGAGATGGAGACGCACCCAAAATGGATGGTGTTTGTATTGATTTCCCTTTAACCCATAACAGGTGCCCTCAAAAAGAAGATACCCCCAAATGGTCAAAACCGCTGATTTCTGTCCCCTTACTTACAGCAAAGGAAAGACATTCCCATGCCACCTGCGCCAGGATCTCGTCGCGAATCTCCTGTGCGGTGAACTCTTGTGCCATGGGACCTGCAATCTGAGAATCCTAGCTTCAGCTGTTTGGTTCAATATGGGCCACCCCCCATGAATCAACCAAAAGTTCATTCATCAAGGGCTCCCGTTACCAACCTGGGTTGTTCAAAATGCGCGCGCGGGATCCAGCCCCCTAGACACCATGATGGGACACCGCTACAAGAAGGGACACCGCACAATCCGTCACAAGGATCAAGGACTGATTTTAAACAGCCCGGTGAGTTCTTCTGCTTGGTGTTGCCTTTTTCTCTTCCTTGGTGCGTGTGCGGCACGTCTAAAAAAGCAGATCCGGCAAGTTTTGGACATGCGCGGGCGAAAACAAGGCTGCAACGACGGCTCGCACATACCCTCTGCCTTAACAAGAACAGAAGTGGCCGGTTGGCCAGCCTGATTTGACCAGTCTTTACCACAACGAGTACAGATAATCGATACACCTCCCCCAATTTCGTTTTTAGAGGGTAGGGGTAGGTTAGACGTGAAACAACTAGGGTTAGGCCAGCCCTCCAACACATGTTTATCATGTTCAAACGCGAATCGCTTACTCAATTAACCTCCTTTGGGTTTCCTGTTCAACGGCGGCCAGGGCCCGGTTGTTCCAAGATGTCCCCAACCCTGAAACTCTCTCGCGACTTTGGCTTGTATAAGGGTTGTTATTCTGAAACTTGTGCAAAGGACATAGTTCAAATGTCAGCAAAATTGAACATGTTTTTCATGTGGAAGGATCCTTTTTCTCAAGATTTTCTCAAGTAGCCATATAATGCCAGTTTCAGGGAGTCAGGCTTGAGAAATCCACAATCTGAAACAGGGATCCCCCTGTAAAGGACCTATAGTACAGTGAGCTCCTGTTTCCCCCAGAGCGCGCCATTCGTCCTGTGTCTCGCGCTCGCGCTCCTGACAATGCTCGCTCTTGGACAGGCGATGTTTTTTCTTCCGCCCGGCCACAAAAAAAGCTAGTCTTGGAGATTACCCAGAAAGGGCAACGAGACTAGTTGTGTACCACGTAAACAGGTCTTCCGAAAATAGGAAAGCGAATTAAGAATGCATCCACCAACCAGCTGCTTTACGAGGGAACCTCTAAGGCAGCTGGTAAAGGCGCTTTGCTTGACCTGCCCAAATTCTTGTTCGCGGTCCTTTCCCATGCAGCTGGAAATGACAGTGCAAGCTTTGACCTTGAATGACCTTGGCAAGACATGGGCCAACTCGGAAACCAACAAGACAAGCGCGTAAAATCGCTTCAAGGGTCACTTTTGTTCTTACTCCTGGCATCCGGCTCTGTGACTGGCCACGCATCGTATGATTCTCTCCACCACAAACAAACATCTCTGCGAGCAGTGAAAAAACGTAGGGTGCGGCACCCAACAAGCACGTATATAATGATTCACGAACTGGAAATAAGGGATGCACACGGCTCTCAATACGAAGAGGCTCATCGACAAAGCACATGGAATCGCTCGCTGTTGCCCCCTATTCGGTGTGGGGGTTGTGCTTTTGACGCCTTCAGGCACAGGCCAGACCTAGCTTCAAGAGAAATGGCATTCTTAGGGGGCAAGGGGTAGTTGCCCTCCTGGCCTACATGGAACTTGACAAGGCGGTTGAAGACAAACTTGGCTTCCCAGCACTCCCATAGGTATGTTAGTAGGAGGTGGGCTCTCAAACAAGCAGCCCCGGTTTGGAGAGTTCATAAGGAAGTGTCCTGAGTCACACGTCCATACATCGGAGCTTGCCAAATATCCGGACGCTTTCAGGGAAGCTCACCCAAATGAAACTCCTTGAGAAACGCCAAGAGGCTTCCTAATTTCGCCTGCAGAGGAATCTAAGCGCTGAAAAGAGGAGGCACCCTCGTCAGCAATTGGTCCTTCATTAGGGGGTGAGCAGTATCTGTTGACCAAGCTTCTTTTCCAACAGCTCCCCCACATATTGCGTTGGATGATTTCCCATTCTCGTCATCCACCGAGACCTGTTTTGAAGCCCAATAACTTGCCCCGGATGTTGTTGCCATGGCTGGCGAGCTGGGCCTTGGGAAGACATCAGGAAGATGTATTAGCGGGAACCTCCCCTTGCGGCCTTTTCCTTGGAGATGTCCGGTACTTGGATGTTCAACCTGCTTGTAAGTAGGCTAGAGAGTTCTAACGCGAAGCGGGCTATTTGAAGCCTTCTGTCACCTTCCGTGTACGCATGAAGGGTAAGTAATTGGGCGAGAGTCAAGCCTGCAAAAATTAACCTTCTACTGGCTGAAAGTAAACGCGAGGAAGCAATATGGCAAATAGTTAAAATCGGCTTTCTAGCAATCGAAAACGGGGTTGAACAGTCCAAGTGTTACAAGGGCTTAAACAATGAGAACGGGGTTGTTGAGAACTCCAATGGCAAAATGATAAATCATGATCATGAAATATGTAGGAAGAAGACAAAAACATCATCCTCAAACATGCTTTGGCAATATTCTAAGTCATGGTCTCCAAGGCTACCCTCAACAACCGTGGCACAGATGTCACACCAATGACAGGCGCACCTCACATTCCGCCACCAGCAGCTTCTCTAAGTCAGCCTCTTTGTCCAGCTGCGCCTGCTCAAAGGATTGATTCAATTCAAGCTGTCTGAAACATCCGGCTTGATTCCCTTTGAACATGACTTCAGCGAAGGAACTTGTCAAGTAGACCGACATCGAAATGACCTCCTCAAGGTTTAATGCCCTTTGAACAACGTCCAGCGATTTTGTTTATGAGTTTAACATCCAATAAAAAGGGGTTTCCCTTGGCTATCCCGGCGACCTGAGGGATTGTGGCTCATCCTTCCTTGGGCACGACATCCAGTTGGATTGCCTTTGAAGCTCTAAAGCAACATCTATTTGATGTTTCTTTGTAGTACTGTAGGGGGCTAGGGATGGCTAGGGTCAACTTTTCAATCAATCCTGGATCAAACCGCGAGACGGAACCAACCTCAGACCCACCTCAGACCCCGACGGAATCGGGACGATGTGTACATTCGGTGCCCCCTCTCATAGGCTGAGTGCGTACGTCTATGAACCCCCTGGTGTGAACTCCAAGTTTATTGGAAAAGTTAAGGTCAATTGTTGATTAATGGGAAGTCCACCCCCCCCCCCCCGCCCCGAAAGTCCCACATGGCCATGCGTTCATATCTCATGTCTCCGGGGAGAGCCCTCGTCAGACTAGCCGGCTTTCTTGGAAGTGGCACTCAGAATGGGACGCTCCAAGGAACCAGCTGGAGGTTCACATCCAATGGGAGAAGCTACCGGAGAAGATCGAAGAGAGAAGAGAGTGAAGTTAAGGGATGGCAGTGACAGGCGATGCAGATACAACCAAAGAAAAAATCAACATCAAGTCATTTGAACAGAAACAAAACGATAACGGCGAGAAGACTCATTCCAAGCGTCCTGCATCCTAATCCCAGAGACTCACCTATAGACGCAGCATATGGTTCAGGATGTTCTCCGGTAGAAACATCTTGACTAGAACTATGAATCATATGATGGGTGAAGAGCTGAGTGATACAGTGAAAGGAAGGGAAATGGACATAATGGACGTGGCCGCTGGAGGGACAAAACTCCAAGAGATACAAAAATGAAAAGAAAGATGGGACAACACGTCAAAACATTAAAAAGCTTAGATTTTAACCCCTAACCTCTATGCCCCGTAACCTTCCCCATGCCCCAGTGTCCCAAATATTATCATCCTCAATTCCCCCTTAAGAGCATCCTTAGAGGCGCCTCAAAAAACCCTGCCTTCCCCAACGCAAGCGAAAAAGGCATGTGTCATGGAAGTTTGCAGTCACATCTATTGTTCCAAAACAGCATTTAAGGAGAGGAATCGTCCAGCATGCTGCCATGTTCATCCCTTTTTCCAGCTTCAGTCGGTGGCAGGCGCAGGGTCCATCATTGCTCTTTTTGAAAGAAATAAACAGCAGTTGGCTATGGCCACTGCAAGGGGATTTAGGGCCAACAGCTCATCCGATGGTGGCCCGAAGCAACTCCCAAAGCTTGTTGACAGGGGGTGGGCTTCATTTAAGTAGGGGATTGTCTCCAAACGAAATTTTGGTGGTTCCTCTTTGGTTTCCCTTTAACACCATCCAAAGGGTACTGCCCCGGAGAACAACCGCTCACATTTCTCATGCGGTTGGAAGGCCTGGGGCCGAGCTGTCCCAAATGTTCCGATCGGAGCTGTGGAATCATATAGCTGCGCAATCACCCATATATTGAGCTTCTCATCCTGGCGTCATTTGGTGTCAAACCATCCTGGCTTTCCCTCTTCTGATGCGCTTGCAGAACACCTGAGGGTAGCTACGAAAGGCTCTCTCTCTTCCCTCCGTTTGCTTAAGCCTCCAGACGTCATTGGGGAGCTATGTTCACCAACCACTTTTCAGGTTGGTTCCCCATTAAAAGTCATAGCCATGTCAACATAATTTGACTAACTCCGCCACGGCCCAACGACCAGCGAAGCGCCTGGTGCCGCTCGATGGCCCTGGAGTTCTGTCGCGTCACCTCCTGCAACCTGACGCGCGCGGCCAAGGCGCGCGCGTTCGTGGGCGTGGCTGGAAAAAGAAGAGCCACGCCTCCCAAAAGCCAGAAGGCAACTAGATGGTAGGAAGATCATAAAGACTTCTTAGGAGCTCTGGTGCCAGATTTCTCTTTGGAGCTCTGGTGCCATGGGTTTTTAGCGGGAGCCATATGGGTTTGTATTTTTTTAGGGTGGCCGGGCAGGAAGGTTTGAGTACGGGGTATGATTCGCAGGTATGATTCGCGGGTATGATTCGGGGTATGATTCGGGGGTATGATTCGCGGAAGCAGCAGCAGCAGTAGTAGTAGCAGTAGTCGCCGAAGTAGTAGTAGTAGTAGTAGTAGTAGTAGTAGTAGTAGTAGTAACAGTAGTAGTAGTAGTAGTAGTAGTAGTAGTAGTAGTAGTAGTAGTAGTAGTAGTAGTAGTAGTTAGTAGTAGTAGTAGTAGTAGTTGTTGTTGTTGTTGTTGTAGTAGTAGCAGTAGTAGGAGTAGTAGTAAATAGTAGTAGCAGTAGTCCTAGTAGTAGTAGTAGTAGTAGTAGTAGTAGTACTAATAGTAGTAGTAGTAGTAGTAGTAGTAGTAGTAGTGCTAGTAGTAGTAGTAGTAGTAGTAGTAGTAGTAGTAGTAGTAGTAACAGTAGAAGCAGCGACTGTCGTATCGCAGAGGCTTTGAAAAGACTTGGCGCTGGCCTTGGCAAGGCAAGTCCATTGCGCGGGTATGATTCGGGTATGATTCGCGGGTATGATTCGGCTAGGTGCAACACGGCCGCTGTGAAAAAGACTTAGCACTAGCCTTGGCAGGGGAAGCTCATTGTCCGGGTATGATTCGGGTATGATTCGCGGGTATGATTCGGCTAGGTGCAAAAAGGCACTGATTACAGACTCAGAATGATGTATGTGGTAGTAGTGAGTAGTAGCAGCAGCAGCAGAAGCAGGAATAGTAGTAGTAGAAGTAGTAGTAGTAGTAGTAGTAGTAGTAGTAATAAAGGTAGTAGTCGTAGTAGTAGTAGTAATAAAGGTAGTAGTCGTAGTAGTAGTAGTAGTAGTAAAGGTTGTAGTCGTAGTAGTTACTAGTAAGGGTAGCAGAAGCAGAAGTAGAAGCAGTAGAGTAGTAGTAGCAGCGGTAGTAGTGGTGTTAGTGGTAGTAATACTCGTAGTGCGGTAGTAGCAATAGTAGGAGTAGTAGTGGTAGTAGCAGTAGTAGTAGTAATTGGAGTAGTAGTAGTAGTAGTAGTAGTAGTAGTAGTAGTAGCAGTAGTAGTAGTAGTGGCAGTAGTGGCAGTGGTAGTGGTACTATTGGGTAGCGCTGGTGGTGGTTGTTGTGGAGACAGTGAACAACACAAAACGGTAGAAGAACAGTAGCATCTTGCAGCATACGTTTTAAGGGGTATGATTCGGGGGTATGATTCGGGGGTATGATTCGGGGGTATGATTCGGGGGGTATGATTCGGGGAGGTCCCACCTTCTGCCTTTTGAAGCAACTCAACACACCAAAAAAGGACAAACCCATATGTATGCGTGGCATTCGGTCCAAAGTGCCAAGAGTTGTGACTGAAACTGCTCTTCACTCACACATGTTTGGCTGAAAAAAACCATTACTTCATTGTTCAAGTTTCAACCCGATGCAGATCAGAAGAGTGTTTATGTTATTTGCTATCTCGTAGAACGCGCGCGACAACCATGGTCATAACCGAGGGGGCTTACAGTGCAACTCGGGTTATGACGGAACCCCCACTGATACATAGCCCACCAAAAACCACTGGCAGTCAGTGGCAACAATGTCCAACTAACGCGCCTTGAACCAAGCGTGCACGGGTCAGAGGCTTTTCATGGCTTTTCAATCAATCCAAGAGTGTTTGCATTCGGGGTTGAGCCTAGGGATCATGGCACCACAAATTAACGTGCTATCAGGGAACAGCTTAGGCTGGGATGGCCGGCTGGGATTGCCGCAAAGGGCATCTTGGGCTGATTCTCCATTTTCCACAATCTTCGTTTCAAAAACGAAACCATCCCTGCAAACAGCCAGTTGCAGGATTTCTTTGTTGTATGCCCATTAAACACTACCTACCACAAAAAAAAAACAAAAAACACTTACGCAAGGAGGTTGCTCCATGAACCTAAGGGTGGTGAGAGGAGGCGAACCTAGATTTTTGTCCTTGGGGTTTGATCGTCTTGCCAAGCCGGCTCCGGGCGCTGGGCTTCTCTTCAAGTTCACCAACGAAACAAAAGGTGATTTATCTAGGTCCTCCAGTAGGGAGGTTAGAATGAGGGTACCCTTTTTTCTGTAGTCTATTTTAGTAGGGGAACCCCTAGTTATTAATTTGAACAGAAGGGAAGCAAACCTAACGCTCGGTTGGAAAATGGTCTCACCGCACGTGGATTCAAATTGCGTTTGAACGTGGAACCAAGCCGCCAGGGTTTCAATTAACAGGGAAGCACGTGCAAAATGGCAACGCTCAAAGTGGAACCCGCGTAGAACCCGCATGGACCCTACACTGTTGCAGGAATCTTGGATGTTCCTCCAGCTTAAAGGTTAGCTGCAAACAGGGGTTGGCTTGGTGTTTAATGGCAACTCACAACCAAAAAACATGGAGCCTGGATGGGGGGGGGCCCTGGAACACACTTGTAAATTCACGTTCGGAATTAGGATGGTCGACTACTGAGGGATCTGAAATCTAAACATGTGTTTTCCCATTCCTCCAAGTTCAGTCGGCCTCCATCTTACTCTTGCACCGCGCAACGTAGACCCCGAATTTTACACCTGCTTCCTCGTTAACCACAGCATTGCCCGCCAATACTCTCTCAGCACTGTCTGCGGCATGCATGAAGTGGAAGTCCCACAGACCCCCCGGTATTTCCCCAGGAAACGGCCACCAAATTGGCCGGCCTCCCGATGAACGAAGGCTCAAGCCTTGATTTGTTTTTATTCCACAATGACTGCGCCCAAAAAGGTGGCTTGAGGCTTTCGCGTTGACATTTCCACGAAAAATGTGAAAACAAACAGGAACCTCAACGTAGTGGGGGGGAGGGTTCGGTTCCCTTCCAGCCACAAAATGAGGGAAGACAAGGTTGCTAAACGGCAAGGGGAGATGGTTGAAATCCCCCATACCCCAATTCCTGAGTGTGGCAGCCAGAACCGAGAGATTCAATTGCTCGAATTCCCTGCTCCCTTGATACAAGATTCCCTTTTCCAAGGCCCGATGGATTGCCAGGCGGTTCAGAAGGCCCGGAGCGCTTGCGTGAGCCGCGATGACTGAAGCTCACGGGGCGGCTTCTCCATCCACAGCCCAGGTCTCCTTTGGCTTGTACTGGAAGCTCGGTCATCGCATCCCAGGAAAAGTCCATCTGAAAGTCGAAATCCTGCCCTGCCTTCCTGAGAGCATCGCGCAGACGAAGCTTCTGGCTTCCCACTAAATATCGATATGCTCTTGCCAAAGCCATACATATATATATATATATATAGTAATTTATATCACCCTAAAATATTCCGTTAATCGAATTCCTAGTTGTGGCCCGACGGCCCCAGGGCCTCTGCAGAAGCTCGATCCGCTCCGCCCGCTGCCTTAGCAGATTGGCCTCGCAAGACCAGCCAAGACATCCGCGTGCATAGCGTTGTTGTGTTGTTTTGTTTGGCTGGCACCAAAAAACCCGGTATTGAAATGGTCGACCCAGAACCAGGTCAAGAATTAAGAAGGCAGCCGCAGCTATTTGCGGTTGGAAGTATCCCTTGCCCAAGAGAGGCAAAGGGCGAAAGGTTAGTAAAGTCTGGCAATGAACAGGGGTTGCCTCTTATGGTCCATTCCTCCTTGTGAGAATTGCTGCGCGGTGCGCTATCCCAATCGCACCGTTCAGGAACTCAGGGATAATAAGCCTGAAGCCACGACGCAAGATGTGAGTGACGTGATGGTTCCCTTTCAGGATGGAAGTCACTTTGCCCAATATCAAGCCACTCCAAAAGGCCATGAGGTGCTTGCAATCGAAGGCAACTTTGGTAAAGGGCACCGCATATGACCCATCAACGAGCTCGAGTTTTTCCAATTGGCCTTTCCCAATATTGGCGAGTCTATTGTTGCAGGTAGCCTTTTTGTCGGTTGCTTTAAAGAGAAACCGAAGGGAAAACCGCCATTTTGAGGGTCCCCTATTTTCAGGCACACTCATGTCCACATATATGGTTCCTCTGTCCAACCAAAGCTTACAATGGTCACCTAGCCATTCCACCCTGACAACACGTCTGGCCTTTGTTGGCCTTTGTTGGCCTTTGTTAGGCTTCTTGGGCATTGAGGCGTTGTTAAGCCTCCACTCATGAGGATGCTCCCCCAACTGCTACACTAAAATTCCTAACCACTTAGCTATTCCCCGCTCCATATCTCTTGCCCCGTGCACCCTCAGCTCCCCCCCTGCCCGGCCCAACCAAAAATCCTACATTCTATTCTGGCAACTACATTTATTTCGTGAACCCGAAGACTCAAAACTCCTTTCAAACAGATCCAAGCCGTCCATTCAATCCACCCCCCACCCTCTCACCCCCTCCCCACCCCGCCTCCGCCACGTCCCGCGCCCTCTGTGCCTCAGACCTCAGCTGCATCGCCTCCGCCAAGGTCTCCGGGTCCTCCGCCTCCACGCGCCTTGGAAGTGCCACGACGCGACAGGCGCGACGCGAGGAGCGGCCAGCGCAAGGAGCGAGGGGCCACCGCAGGGAAGCGAAAAAGGCAAGCGCAAAGCGCAAAGCGCGTGGAGGGATTCTTCACCCAAAAGTTGTCCAAGGTCTGTTGGATCTCTTCTTTTAAGAAAATCTAGTAGAAACCTGTTAGTGCTCGTGTAATATCCTGCAGGAATGGATCACGCAAAAGCCACATCCAAACCGGTTTCTAGACCTTGTGGCCAAAGGAAACCAAAGGAAGCCAAAGGAGAACAAAGGAAGCCAGTCATTTTCGGGTGCTACATTCTGAGACAAACCTGGCCGGGGGGGGGGGGGGGAGATGGCTGTTTCTGTGTGCGTGTGTCTGTTTGTGAGGAGATACCCGTTTGTGGTTTTAGTGGCAACCCAAAGGAAAAACAACGATTGTGAGGGTTCCACAATATATTGTGAGATGTTGCTGATTTGGCCTGTTTCACCTTCTCCTGTTTTTTCTAGCGGTTGCGGATTCAAAGCCACCAAGCCAACCCAGAAAGGAGTTCCAATTCCGAAAAGGACACGCCTGCCCCCCATTTGTTTCATTGCCTGTGAGCAGCTCAGTCCTTGATAAATCCGGATGTAAAGGCCAAACCCAGGAGCAACCGATGAGGTTCCTGCCGTTTGACGGAGGCTCGCTAAACATGGCAACCCGAAGGCCATGCTTTAACCAAGAGGGACAATATTTTATGGGCCCTTGATCAAGGATGGGCCAATCTTGCTGGTGCAGCTGAAATGAGGGAATGCCACCGACAAACAATCCCTTGTGGTTTCTGTTGAGGGAATCCCCAGGTTCATTCCCGACATCCCATCCCCTTCTGAGCACCAGCAAGATATTCAGTTTGCCACATACGCCGCTATCAAAGGCGGGAATGCAAGGGCCCACCCACAGCCATAAATCAGAAGGCCGACCGCACCGAAGTGGTTGGGACCGACCCCTGCCTTTCATCCATCCGGATGTTCATTGCGTCCAGGCAGTACCGAGCAAGGCAAACTTAGGTGCGAAGATGCGGGAACCCTTAACAGCGGGCTGCTTCCTTTTGAGTTTCCCTTGAAAACCATCCCAACAGGAACCCCTAAAAAACAAAATCCATCCCCTTTCGGCTTTTCAGACTTGGGAAAGGACTCCCCAGCGCAGCGGCAAAACCATCCCAACCGAATGCAGGAACCCCTCAAGAAGACCCCCCAATCCATCCCCATCCGATTTTCGGGCGCGGGCCACTCAGAGTCCACCTCCAGACAGAGGGCCTGCTGCAAGCTCTCCTGACATCCCAAAACCCCCAGCCGAAAAGAACACGAGCCGGGCTCACATTCACCCCGGCTGGAAACCAAAAGGTGAAGGGCCTGCAAAGATTAAAGCTGACCTCAGTTGACTCAAAAGTGTTTGAAGTTCTCGGGCCTGGATTAAATTCTAAGCTTGGACCCCTTTCATTTGCTGCAGCCCGGCTGCAGCCCCGTGGAAAAAGACAAGTATGTCCAGTGGTGATAGATCCCCTTTATAACCAACAAGGGAAAATACAACAGTATTCTTTGGCAAATGCTTGACACTGAATCAACAGGTACGACTTGTGTGGATCCAGCCACCACGGAAGAGCTGGTGGTAAATCCAGGGGTTCGGATCCGAATCGGCTGGGCAATGCGACATTCATAGCCAGAATGTGTCCTTTGCTACACTGAAGCCCGAACACAGCGAACGACGGTCCAGAGGCCTCTAGCCACAGAACCGGAATGTGCATGAGGGGCCGCAAATCAGCCGTCAAAAGGGGGCTGATTTAGTTTTCCGTTCTATTGCCCCCGGAGTACGCAAGAGCCGGTAGATTGATATGGATATCAGGGTTCACAAAAAATGAGTCGTGTGGTGAAGTGGACCACCCGCTCTCCGAGAGATTTTCAGTCTGAGGGTTCCCTTCCTGGCGCCAAAGATCCTAAGGGTCCCCCACCCCCAAAAGAAATCAAATGCACATGGGTATGTTTTTCTTTACTTGAGGGTACCCCATCTTGCTTGTTTTAAACGGAAACCAAAGGAAACCAACAATTTCGGGCGCGCAAACTCTTTTGCAGGAGGCCTCCGATTGCCCGAGCCCATCACCCACATCCAGAAATATCTCCTGCGCCCGCTCCAGCTCCGACCTGGAGCTTGCGGCTTGTGGCGCGGGGAATTCGGGCATGTGCTGGCTTTCATGTTGACCCCGGATTGATGAACCCCTGTTTGTTACAATGGGGGGTGGGGGGGGGCTCTGCAAAAGTGATACATCCCCACCAAAGCCAGGGACACCCCCCATATTAATAAACATGGATTATTCAATCTGGGGTCGACATTACTTTGTTTCCGCATCTTTTTGTTGGGTTCAAACCTGTTGGTGGCTTGGGCGGTTTAAACCTTGTGGGTGGTTCAAAGGGGGCCACCATCAGAAATTCAGAAAACCTCGCAGGCAAGGCGAAAAGGGAACGATTGCCTTCAGGGCAAACCTCCTGCCACATGCTTCGGGATCACTTTGGCACACCGCCTTTAGAGGATAACCATCATCCAACAAGGTCGCCACATGCACGTCTGGGCGAAAGCGCCGGCCAGCCAAAGGAATCAGATCCATAAAGGAAGGCCTAGAGATCCACGAGAGTCGGTGTCCTTTTGGAGTCACAGATGGGCTTCCTAGTGAATGGGGCATAAACCAATCTAAACTAGTGGAGCTCATCTCTTTCTAACCAAAACCGATCAAAAGGACACCTATGTCCAAGCGCCTTCGGTTAGGAGCAGGCAGAGAGCCGCCTCGCTGTCTCGAAGCTGTCCCCGGCGTGCGCGAAGACGGTTCCCAGCGTGCTGGCCTCGTTTCGAATCCCAGACTGGGAGGCTCCGGATGAGGGGCCAAGCGCGCAAAGTTGGAGATTTTCCCTATGCCAGCTCGATCGGGGATGAACTGGAACCCCTATGATCTGAATTATGCAACTTGAGGTTTGATTGAAAGGAATGCAATACGATTCATTCCAATTTACTAGAGGAAACCAGCAAGTTGTAATAAGTTGTGGGTCCATGTCGGACTTGGTAAGGGCTGGGTTTTGGGATATGGACCAAGCTGTTCGTGGCTTTTGGATGTCTACGATTGAAAGCTTTCAAGGAACCCCACAAAGGGGGTGGTTCACGCTGGATGGAATCTCACTTCAAGAAAACCAGGCACCTTGCCCCCCCGCCCCTCCCCGCACAGGAGTCACTGGAGTTCCCCAAGTCAAAAGTTGCAGTTTACTACAATAAAAGGACATGGAGTGATCGCTGAAACACCCAAAACCAAGCTGGGCAGCCTCAAAGCACTGTGTGAATTTGCACCTCGGGCCCTCTGGATCCTTGAGTCACCCCTACTCGCTTCCTGAGTGCCTGGACCCAACAAAAAGAAGGCCAGGCCCCCAACCGGAAAATAAACCACCAAAATTGCAACCAACCCAAAAGTTGAAGTCTTTCAACTACCACCAAAAATTGCAACCAACCCAAAAACCAAAGTCCGGGTCAAACCGACGGAACGCAACACGCAGCCCAGGGGAAGTCCGGGTAGCCCCCCGAGTCCCGAGGCCCCGGGCGCCAGCGGAGACCTGCGCCTCAAGGGCCGAGAGCTCCCGGTGGAGCGCCTGGAACCGGAGAAAAAAAAACAGCCCAAGTGGGAGGGACCCCAATTTTTTTTGCACCCCATTTTGAACCCGAGGGGATGTTGACTGACTTTGGCATCATGGACATCCAGCAAAAGTCAGTATGTTTCACCATGTGGGTGTGGCTCAAAATTCAACGATCGGAGGGGCAAACCGCAGAGTTTGGTCCGTGTCTCCACTAACCAGGGCAAGCCATTTTGGCACCGGTGAGAGAAAGCCGGAAAGATGGAAACAAAACCGCAGGTCCAGGAGGAACCCCAAAGCTCCAAGAACATCCAATTCTAAAGGCTCCAGTAGGTTTCTACCTGTCACTTGAATGTCAACCTTTCGACCTGAAGAGGTTTTGCGCAAAAAAGTATGGACCTTATAAGAACATTCCAGGCCGCGCAAGAAGGCCCTATAAGGCCTGGACAATTTTAGTGGAAGGTGTTGGACCTCAAAATATGCCTTTTTGAGGGCCCAAGATGCTGACTGGAACCAACTTGATGCTAGGGAATCACATTTCAAGCGAATTATTTGATGTACCCTTGTAACGGTCAGAGGATTTTGGAAGACAGTCGTCTTGAACAGGCCTCCATTTCCGTGAATACCCCAACCTGTTCCCTACCCCACCTGTTTGCCAACCCAGCATTGCCTCCTTGCAAGCCATCAAAATCTCTGGTCTTTCTTTGGCTTTGCTTTTCAAGAAGGCCAATTAATTACCAGACCTACTACGGCTCTCTTCATCAACACCCCGGAGTCGCCCCAAAGTTCCCTACAATGTAGCACCACCTAAATGGCAAATGGGGGTTAGGCGCTACACAATGCGGACCTTTGGCACACGAAAGTTCGCTGTTGAAGCCACAACCAAGGGCAAATCCGGCCGATTCACTCTACCCATAGCCACCCTGCTGGAGCTTTCCCCTTGACTCAGAAACGAGCTGCACACACATGCTATGTAACTCAAAACGGCCTTCTGGTTGACTATAGCATTCACTTTGCTGGGGTCTTCGTGGTTCAAACAACCCCAGAAACACCTGGCTTTGGGCCTACTGGGTTTGAACCAGTTTTCCCACCGGCGATTCCGTGTTCCATTTTTGTCTGGGCGCGGCGGGTGAAACTCGACTTGGCCCTTCCAAGGGCAAACCACGATCCGCGAGCGAAACGTTTCGAGGCACCGGCGAGCCTTTCCCGGAGTCGGTTTGCACGAGTTTTGGTTCACTTGCGTGCGAGAGGAATAAAGATGTTCAAGCACGCCTCTCGAGGGTCTCACCAACAGGAGGTTGTCTAAAACGGTAGTTCATTGGTAACTTCATTGAACATTGTTCAAGCAAGTCTTTGGTCCAACCCCACAGTTGAGGTTGGTTACACTGCAAGTTGATTCCACAATCATTTGCAAGGGACCGTGAAACACAGTGCTTAGTTGACGTTGGAAGGAGGGCAAAACATTCAATTTTAGCAGTTAAGTGGGGATTCCCCACTAAACCACAATAAGCAAAATGCAAAATGTTCCCCAACAACAACCATGAGCAGGCACGCACCAAAGAACACCAGCCTAGGAATGTTGAAAGCTGGGGTCCCACAAAGGTTTGGGTGGGAAGCTCGCACTAGGGAGGGAAAAGACTGACCTCAACTGAGAATGTCTTCCCGCCACAGGAAGGAACAAACAACACCACTGGCAGCTGACCAAATGCAAAGTACATAGCCAAATGAAGTTGGGTAAAAGTAGATGATGGCGCCATTTCCGTTCGTTTTCGCATTTTGGTTTGGTATCCCCTTCACTTACCCTCATGAATGGCAGCTGCGCCATCTACTTTCACCCTTTTCTTGCCATCGTCCTCGCAAGTTCACGTATCTTCAAGGAAGCCAGGAACGGCCAAGACCCAATCAATTTTGCCCAGCTCCAGGAACAGAAAGTCTCTTTCCACCACCAACCCAGTTCAACTTGGTTCGGATGGGAGCTCAAGTTTGCAGGGTCTTTCCACCCAGTTGAACTTGGTCTTTCGAAGGTTTGGCGAAGGAAAAAGCTCACGGCCTCGCACGCCAATCCTCGGTGCTGAGCTCTTCGCTGCCCGAGATCTCGGATCTCGGCATCGAATCTTTGGCTCCGTCCCCCGGAGTTTTGGGGACTCCCGAAGGTGAGACGAGATGGGACCTGCCCATTTTCTTGAAGTTGCCTCCAAACGCACATAGATGATGCATAGATATGCAGAACTAGATGTACACCATACAAAACTGAATAAACAAATCAATGTACAAGAGCTTGGGAGGTGAGATCTGCCTGAGCAAATGGAGGTGGACATTTTTCCGACGGCATTCTTCGGCCTCTCTAAGGCGCTCTGCGAGAGGCGCCAGGGAGGTGCCCCCCAAAGCTTGCATTCATCTTGCGTGCTATCCGGGGGGGCGGGTGGTGTGCCGCAAAAAATGGAAGGATCCCCTCCGAATCGGGAAACCCACCAGTTCAAATCAACCATTGTTGCTTGCTGGTCACGGAGCAAAACTAACTCTGTAGGACACCTGCCTGGGGCCCTGAAGCCTGAAAATTCCACCGTACCCTAGCTATGGCTCTTACGCCGCACGAATTCCTGCAAGACGCGCCAGTGCCCGGTGTGACCTTGGCTGCGAAAAAATGCATTGTTGAGGGGATGCAAAAAAAAGGACACCCAGTTGGCATCCCCACCACCCCCCCGCTGCAGCTAGCTGTCTGGGCAAATATTTCGAGTTGTGAGCCGGCTACCCTTATCTTCTATACCCTTGGGTCTCTTTCGAATTCGTGGGGCGCATGCGCTGTCCCAAAGAACAGGACATTTCTCAGTGTCTCATCCTGTTGGCAGTGCTTCCATTCAAACCAGGAAGGACCACCGGCCCTTAAATGGCCTTTTTGGGGTTGGGGCGCTTGGAGTTGAATTTCGGCCAAAGTCGCAAGCTTGGAGTTCGTCGTCTGAAGCCATCACCTCCTGCAGAACCATACGCCGGCTACCCCATGACCCCGAAGGCAAGCGCGCAAACTCAAAAAGCTTCCATTGGCTTCAGACCCCTGGAAAAACGTATGTCCAGTAGTGATAGATTGTCTTTAAGACCAACAAGGGAAGATAAACACATATTCTTAAGCAACTGGAAGTTAAGGGGCTGACAGCTTGTGGTGAACCCGCCCACGTGCCAAGAAGCAACTGGAATAACCCCCATGCCATGAGAATCGGGCGTCCTGTGTTCTTTTGAATGCCCCGGCCAACTAGTGCTGGCAAACGCTTTCTGAATTATGACCCTTGGCATGTTGGCAGAAAACGTGTTCTTTGCAGCCAGCAAAAAGAATGAAACAGAACCAAACACCAACAAACACATGCAAACGGCAATAACAAGAACGGTGAAGTGTGAAGCACCGTTGGAAGCAAAGTAGCACTGCAGGCAAACCGTCCGGATCACATTGTCCGGAGAACCTGCGCTGTCGGAGCAAAATCCGCAAGGTTGAATCAACATCCTACCTCCCAGGCGGCGAGAATTCCGGCTGGAAGCAAGCAAACTCTTGCTTTTTGCACTTGGAGCCCCAAAAGCACCGAGTGGATTAGCCAAAGAAGTCAACAGTTATTGTTTCCTGCTGACCTGCTCTCCACAAACAAATGAAAGGCCAAACAACTGCCGGACATGAGTGATCACTTAGCATGTGTTGGGCTCCATGTCGAAGTCTTAAAATGTTGCTCTCTCCTCAAGTGGCTCAATCAAGTTCAATCCTTCATGCTCATGGATGTTCATGGAACCCGCATGCGTCTAGGGTCCCCATCTCTCCCCATTCTTGGCAACTCACCCCCTACCTACCTCACAGCTTTAAAGGGCGTATGGCATGCTAAACCAGGTCCTCACCACCAAAGAACCTGGCTACAACAGGTCATCACAGTTTAGACCCATGGCCAAAAGTAAACCAACAAGCAGAACAGGTCAAATGGTCGATTCGCCGAAGCCGGGTCCAACGCACCCGTCAAACTGTTTGCTACTTTGTCTTTCTTGAAAAACACCAACTTCTGCAGCAAGTGTTGGTCGTTTTCTTTGCCACCCGGAAAGTTGTTTGTTCTTTGCAGACCTGGCAGTGCCGGGCTTCCCTCTCTCGGCGAACGCATTCCTGAAAGCCCTCGGGGTACTGCGCATGTAGGCTCTCCTAAGCTGGCAGCTAAGGGACCCAATAGCGGGCAACTTAGAGGCCAAGAAAGGCAAAAAACACCTGGGAGGGCATCCTCGGTTGTTGGCTCATTTTCAGGGGAGTCCCACCAAATGTATTGTTCTGCAAAAAAACACAGCAAGCGCCACTGACCAATGCAAGGTGGTTGATGAACTCCGGACTCACAAGTGGGTTCGGGCCATTTTGGGGAGGTCTTCGCAAAAAGGGGTTCCTTCGCGTTCACGTTTGCAAAAAAATGGTCACCTGTCATGGTTCTTCCATCTGAAGTCTTGGCCCAAGTTGGGTGCGTGCCCGACCGACCAATCGGACTCCTTTTCGGGCAAATTCTGTTTCAATTCCTATTGCAGGGGTCCATGACCAACCCCGTCAAAAGTAAGAATACGGAAGCTTGGACGAAGGCACATTTTGCAGCAAGGCAAAAAACAGCCTTGCAGCCATTCTCCTTTGGCCGAGGGGCGATTTTCCGGATGATGGACTCATCCGGAAACCATGCCGCCAGGCAATCCTGCCTGGGATCTCCAGACCCTTGCAAAAGCAAGGGAGGACGCCCTCCAGAACCAACAAACATGAAAGGTGTCCTTTTGGAACGTTCTAATTGCGGACCAAGAGGAAACACATCTCACCAGGTTGGTCTTGGGCAAGTAAGTTCGTGCGTGATGCTCCTTGTGCCGCATGGAAAGGTATGATTGCGCGGTCGCTTTGTTGGTGCAACCGTTACGCCGGCACCGTCGTCAAGGAGGGCAACTCACTGAGAGGGTTGCTTTCTGCCTCCGTTCCTACTTTGATTCAGAGAACTCCCTCAAAAAAACATCCCAGGGACCCCGCCTCAGGAATCCCATTGAAACATTAATTCTGGGCCATGGAATGAATGATTCTCCGGGATCCCCAGAACCCCCCGAATTGACGAGTGGGAACTGTGAATTGATAAACCCATGGTGCTGGTTGGCACGTTTCAAGGGCATGCTGTGAATGGGGCATGTTGTTTTCAACTGGGAGCGCGGATGTTCCCGGTTGACCCTGCCTCCGCAAGGTAGCAATTTGGCATCCCCGGTGCCGAAGGGAAGGATATCAAACAGAAACTGTGTTTAGGAATAAAAACACGTTTTTTAGCAATCAAAACAACAACTTGTTTAGCCATCAAGAAAAAACTCAAGGCACTCAGGGCGCCTTTTGTGGGAAACGTGTGCATCAAAAGGAACACGCAGTGCACGCGCACGCAGACGGTTTCATCACACGTGCTGCGGACGCGCAGTTACTCTTTTGTTTTTTGATCCCCAGAATATTTTTTGATCCGGGTGTCGTTAATTTGTTGATCCCTAAACAGGTTTTTTTGATCTCTCACCCCCTCAACCGCCCCGCTACTTTTTAGATTTGTTGCCCCCTCGCCGGTTTTTAGATTTCTTGCCCCTAATTGAATCATCAGTTGTTCGATCATCATGGGGGGGGGTTGCCGCCGCCCCCCCCAACCCCCCGCTACTTATTACATTCTTTACCCCTAATTCAATCATCACTTGTTCGATCACCATGGGGGGGCTGCCCCCCCCCCTACTTCTCAGAATTTTTGCCCCAGTTGAATCATTATTTTCTTGATCATCATGGGGGGGGCAGCCCCCCCCCAAGATGGTCTGGGCGTTTACACGACAAAGACGTACAGGCTGGGGTTGACAAAAGTGTGTACAGAAGGAAGACGCACTGCACGCGCAAGGACATGGTCTCATCACTCGTGCTGTAGCTGCGGGGTTGCTCTTTTGCGATGGTCGAGGCCACGCTAACACGACAAAGACGTATAGGCCGGAATTCCTCATGTTCTTGGAAATGGAAAAAGAGAGTAGGAGAGATAGAGCAGGAGAGACAAAGAGGAACAGACAAACAAAAAGGCGATATTGTTTTTTGGTGGTTTTCCGTCCTGGCTAGCAAATACTGTGTTTCAAAGCATTTTCTCACGAAATGTACGTATTATACACCAGCCCGTCAACATCATCAGCATCGTTTTCAACATCCCCCGCATGTCCAGCCAACATCTCCAGCATCACCAGCAAATCGAATTCCTCCATCCTCAGCATCACCAGTTCCTCTCCGGCAAGGTAGGTAGGTAATTATGTATGTATGTTAAAAAGCAGCGAGGGGGTCCCTCTCATGATGGTAAAAACAGCCCCCCCCCCCCCATGATATTTGAAAAACAAGTGATTCAACTAGGGCTGCATTTTAATGTCTGCCAAAAGTCCAGGAGGGGGGGGCGGCAGCCCACCCCGTGGTGGTCGGGGGAGTGATGATTCGACTAGGGGCAAACAAATTTGAACAGTCGGCAGCCTTTTCATGATGATCGAACAAGTGATGGTTGAATTGGGGGCCACAAATCTAAATTATTCGTGTCTTGTCTAGATACAAACATCTTCCCCCATATCTTCTTACAAACATCTTCCCCCATATCTTGTTAAGACGTGGACGTGCCCTCATCAGCGTCCAACAATATGGCATGGACTAAGCTGACAACCTCTGACCAACATAGCTCTGACGGAGCCGGCCCGCGCACATGACAGGTCAGATCCCGAAGCTTCCCCCTCCCACGGCTTGCGACAATTTCTGACCAGCATTGTTCGGACAGAGTCGGGGCAAACACAGGACAAACCATAGCCTGCGGAAGCTCCCTCGCTCGCAAAGCGGCAAAAAAGCAACCAGGGTTGCAGCGCCCTCACATGTGAGCCTGCTGCCCTGGTCATCACAGGCCGTTTTGTTCGTGTCGGCTTCAGCCCCCCAACTTATTCCGCGCGGCCGAAATCCATGCTCCAGCTGCCTCCAACTTTGAAGCTGAAACTCGGCCTTCAGGGCCAGGATCAGACCCCTCTTCAAGATCTTCCTCTCTAATACATGAATGGACCGTTCGGCTTGCCTGGCCCGGCTGCCGACTCGCACCTTGCCACTCAAGCTCTGTGGCCTCCTTTCGCGCGAAGCGTTTACAATGACATCGCTGACAAAGCAGACCATCCCTGGACACGACAGCCCTGAAGAGTGGCCCACACACAAGCGAGCTCCGATTGGGCTCAAGCCTGCTCGCCTATTTAGTGGCGAGAGTCTTTTAAGCCATCTTTTTTTGGGCTTCAATTCACGCGAGACTTTCCCGAGGACGCGGCAGGGGCCAACGGGCGCAAGTCGACATCGCGCTCGCCAACCGTCAGAAGACGCAGCAGAGCCGAAATCAAAGGTGCGAGAGCAGGGTTTTGTAAAGGTAAGGGAGGCATAGTTGACTTGAGTCTTGAGCATCATCACAAAATACCGTTTACTCGACAGACGCATGTTCACGATCTACGGCGGTGGCTTTCTCAGAAGACCCGCGGCGGCTAGCCGCTCGCTTTTTGCGCTCCTCACACGCCTGCAGCCGGGTCTAGCAAACCGTTCTTCCCTGACAACCCTGCGCGCACAGCAATTCTGCTAGGCCCCTGACCGTTGCCTTAGACCTGCCAGCGTCCTGATGGAAAGTAGAGACGTTGAGGATGCATGTCGCAAGTGCACAGGCTCCCAGGTTGGGGGGGCGGCAGCCCCCCCATGATGATCGAAAAAGTGATGGCAAAAAATCTCAAAGTTGGGGCGGCAGCCCCCCCATGATGATCCAGAAAGTGATGATTCAATTAGGGGCAAAAAATCTAAAAGTGGCGGGGGGGCTGCCGCATGACGATCGCAAAAGTGATGATTCAATTAGGGGCAAAAAGTCTACATAGTAGTGGGGGATTGGCCTTCCCATGATGATCGAAAAATGATGATTCAATCAGGGGTGCATTGGGGGGCAAGAGGAACTGGCGATGCTGAGGATGCAGGAAGCCACGGCCAAAAACCAACTGAGAAAGCAGAGGATGCAAAAAGCCAAAGCCAGAAAGCCGCCAAAAGCCACAAAGCCAAAAAGCCACCTGCCGGAGAGAAACTGGTAATGCAGAGGATGCGAAAGCCAAAGCCGCAAAAGCCGCATAAACCCAACAAAAAGCCACAAAAGCCAAACAGAGAGGAACTCAAAAGACCAAAGGATCAAGAGACCAAAGGACCAAGGGACCAGAGGACCAGGAGATGCAAGGATGAAGGGACCAAGACCAACGGAGCAGGACCCAAAGGACCAAAGCTCAGCGGACCAAGATAACCAAAGGACCGGACCAGAGGATCAAGCAAGGGACCAAGGGACCAGGAGACCAAGAGCAGGCACCAAGGGACCAGAGGAGCAAAGGACCACGGGACCAGGGGTGTTCAAGGAACCAGAAAACCAAATGACAACCAAAAGAACACAAATACAAGCAGCAGAGTGAGATTGTGGAAAGTGTTTTTTTGATTGCTAAAAAAGTTCGTTGTTGATGGCTGAAAGTTATTGCTGATTGCCAAAAAAGCTTTTTTGATGGTCATCCCGTCGTGGAAACCCTTCAGTACCCTATACAAAGTGTCATGGAGCTACAAAGGGTCTCACAAAAAAGGAGCACCCGAGGTCGTTAGCCTTTCTAGTGCCCCGCGGGCACAACAAATGTTGCACCTTTGCCTGTTGTTTGGAAAAATCGTATCTAGGCAAAGAGTTTGACTTTCCACACACTCATGTGAGGAACCTCCCACATTCAGCCTGCCTTTCCGCCGATTGAGTGGAAAACCCTTCACTTGCAACTGGGAAAACAGGTGCAACAAGGGAACACATCTAAATCCCCAAATGCCAAAGGTCCGATCCGACGCAATTAGTGGGCAGTTTCCTACGTCCCTATGTAAACTCCTTTTTGCCCCTGGCAGTACTGCCGGCTGGCAAGATCGACTCAGCCAAGGTCAGGATATGCCAAAAATGGAAAATTCTGAGTCCCCCGTCATGGTCATGGGAAATCTAGTGAGACTCCTACGTCCCTCCAAACTGAACACGGGCTGTTGGACGTGCTAACCGAACCTCGTATGCGTCTGATTCTACTGCCAGCTTTTGCCCCAACCCAGAAAAGACTCTATGATGGTACTGGTCTATAAATTGGACCTCAACATGCACACCAGGATGAAACTAGATGACACAATTCTTCTTATGTGGCATGACTAGATCGACAAGACGAAGTATGCTGTTTACTGTCACCCAAGTGTAAAATCAAATTTGGAAGAGGTCCCGGTATTGCCGCTTCTGAGACATAGGCTGCACAACTGCGAAGGCATCCCTTTGTCAGGGCGCGCGTGATCGGACTTGCGCAATGCCTCGAAGACCTCGTACCATCCTTCATCGCGCACTGGCCAGACCTTGGCTGTCTGGGATACAAGACATGCTCAGAATCTGCTTCACATTTGGTCTACCAGCCTGAAACTATTGTTGTTTTGGAGACAGAGGCCTGGACCGCTGTCAAGTCTACAAGTCTGGGCTCAAAATGGGATCCAATCCGATTTGAAGCAATCCCCGAAAAACCGCTGCCAAGGCATCCACTTTAGGGCGTCCCCCAATTGCACTTTTAAAGGGATGGAGATATGGCAAAGCAAATGTAAAACAGATGGCACAAAGTCCCAGAGTGAGAGGCACCACTCTCAATTTCCCCGTGACATTCTGGCTGTCAAAACTCAACCGACTACTCAATAAACGGTGCCTTCCTTGTGCTCCGCTGGAAATGTTCTCAATGGCAAGTGTCGTATCTTTCAAGGGTCCCTACAAACCCCGGCGCCGTCCGCTACACTGGAAGGGTCTTGGATCAAGCCGCCGCCAGATGCAAGCGAACCCACAAAATCCAACCGCCAAGCCTAGTGGTAGGAAACCAGCCCCTTCCCACAGCTAAGGCTTCATGTTTGCTCTCCTCGGCCCAAAGCCGGGGTATTTTGTTGAGATTTCTGTTTCATGGCCACTCCGAAAATATACCCTCCCTCCCACCAACACGAAACCTGACAAGGGGGTTCCCTTTAAGAGGCAACTAATCTTCCAGGTACCCTCCACAAATGCCACGCTTGTGGGAAGAGGGGTGGAGACACAAAGGCATCCGTGCCGCAGCCAAAACCCTTGGCAAAGCCGCAGGGTTCAAGGGGAAGCTGTAGCCATCGCTGACACGCTCCAGCAGAAACTCCAAGAGGCCTGGCAAACTGTGGGTCAAAAATAGGTACACCAAATGGGTTGCCCTGGTGAATGGAACCAAAGACTAAAACCTGCGGTCCCCTGGTGGTGTAATTTTGGCCCATACCCAACTGACTGCTCCCGTGATTGGTGGTGATGGGGGTCTTGATTCGAGTCCTCGGTTCGCTGATCGCACTTCTTTGGAAAATAAGTTAACCACTTTCGGGGAAAACTATGGTATTCCCGTTCTGGTGGAGGTGCTTTGGTTCCTGGCGTGGGCCAGGGGCATTCCCAGCATCATGCACATCATTTCGATCAGTTTGGCAGCTGAGCTTACTTGCGGTTGCTCTCAGATTGGCTTCGGGTTCATTTCGCCTTGAGGCGTGGCTGCTTGTCGGTGGTTGAGTTTTGGGCGTGGGACCCCACTCTCCGTACCTTGACACCTCCCCGGTTGACAGACGAGTCCCCGCAGAAACAATGAGAGCTCAATGCGGAACCTCTTCGAAGGCGCCCTTCTTCAGAAGGGACAAGGAATGTGACTCAAAACCAGAACCCTTCCAATGTTCTTGCGCATGTTGCTTCCTGGAGTGTCCCAGCCCAACTGGTAGAGCCGTGCTCCATGAGTCGTTTTGCTTAGAGTCCCTGTGTTGGGCCCCGGTATGGCCTCCCTTCTTTACAACGTATCACTTAGGGAATGACTTTACCTCCTAACCCAACTGGGCAGGCAAGATTTATCTTCTGACACTCCGCTTGTACCTTCCTCCGTGTTGCTTTTACCCCATTTTACCCCCTGTAAACACCTGTCTTGGCAAACTTTTGTTGTTTTGCCCTGTGAACCTTTTCTGTCATGGTCATTCCCAGCCCTGTTTAACCCACCGGTTTAGAACAATCAGGCGGCGCGCCCCGTTCAACTGGGTTTGTCTCACATAATTGATCTCGAGATGTTCATGCAAGCAATCCCAGAAAGGGTACCAGCTCCAAAGAAACATGCACAAGTTGGGGCGTTGTCACCTCTGACCTTCAAGATTGGGCATCTCGGCATCCGCTCAGCCGCTTAGGAATCAACCCGGCAAGCAAGACACAAACTGGGACATGCGACCCCACAAAATGGATGAATTCGGGTACCAGCTCAAAAGAAACATACCCAGCTGGACACACCGAAAATCAGGGGCGTCCCGAGTAAATTGTGGGTGGGCCTGTTCTACCCCCAGGTGTTTCCCGAGGAACAACAAAAATCAGCATGACCAAAACCAGAACACCGTGTTTGTACCTTAAACAAACAGACCCTTACATTGCCTATCTTGACCCGGCTTTTTTCCAGCCCTTCGGGTCGCCCTGGTCCGTCCGCGCGGGAGGTTTTCGCGTGGAATCGCCTGAAGCGTTGCGGTAGGCCCAGGGCTTCCCGTCGAAGCCGTCCCAAATGATTAGGTACTCGCAGTCCAACTCCTGGCCAGTGGAGGATGCAACGAACTTTTGCTTCTGAGAGCATATGTCCAGTACGTAGTGAACTGGACTCCCATAAAAAAGGAAAAATAAACTGGGCAAAACGCAAAGTGTTTATTTTGGCAAATGGAGGCAACTCTTTCAGCTTGGGCGAAATCCTCAAAAGCCCAGGTGCTTCTGACGGTCCGTGACTTCGCTCACCTTGAGCCCTCCCTCCCTCGTGTAAAGCTGACAGAAGCTCGCTTCAGGTCCGTGAGTCAGCTATGAGATCTGAGTGGCGCTTAGCCCGGGGTCCCCTGAAGAATCCGATTGGTGCCCTCTGATTAGTTGAGGTACCAGGCTTGGGTCAAAATCATAAAGGGAAGACAAGGGGAGTTTGTTTAAGCAACAGGCTCTTGAGAATGCCTTCCCTTGCCCAAGGTAAAGCCCTTTTGCCTTTTCATCCCCAAAAGTGTGGTCCACTTCATCCTCTTTGCACATGTGTCTGCAACCTCGGGTTGGAAGTCGCCTGTGGGAAGTAGAAGTTGAAGCACTCGGCGCCGTGCCGTACCGCCCCACACATCTTGGTGGCCTCGATGACCTCGACAGCGCGCGTGAGGGCGCGATCATACCCTCCACTCCATCTACAAATTGGTACCCCCAATTGAAATAGAGTACACGAATCGAGATAGATGCATGATAAACAGTTGGTTCTCAAAGTATCTACACTTGGTGCAAACGTGGAGCTGACGGAAAACTCCCCTCGTTTGGCCCAACTGAAGCAGTGCGTTCCATCCCCCCCCCCCCAAAGCCAAATGAAAAAACAAAGCAGTTCACGGGTGAAGGGGAGACCGGGCGCCATCCCCCTGTTCAGCGTAGCCCAACATGCCTCACTATGACAATCTCCACTGCCTTGGATGAGGGGCGTATAGGCGTGGCGCCCCCTTCCTTGTACCTAGTCCCCAGCGGGCCTTCGCCAACGGGGACATGAAGGGAAAATGCCAGGGGTCTCGCTCCGCCTTGCCCCAAGCCAACTCAACAGATGGACCCTGCGAGGCTCCAAATCTCTGGGCCCACAATACAACCATTTTGTTTTGCCCTTCCTCGTCATAGTGTCCCCAGCCAACATAGCTTCAGCCACAGCGGCAGCTTTGGTCAACCTGTACGACGTGGGATCGCCGAAGCCAAATTCCGGGATCTCTGGGTGGAAGCCTGACAAGCCATACGAGCCTTTGGTGATGCTGGGCCGCACAACTTGCTTGAAGAACGTCACTCCTTGAGTGAATGTTCAAGCTTTTTGTTTGCCATTCAAATGGTCTTCCCAACAACTGGAAAATCCATGAACTCAGGAATTGACAAACCCTTGGCTGTTCGAGGGGAAGCCAACAGGAGGTGGTTGCAACAAGCGTTCAGGCTGGAAATAGGGACCCCTGGATACACATTGTGTCGCAGCACCCGCCAAGGGCAACCATGGTGCCACCCCAAGGATGTGGGTTCTCCTCCCTACAAGGAAATGGGGATAGACTGCAAAACTCTGAGCAATTGATCTTGGTACTGGTACTGCGTCCTGAAATTCCGCAGTCGAAAACAGAAACTGCCACAAAACATACCTTTTCGCTGGTAGTCGCTTTCAACGACAAAGGCCCCCAAACAAAAGGAACAACAAACACATGCTCTCCACCTTCGAGAGCGACAAGCACACTCCTCAGGAGCCTCCCTCATCCACGAAATGGCCTCTCCATCGGAAGTGACGAACAAATGGATGGTGTCCTTCGGTTTCCCTTCGATAGTTGTAACATAGGGGTTCTCACAATAGCGGGGTTCTTCAAACTGGGAAAAATCCGAAGCACACCCATAGGACACCACCACAACACGGAAAGCCCCGACCTTCTGCCATGCGGATTACAGGCTGATGTAAACAACTCAAACGAGAAATCGAACAAGCCACTTTGAACGGTTTTTAAGCGAAGAATCCAAAAATCCGGCAATGTTGAGTTATAGATCATCCGCCATGTGTGTACACACCTGGTGACGCCCTACTATATGCCTCTACCCACAGCCCGCCTTCTTTGTCCGCCTTCTCCAGGACCTGCGGCTCCGGATTTAAGTGCCACTTGTTTGAGGGACACCCCCGGTTTAAGCTTTAGTGTTCATCCATGTCTTCCGTGGGCTCCAACTTGGCACAAGTACTAACATCTAAAAGTTGGGGATACCCCCAAAAAGCTGGTTTCCTTTTGGCATCCCCAAAAGTAGAGACACGCCAACGGAATTACGGAATCCCTGCAGACATGGAAGTTCCTCTTTCGAGACACTATGGGGCCAACCTCAATCAACCATTGCACCCACTTTGGCTTAGCACACATATATTGTTGCTTGATGTAACGAAATGGGACGAACCCAAGAAACACAAACGCGGATGGATGCAAACATTCGATGGAAATGACCGTGGTTCAAGCTTGGGCTTCAACAAGAATCGCCAAAGCCAATTAAACCCCAATCACCCAACCCGGCCTCTTTATGAGTAACATCTATTTTCTGTCATTGGCAACAGAACATGGAACCCTTGTTGCAATCCCCCGCTCAAACCCAGAAAATGGTACCCTCTGCATTTGGGCTTCCGGTTTCAAAACAGAAGCCCTCCACAGAGCCTCCGGAGCTTCTTGGTCGACCCCCAACGCTTCCAAGCTGTTGGCAAAAAGAAGCACCCCCAATGTTTCGACCAAACCCCTGAAATCCCAACCACTTCTAGAGGGCACGCAGCAGAATTTGGAGAAAAAATCCACCCTCCCATCCATCGATTTCGCCCTCCCCAAGGCACACCCTCCCGATCCAAACCCAAGGCATGGCTCGGTTTTTTTCGGCCTCCAGCCATCGGGAGTTCCAGCCCTGGTGCCCAGGGTGCCGCAAAATCCGCTCCGTGCAGTCCAGGCTCCACCGCATCAGCGCCTCGGCGTCTCACGGCTGGGGGGGGTGCGGCGGATTCGGGGGGTGGGGAGGTGGGGGTGTGGTGGGGGGTGAAGTGGGGGGGTGGGGCGGGGAGTGGTGGGGGTGGGGAGGTGGGGGGTGAGGTGGGCAAAATGGTTCGGTTGAAACAACCGGCCTCTTGTCCCCCAAGAAAGGGCAACGGAAAGGACATGGATTGGGTCTATTTAGCGCCCATCCTTCTTTAGAAAAACTGGGCGAGGAACTCTCCGCGGTTCTGGGGGGAATGAGGAATCAACACCCCGTGCCGGTTTCAGGGATTGCTGCCAGGCAAGGGGAACACTTGGGGGGGAATTCGGCATCCAGAAGTGTTTATTTGAAGCGTTTGAGCATGATGTTTGTGCATTTTGCTTGCTTGGCTCTTTTTAGGGGAGAATGTGCCTTTGACCATTGTCTTTGCCGTGACTTGGTCACAGTGAGGAAACTGAAGGTCACCCCTGAAGGGTTCCAATCAAGGGTTCTCATCGAACCTTTCTGTCTCGGCATTTTGGAAGGTAACTACTCTCTTGGGGTCGGTTGATTGTCAGGGCGATGACAGGAAAGCCCCCACATCACTGTTGAGACGCAGGATGGCACCCTTTTCCCAGCATCAATCATCGAGCGCTTGAAGAGGGTCCTTTGATTAGTTGCATTACACCCCGGTGATTTGCGCGTGTGACCCCGGCTAAGGAAATTCCAACGCATTGAGCGGGTCGTGCAGGATGTCTTCTGGGCAAGCTGCGCACTGCTCCTCGCAGATCGGCTCGTAGACCATGCCCCGGCTCCCAATGGTAAAGGTGTCGAAGTCCTAGCAGAATCTGATGAAAGCCAAAGCCACCCGCTTAGACAACTTGTACACATACAGTAAATGTAAAATTTGAAGTGTGCATATGTTTTTACCTATGCTGCACACATAAACAAATAAACAAGCATGCATATATATATATATACATATACATATACAAAGATACATATACATCTATATGTATATAGATATATACATGTGAGAATGTGTAAATAGGCCCCCCCATGCATAATGACAGTCATATGCCAATATTTTCCTGACATGCATGTGTGAGCAAGCGGACTGGCACCGCCCATTCGGATTCCGTTTGTTCTATCCGACGTCAGCTCAATCACAACCGAGCTCCAAATCACCAACCACAGGGAAGCAGACAAACATATCCCAGCATCAGTTTCCAGGAGTCATGGGAACCACTCACAGCCAGGGCAGCGATGGCCGCCGGCAGTGGGTCCTGCAAATAGACGGGGGTGAAACCAACTTGTAGAGAATCCCCCCAAAAGAGAAAAACCACCTAACTGAGGCCCACTTCACAATCTCTAAACTAAAGCTTTACTTTAAGCCCCAAACGAAGGCCCTCTTCAAAATTGCAAACCAGCTCACTTCGAGATCCCAAAAAGGCTCGCTTCGACAACCTCCCCCACCCAAGAAAAAACACATAAAGCAAAGACAAAACAGAAAACCCGAAACAGCTCATAAATCTACGCCCGTTCGGTGGGCGCCCATCTTGCCAAGGGGCCGAGACCACTGGCTTAACCTTCGCCTCGGCATAGGCGATGAGAAGCCCATGCGGGTTCATGGGGTTGCAGTTGTCCTCGGACCCGCGCGCCATCTGCTCACGTGGAGCGTCATTTTTCCATGGTTTGTCCCACAAGAGGCGTCACTCAAAATGGGAGCCACTTGGTATTGCAGCAATTGACCCTTAAACGCCTGCCTTTTTGGGGGCAGAGGTGGGCTCCCAAAAAGGAACGGCCGGGAAAGGAAACGCAGCTGGGGTTGCCAGTGGACGACCCCGCTCACCCTTGGAGAGCCGCCAAACGAATTCGCACATCATCCTTTTTGAGGCCAATCAAGGCCAAACTTGCTGAATGATTGTGCGGGGCTAGCTCATTTCACACCGACAAACAAAATGCCGCGCTGAAAATTGCCAGGCCGCATATTGGTAAAGCACCACCTTGGGGAGACTTCTGCTGCGTATTGCCTCAGCGCATGCAGCGAGCTGCGAACATCTAACTGTGACTATTCCCTCACGGCTGTTGCCGTTGCTGCTGCTGCTGCTGCTGCTGCTGCTGCTGCTGCTGCTGTTGTTGCTGCTGCTGGTCGTCGTGGCGGTGGTGGTGGTGGTAGTGGCGGTGGTGGCGGCGGTGGTGGCGGTGGCTGCTGTTTTAATCGGCGCTTTGGATTGGTGGTTTGCTATTCTGGGTGTGTCTGCCCCTTTTAAGATTCTAGTTTGTGTTGTTCAGCATTGCTTGGGATTAGTGGTGTGCTGGTCTTAGCGTATGTTTATCAATCTATCGAGTTATGTTGTTCAAAATTGGGGGGGGGGGGAAGCTGCGTTTGTTTATCCCGAAGAATTAGTTTGTTTCCCCGGAATAGCCCAACAAAGAAAGAATAGCAAACAACCAATCCAAACCACCAATTAAGTGTGAACTTCAGGTATACATACTGTATCCCAAGCATACGAAAAAAAACTAAGCTTTGGGTTTGCCACACTGGACTTGGAAACTGAAAGGGATTCCTTGGATGAAAGGAATCCTCCGGATTGATCCCAAGCCAGCAAAGGGAGTAGTCTAGGGATTAATTTGGAATCGACTCAAGCATCGCTCTTTGAAACCTCCATCCAGCTTCCTTTGCGCGACTGTTTTGAGTGGTTTATTGCACAAAATCGGATCTCTGGCTTCAGAGTGGTGAGGCACATGACTACCAAAGGTCAACATCATCACCTTGGATCGCCCTTGGATTCGGCAAGATGTCGCCTCCCCCAGACGAAGGATCGGTCTGGGTCCCCAATTTTGAGCCAGCGACTGGGTCTTTCTTTGAGGCTTGGTACTCCGTTCTGTTGGATTTGAAAGCGGGGCCAAAATAAGACGCGCCATGATCGTCCATATACCAACCCGTAGTATGCTGCCCCAGTTTCTGGGTTAACTAACCGATACTTATGGCTCTTGGAAATCAGCTTTTGAAGGGTCAAAATGGTCTCGGTGGACCTCTCAGCCTTTAAAAAAACACCAACAGCAGCGAGTCCAGGCGCATGCAGGTTCATCTCCATAAAGGCGGGCTCTGAGGCTCGGCCCGTCTCCCAGCCCACCTGACATCAACTCTGAAGCGAAATGGGAAGTGCGGTGGAAGGTGTGCCCCCACCTGCGTGGTGATTTAAAGGGGCCCAACCTCCATTGTTGAAGGGAACGTGGTTTTCAGGGGACGGCAATCTGCACTGGAAGTCTGGTTTGATGGGGTCCCCCTTCACCTGAATGGAATGGTGTTTTGAAGGGGTGCCCGACCTCAATGGTTGAAGGGAACCGCCACCTGAATTGAGGCTTAAAGCCGCGGATCCGAAGCACCCCAAAGTGCTTGTGAGAAGGGGCCCTCGCAAAATGGAACCAATTGGGAGCCACTGATGCTGTCGAGGCCAGGGTTCGCCTCGTGACCGATGAAATGCAGCTCCAGGTCCCCAAAATTCTATGAGGGGCCCGGTCCAAATCGAATTTCCCACTGGCCCAAGGTCTAAAAGACCAACCCTGGAGATCCGGAAGACGCGGGGTACCATGGGGAACTCTTCAGGTTCCCGTCGCCTTACCGGACGCCTTTTTGCGCCTCCCGCCGGCCGACCCGCCGACCGACCCGCCGGCAGCGGCCCGCGAGGCGGCGCCTGGAAGGTGACGTCCTGGCGGTCGATGAAGGCCTCCCGGAGCACGCGCTCCGGCACCTCCAAGCCCCAGACCTCGTAGGAGTCCTGACGCCGAGGACGCAAAAAAAACCAACACCCAGAATAGGGGGTGGGGTGTGTGCAAGACTCACACGTGGGTGGGGGGGGGGGGGGAGAAATTGTTTGAGGGGTAGCAGGAAAACCAAAAGAAAGACGGGTTACAGGTGTTGTTTGGAGGTGCTTGCTTTTGTTGTGGGGTGGTATCTGTTTCTTGCGGGGGTGGGGAGGGGGGTTGGGGGGATTGTTTTTTGAGGCTTGGTACCCTTTTCAGGTTGGTTCAAAGAGGCACCAACAAGAAAACCGATGCCATTTCTGGGGCCGTATTTTGAGACTTACCCCTGCAGTCATAAGACTGCGGTGGGTTTCAACCACCGCAAACCTTCCATCAATGACCTGAGTTCTTGAGCTGTTTGGGCCTTCGTCGTCCGATGATGAAGCGATTCAAGTAAAACAGACACTTAAACGCCTCCCTGCTTTCAAACTCCAGCACGTCACGGGCACGAATCGTTTTGAGCAATTCCTGCAAGACCAAACTACAAGACCTCCCAGTGGATACCGCACGCCTATGGAAAAAATGGACGTGAATCTACTAGCCAACTTACACAAAACACAGGCCAGAGGCTGAGGAGTCCCTACCAAAGGATCATGGATGACCTCTTTTAACCCTAAGCTCGTTGGCACCTGCTCAGAGGTGTGTCGTGTAAAATGCTGAGGGGCGAAATCAATAGCCGAGTTGCGGCTGAAAAACAATCGATCGAAGTCCTGACTATGCACTCGTGTGTGTTTCGGCGCTTGCATCAAACGCGCCACCTTGGGGCTGCAAAGAATCCTTCAAGGTCTCTCACACCCATGCCTTTCCAACACAAAGGCAACGTGTACAACCACCCTGCGTATTCCCAAACGCCAAACTAAACACCGCTAAATTATAAAAAAGCAGACTAAAACCTGCGGTTTTGATTTTCACTCATACCCATATCGATGTTCCCCTTGCGCCCTTTCTGTTTCGACCTTCCACGACCTCCCCCAAGGGCACCCGAGACCCCCCGGCGGCCTCGCTGGTGATGGGCTCCAGGTCCAGGTGGCTCAGCTCCCGCATCACCTGAGCGAGCCATGGCAAACATGGCCTACGTCACTTGCCCCAAGGAAGGAGGGAGGGAGGGGAGGGAGGGAGGAGCTTTTGGAACCTTGACTAGACATGTGCGACCAAATCAGCGAAACCAACATGTTGAAATGTCGATTCGCTTTGGGCAAGTGAGTTAAACCACCGCATTTTGCTCAACAAGCTCCTTTGAAGATACCGTTGAAGTGGACCATGGGTGATTGGTGCGAATTTATCAGCAATTCCAAGGAATCCTGCCCCAAAGCCAAATAAGATGTACAGCAAGAGTAGCTTGGTGGTCGGCAAAGGGCCCAACCCAGGCACAACCAAAGGAACCAAACCAATCTGCCTTCAAGTTTGAGCATGATGTGGCATGGGCAAGCCAGGTTGCATAACTTGCTTGCTACAACAACAGGTGCAAAACAAATCCAACTTCGATGGTTACAAACTCTAGACCATAGGCGTGCTTTTGGGGAAACTCGATGGCCCTAGATGATGAAACAACCGATCAGTCAACCAGGAATGGCCATGGCTTTCTAGGAAAACCGAAACAGGACATCTATCTCGTTGCTCAGTAGGGAATGGCCTTCCGGGTCAATGAACCCGAACGGGATTCCCTTAAAGGAAGCCACCAGTTGGATGGTTTAACTCGGGGTCATTCCATTTCTCGTTCCGTGCTGAGGACCTTCCGCGCCTGCGCGCTTCCGCACACAAATCCGCAGGTCTGGCGGGTTCACCCAAATATCAGAAACCTGCAGCCAATCCAGAACCCCCCCCCCAAACCACTGTTTTTGGGACTTGGAGTTTTGGACGGGGAAGAAAAGGATGTTGTTGGGGGGGAGTGGGGGGTGGCAACCAATTATGTAACATGCGTCTTTTCGGTCACAACAAGGTGCCCGCCTTGTCCAGCTCCAGGCGTGCCAGCTCCGCCGCCTTCGAGTTTGGAACAACTCCCCCTATTTTCGTGGGGATCCATGTTCTTCGACCCGCAAACGGATCGATTATTTAGCCTCAAAACTGTGACCATCTGGTGCATGGGCCCAGCAAAAAAAGAGACTTGGCAACTAGGCGTCGACAAAAACAGGGCCCCCCTCGCTTTCTTGCTTTCGGGTTCAAAGAATATATATATATATACACACATGCAACTAAAAAGGTCGTAAGCTAAATCGAGCTCAAACCATTCCTCTGCACCCAAACCACAAATCAGTCTTCAGGGCAAATCGGGCATCTACATATGTAGTGAAAATATATATATATATATACATGTAGAGCTATTTAGTCATTGATTGATTTATCTATCCATTTATTTCTCTATTTATTTAGCCCGTACATGCTTAAGCTTCCCCGGGCCGGGGCATAAACAGGGCGGGGCGGGGGGGGGGGGGGGAATCGGGACCTATGAATCATCCTTGCGGGTCTACCTTCACCCAAATGCAGGTTTCTCAAAATGGACCCCTTCCGCTTGCAGCAGAAGCCAACGGGCGCCTCGTGGGTCTGGAAGTACACGGTCACCCGGGAGTTCAAAGGGCTTGGGCCCAGCTTCCGCTTGTGTTGGTTGCTGCTGATCTGCACGAAGGGCACGAAGCCTGGACCGTCGTTGAGGAAGGATGCGCCATTCTGGGCACCCAAATGAGGGGACATGCCCCTTTGTGGGCCGTCCAGGGATCTCTGCTCGGGGGGATTCCAATCACCCTCAGGTTTGCTCCGAAACCTCTAGCACAAGGATAAGCAAAAATGTCTTCGGCCAAGGGAAACCAAAGAAAGGATAAAACCTTCCAATGGCCTCCAGGTTTGCTCATAGCAATTGCCGGCAAGGGAAATCCACCCCGATTTCATTAGCCAGCTCCAGGCAACCCTGGCTCCCCTAAGGCTTATGCTTGGAGTGGGTGGTTTGCAGAGTGGGGCCAACCCCTTTAAGCATGCTTAAACATATACTATTGGTTTTCTGCCCTTTCAAGGGGACTAGCATCCAGGTGTTTAAACCCATGTGGGTGTGTCTTTAAATGGGGGACCCCCAGAAAGGAGTGTTTTTCCTTTTGGCTTCCCTTTAACCCATGCCAAAATGGGTACCCTCCAAAAAACACACACACACACACACACACACATTGGGGCCCATTTGGCCCCTGGTCTGGGTCACTTCCAAATTCGTTTCCGCCTGACAGCTGGTTCCGCTTCGCGGACTTGCCCTTCACGTTGAGCCCCTTCCCTACCGCCGAAAGGTTCAGCATCCTGGGCTGGGAGGGGGGCCGGCGGCCTTGGAAGCCACCGGCCCCAAAACGCCAGGTCACTTCACGTTGGCAAGCAAACTTCTGATGTTCAAAACAACCCTTCAAGAGTTGATACTTGTCTTCCGAAAACCCTGACAAAACGACTGATCGTTGCTGGTTGCTGCCGGGTGGGGGTAAGCGTCAAGCAAACTAAACCAAACAGCTGGATTGTTTTCCAGGTTCACCTTAGGGGTCTGATCACTTGAGTGCCATGAGCCATGGCTTTTTCAGCTCAGGTTGGACTTGGTGACCGTGCCTACGGACTTAAGGCCAATATTGCTCCTCTGCAAGCCGTTCCTAGGGAGACCTGTGGCCAAATTTGGACCCCTCCAGATACATATATGTGTATATATATATATATATACAGATAGATATGAACAGCAATAAATAAGAGGCCCCAGTTGAAGAGCCCAGGGCTGCAAAAGGAAAAGAACGAGCCAACCGACTTGCAAACGCGGCCCATGTTTCTTCCTAGGCGTCCTTAGCAGCCTTAGCTTTCCAAAACGACATCCCCCCCGCCGCCCACCCCTCTTCCACAAAAAAAACAAGTAATGTTGAGAACCTCCTCCCACCCCCACAAACAAAGACGCCTGGAAAACAACCCCGGTGATACCAATATGGCCTTCCCACCTTTGCTTTTCTGGGAGGGGATTTGCTTGGTACGGAGATGGGCCCCCCAAAGTTGTAATTTGTCCCTTTTCCCTATACACCCACCAAAAAAACTGGGTAGCCTCCAAAACGAAGACATGGCCACATGGCCCACATGGCCCTTATTTTCCCCTTTCCACAGCTTTTCCGGCCCGGATCCTTCCGGGCCGCTTCGCGAGCGCGTCGCGGCTGGTGGGCCGGTACACCGCGAACCACGCCGACGACTTGGAAGTCGCGGAGTGCGGCACCGCGCCGCAGGGGCCAAGGCCAGTGCCGGGGCTGTAGAAGTCCGCCAAGATCTTCCGGGGGTCACCTGAGCCACAATCACAACCCGGTATTCAAATGGTGAACCCGGAGCCATGCAAAGAACTAAGAAGGCGGCCGCAGCTATTTATGGCTGGGATTGGCCCTTGCTCACGTTCATCTACCCGGGTTTTGAGTGTGGCTCGCCAGGGGTAAATCATCCCCCCTACTGTGGATTCACTGTGGATGGACACAATCCTGCACATCACAAAACCTGGAATGATGACTCCCCTGTAAACACCGACAATCACTGGTTTCCCATGGCTTCAAAGTGGTGCAGGATTTCGGCCACCCGCAGTACCATGAGACAGTGGGGAGGTTCGAACAAAAGATGGAACCGGAAATGGAATCCCAGCACCACTCCCATTTTTAAGGTGGGGGGATGGCAAATCTCGCCGCACGGCAGGGATCGTTTGGGAAACTCTGAGGTCGGCCCATGTGAGATTTCCGTTGCGGATTTCCCACAGACACCCAGAATGATCTAAGCTTGATTCCGCTGGTCGCTCTTGCCGCTCTTGGCACTCTGTCCGGGAAGTACTTGCCTACCTCTTGGGAAACGGGGTACCTGTCTGAAGGTCAATCCAGCTGTCATAAATGGTTCGCACAAAAAAATGTACATAAAACAAAGCATGTTGGGTGGTTGCAACAATGCACCGAAAGGTGATGTTTCAACCCACCACACAGGGCTCCAAAATTGGGAGCCCAACATTGTGTAGTTTGCTTGCTTCGTTCCCTTTCAAGCATCATCCGAAAAGTGCTACCCCCCGAGCCAGGGAGGGGTTCAGAAAAGCGGGGCGATGATTTTGAGGCGAGCTGGGTGTGGCTCAAATGTGAAGAGCCAGTCTTTGGTTCTATTTTCACAGGTGCGAATTTGGTGCATCCTTCTGAGGCACAGCCGTATGAACATGGCAGGACAAGTCACTGGCATAGTTCTCCTTCTGCTTGATGTCCAGCGAGCCTGGCTCGCTTTAAACTTGGGGCCCGTATCACACGATGGCGTTTGGCCTGCCTTGAGGCAAGGCGTTTGAATGCAGCCGAAAGAAGAGGAAGCGCCCCTTCACATCCCCTCACTAGGATCACCACCCTCTGAAGAAGAAAACCGATCGGATTACACCAGCTGTCAAGTGAACCCCGGCTCATGGTTGAGGGATCCTGCCCAGGCTAGCCCCTTGTGAAGACCACGCCCTTCCTCGATTCCACCATGATCCATGTCCCTAACCAGAACTCCGATCGGCAGCCCTGGCCAAGTTGGATACAAGCTCAAGGGTTTGCTGACCAGCTGGCAAAGAGGCGCCCAAAGAATCCGGGTGCTCCCCTTCATTGATCCCGTCCGCCCCTGGGAATGGCTTGAAGAGTTGGGGCCAAGGTCCTCATGTCGCATGGAGTAACCGCTAAAAATGCAATTCTTTTTTGTAAGGACCCGTCCTACTATCAGGCAATTGAAATGGGTTGTGGAGAAGTGCGTCAAGCAAGACCATGGTGATTATTGGTGGAAAACCCAGCTGCAGCCGGAAGGCCTTAACATCGGTGGCCTGGCCACGTTGCTGCTGGCTTGAAAAGCTGGGTTCGGAGAATGTTAAGCAGATTGATAACCCCCTGATCGATTCATAGGAGATGTTGCCCGCTTTACTGGGAGTTCATCAGTGTTGGAGGGTAACAACTGGATCTACTTCGATCCGGGGTCAACAGCCGCTTAACCTAGGTGACCTTATCAAAAAATAGATGGCCCTGGCAAAAGGTATAAAACCAAGCTAAACCAGTGCCAGCTATTATTTAACAACACCTACCTAAGAAATCGCCACGAAGACGTCCGCGCCTACCACCCGCTCGAAGACAGCCCTGTCAAGGCTCAACACGGTGACGTTGGTGTTGGCGGTGACCTCTGCGAACAACAAGGCGTGCAGACCGAGGGTGGTCTTTGTTTTGGAGTTTTGGCTTGCGGTTTCAAAGCGAAACCAAAAGGAAACCAATAATTTGGTCTTTTGAATTCCCTTTAGGTTGGTGTTAAAGGAAAAATACAAGGAACCCAATCATTTGGGTCTTGCTTAGCCACTGCAGGTTAGTTTGAAAGGGAAACCAATCAATTGGGTCTTCTTTAGCCCCTTTAGGATGGTTTCAAAGGGAAACGAACAAGAAACAAAACATGCGGTTTGTTAGCCCGTTTAGGCTTCTTTCAAAGGGAAGCGAAAAAAGAAACCAATCATTTGCTTTTTGTACCCCTTTAGGATGGTTTTAAAGGACAACTAGAAGGACACCAATCATTTGGGTCTTTTCTAGCCCCTTCAGGTTGGTTTATAAAGGGAAATCCAAGCAACCAATCATTTGGCCTTTCTGTTACCCCCTTTACATTGGTTTTGAATTGAAGGAAAACTCAAAGGACACCCATAATGTGGGTCTTGCTTAGCCCCTTTAGGATGGTGTCAAAGGGAGATGAAGAAGAAGCTAATCATTTTGAGTTTTACCCCCTTAGGTTGGTTTTAAAGGAAAACTAGGATACCAATCATTTGGGCCTTTCTTTGCCTCTTTAGGTTTGTCAAAGGGAAATTAAAAGGAAACCAATCATGTTGGGGGTCCGCCGAATGTGCGAGCCCGGACACCCATAGGAATCCATTCAGGTCTAAATCCGCTTCCTCCGTTCGGCTCGCCGGCGTGGATTTGAACCTGTCCTTGAGGGTGCGGGAGCACCCAAAGCTAACCTCCAACAAGCTTGAAAGTTCAAATATAACCCCAATCTGCTAACCAGATGGAAGTAGAACATATATTTAACCCCCCCCCCCCCACAAAAAAAACAAAGAGAGAGGGAAAAACGCACACTATTTCCGGTCGCTGATTTTAAAGAGGTCCCCCCCCCGCCAAAAAAGAGCACATAGAAACACACAAAAACAAACCAACAAACCAACAGACTTAGCAGACATAGAAACAAACAAACAAACAAACAAACAAACAACAAAAGTAGAAACAACCAACCACAGAAGCCAAGGAAGACACAACACCAAGATGCCCTCAATCCACTCCTTCCCCTTTTTTTCTCCGTCTTTTCCTCAGAGAGCCGCCGTGGCCGCCCGAGGGGTGCGGTTGATGAAGGCCAACTCCCCGAAGCGCTCGCCCTTGTTGTAGTACCTCACCGGGTGCTCCTCGAAGCCATCCGCGCCCACCTCGGAGAGCTTCGAACGGAAAAACTTTTCCGTGGGACGTCTTTGCGTATGGGTCAAGAGTTGGGCACCAATGGTTCCACAACAATGGTCATATTTCAATATTTGGCCATCCCAAAATAGGGGGTTGATAACTTTGACCCACAGCCATATTTGACAAATGTCCAAGAAACAACTTGCCAGGACCCCAGCACTAGAGGACGATTGGCCCGAAAGCATTTTTCCACAGGTGCTCATCCAGCCGAGGAGACACCTTTTTACATCGCTGCGGCGAGCGTGTCTGCGCGCGGCGATGCTCAGTGTGTATGGTCACATGAGAGCTCCATCTCATCATCCTACTTTCCTCTCGAACTGCGCCGCGCGATTTCTCACGAAAGTGGTCTGCGCAAGCTGCATTGTTCCAGGCTGCTGCGCGCAAGTTGCTCTCTGCAAGCTGCTGCGCGCAAGTGCTCTGTGCAAGTTGCTCTGCGCAAGTGCTCTGAGCAAGTTGCTCTGCGCAAGTGCTCTGCGCCAGTTGCTCCGCGCAAGCGCTTTGCGCATGTGCTCTGCGCAAGTTGGTCTGTGCAAGTTGCTCTGCGCCTGCTCTGTGCAAGTTGCTCTGCGCAAGTGCTCTGAGCAAGTTGCTCTGCGCAAGGGCTCTGCGCCAGTTGCTCCGTGCAAGCGCTTTGCGCATGTGCTCTGTGCAAGTTGGTCTGTGCAAGTTGCTCTGCGCAAGTGCTTTGTGCAATTGCTCTGTGCAAGTTGCTCTGCGCAAGTTGCTCTGCGCAAGTGACTCTGCGCAAGTTGCTCTGCGCAAGTGCTGCCGGAGCTGCGGGGGTGTGCTCCGCGTACTACGTTTGTACTTAAAAGTTGCGATTCTCCAGCCGGAGCTGCGGGGGTGTGCTCCGCGTACTACGTTTGTACTTAAAAGTTGCGATTTTCCAGCCTGAGCTGCGGGAGCACGCTCCGCATACTACGTCTGTACTTAAAAATTGCGATTTTCCACCCGGAGCTGCAGGAGCACGCTCCGCGTACTACGTTTGTACTTAAAAGTTGCGATTTTCAAGCCGGAGCTGCGGGGGTGTGCTCCGCGTACTACGTTTGTACTTAAAAGTTGCGATTTTCCAGCCTGAGCTGCGGGAGCACGCTCCGCACACTACGTCTGCACTTAAAAGTTACGATTTTCCAGCCGGAGCTGCAGGAGCACGCTCCGCGTACTACGTTTGTACTTAAAAGCTGCGATTTTCAAGCCGGAGCTGCCGCGGACCAGGGGGGAATCGAACCCGCGACCGCGGGATTGCGAAAGCAGGCGCGCAAACCACGAGACAACTTCCAAAGGCCGTTTCGCGAGCAAGAATATTGCACGGCGCCACAGCGAGAGCGCTTCGACACGCACAATCTCCGCAGAGGGTCGCCGAGACTAAGACAAATTCGCACGGCGCCACAGCGAGAGCGCTCGACACGCACGATCTCCGCAGAGGGTCGCGCGCGGCCAGCAGAAATCGTAAAAAGTCCCTCAGTTTTTGAACCTCGACCACGCGAATCTCCGCAGAGGGTCGCGCGCGCATGCAGAAATCGTAAAAAGTCCCCAGTTTTTGAACCTCGACCACGCGAATCTCCGCAGAGGGTCGCGCGCGCACCGCAGAAATCGTAAAAAGTCCCCAGTTTTTGAACCTCGACCACGCGAATCTCCGCAGAGGGTCGCGCGCGCATGCTAAAAATCGTAAAAAGTCCTCAGTTTTTGAACCTCGACCACGCGAATCTCCGCAGAGGGTCGCGCGCGCATGCTAAAATCGTAAAAAGTCCTCAGTTTTTGAACCTCGACCACGCGAATCTCCGCAGAGGGTCGCAATCCCGAGCGACGATCAAACTCCCGCCCCGGCGCCTTAGAAACCTAAACTAACTTACATAGCTGCTAACGCCGAAGCTCTAAGCTCTACCTAACTTGGCTCTATGTAACTTGGCTCTATGTAACTTGGCTCTATGTAACTTGGCTCTATGTAACTTGGCTCTATGTAACTTGGCTCTATGTAACTTGGCTCTATGTAACTTGGCTCTATGTAACTTGGCTCTATGTAACTTGGCTCTATGTAACTTGGCTCTATGTAACTTGGCTCTATGTAACTTGGCTCTATGTAACTTGGCTCTATGTAACTTGGCTCTATGTAACTTGGCTCTATGTAACTTGGCTCTATGTAACTTGTCCAAGGGCTCCGCACGGAAGAACCCTTCGCGATGCTTTCGGGAAAAAACTGATTTTCTTTCCCATGTCCGAAAATCCCGAGCAGTGTCTAAAAAGCAGTGGTTGGGAAGGGTGCTGCTGTGGGTTCCTTTCTGGAAAAAAAGGAGCTATTCTAGAAGCCACCATGATTCCAAGAGGAAGCCACTACCCCCAATCCACCTCCAGGACTCTGAAAACAGTATATAGACTGTATATACCTGCACGAAGCTCGCTGGCTTTCTGTGCAAAAGTGGCGATTGGTGGCTAAAATTGTGGTACATCCCAATACCCCCCCCCCCGCCCCCCCCAGGGTCTGCGGAATGTTGGAAACAATGGCAATGACAAATTGGAGCGCATCTAAAGAGCTTCTGAGTGGGGCTTGGCGTTTTGTCGGATTCCTTTCTTGTGCAAATAAGATGGTGCAGAATCGTCTGCAGCGCCATGACTAGTGACCCATGCGGTGTGCTGCCCCGCTTGCATGTGTCCGAAATCGTTGGAAGCACCCTACGTCCCGTAACGAAGGTGATCGACGGTAGCCCGCCTTGGCCACCTTAATGGTGGCAACGCACTCGCCCTTCAGAATGATGAAGAACTCACCACCTTCCTCGCCTGGATGGCAGGAAAGCAATTCCCCATTCCCACTAGCTGGAAAGCATGATAGACATCATTTCCCGTTTAAATTCACCAACCAAAAATACACATTGCCCCCATGCAAGCAAGCTTGCAAACCCCTAGTGCTGTTGGTTCGTAGTGATGTCACGATTTTGCCCACAGCCATGAGTATGTAGAGCAGCGTCCCGGCCTTGTTGCACAATCTTCTCCCCGGGCGCAAAGCTACGCTTCCGCATAATGTCCGCGATGGTGGTAATCAGCTCCGAATCGAAGGTCTCAAACCTAAGCGACTACGAGGGTGTTTCTCAGAGCGAATCCCTATTTGTTGTGTTGCCTTGTGGTGTCCATGTTGAATTCCGTACTAAAACCAACTCAAGGAAGATTGAGAAGTTTTCACATCTGAGCCCCGAATAAGGTGTCTGGAAAATCACACAATTGCACATTGCCTGCTCGCTGCTTCTTGGGAATTAACCAACATGGGCTATCTAGCATCCAGGTATCCTCCAAATCCCTGGAACAAAGAAACGCCTTCTCCTTAAAACTGCGCCTGCCACCCCCAAATAGACCTCCAGATTTGGGATTTCGTTCTTCCAAAAGGGAGTGTTTGGGGCGGGGGGTGTTGGGGAGGTGTTTGGGGATCCAACAAGTGAAGAACTGGGGAGGCCGTTGGCGGAACCACAGAAACAGCCGACTTGTTCTGCAAGTGTCACTCCCTTGCATTTTTGACATGGGTTGCCCCAACACGGAGCTCCCTTCTCCCCAACCCCCAAGAATGCATAGTTCATTGGAGGCTCCATGTCAAACATGCAGGGAGGGGGGGGGGGGGGTATGTTTTCAGATGCCACTTGGTTCCCCTGAAAAAGCGGGCCCCTTTATATACATTCCACCTGTATTCAACTTAGCCTTGGATTGATTCATCGGGGGCGTCAATCACTACAAAGCGGACCAACTTCGTGCGCACCTCAAAGCGGGGATCTTGCTGACTGCCTTTGAACCGTCCCCCCCCCAAAAAAAAAAACACTCCCAACGCCTGGTATGCAGTCATTCGGATGTGGTCTAAAGGGGGACTGAACGGAAACCACACATTTTGAGGGGTCCCCTATTTTGAGACAAACCCTTTCAGACACAAACCCAAACGCCCCTCTCCAGGAGAGCGCTCTGAGAAGCGTCGTCTTGCTGGCTCTTTGGAAATGAACTTCGGAGATTTGGGAAACACCTTTAGGATCCCCTTCGGAAAGCCACAAGTTGAATGATTCAACTCGTCGTCAACTCATTCCCTGAGAGATTCCCAGCAAATAGATGCATTCTGACAGGGTCTTCCGAAAACCTTTCTGGGTCCTGCTGGTCCATAATGAAGCCATGCAGTGGACTCATTCCAACTTATGCCACCTGGAGGTCAAGGAAAGGGTCCGACTGATTAAACTTCTTAATTGGAAGAATGGGATTTAAAAGGGGACCCCCCCTTTTGTACTGGGCTATTTCTTTGACTGTTCTTTGTTGGGGTTGTCAAAGTCAGCATATGGGCGTGTGTCCCTTTAAACTACCACTGACGGGGGCAACTTTGATGGTAAAAGAATGGGGCCAGTAGTAAGTGCAAGCTTTATTTCCGGGTCGGCACCAAAGAAGACCCGATCCGATCGGATGGGGTTTTGCTAGATCAGCCCACGGAACATCGGCACCCCCGTGCGCAAGTACTTCTCCCGCTTGCTGCGCTCATGCATCGCAGAGCGTGTCACCTGGCGCTGGGGGGGTGGTGAACATGTCGACGCCGAATCAGTTGCTAGGTGTTCCCCTCGAAAAGTGAAGGATCCTCTCGAGCTCAAGAATGGGGCGCCTCTCAATCAACCAGGATTTTTCACCGATTCTGGTCTGCACAACACGGTGTGCCAGCCTGAAATGTCATGCTTGGTTCCATGTCCACTTCTGCAGGGAAGGCCAGAAATATGGAATTGGGGGACACCCCGATCAGCAAGCCAGTCATGCAGTGGCAACCCCTTTCCGCTTTTGGCTTGGTGTACAGAAAATCGCCCCAAGATGTCCCTTCCTCTACCTTTCGGCTGAGGCAAGTGGAATCCCCATTAACTACACTTTTGGGAGCACCAGTCTGCTGGGTTTTTCGAACGGACCCGAGGCGGAGCCCATGGGTTTCCCAGACCAGGAGCCTATCCAAAAAGGCAGAGCATCGAAACCAGAGATCTGAAAAAAGTATCAACTTCAGACACTGGATCCCACCTCCCCCAAACAAATGCAACCCAGACCTCCAGTGGCCGCGGGGAGAAATGGCGCCTTCTTGGGTGGTACTTGATTCAAAAGGGAGCACCCTGCAAAACAAAGAGCCTAGGGTTCGAAGAGGCCGAGCCGCAATGTTGAAGTACACGTCCCTCTTCAGCTTGCCAGCCACCGCTGGGGTGTCGCAGTCTTTTGACGCTATCACCGTCATGCGCCGACGGAACCCCCAGAGCCTCAAGGCGATGTTTTTGTTCACCCCTGGCTAGCACACACAAAGACCTGGCCAACCTGCAGTTCCCCATAAAATGTCACCGCACTCAGAGAAAGCCTACTTTTATTTTGGATACTTTGAGGCAGGCAACAAGGGAAATGCGCAAAGCCTTAGCAACAACTCCTACTGCCAACAGCACATCAAAAACCAAAGCAGCAGAACTCAAACAAAAGCAAACATCATCAGAAACCGGCAATTAGCGAAACCGACAGAACCGATGCAACTGCCGTTACTTTCATGAGCAAAACGGAACAATAGCTAAAATGATGCAGCCGATCACAACGAAACAACAGAAGAAACCATCAACAACGCTGAACACATAAGGCAATCAATCAATGAACAGAACGGAACATCATGAATCAACAAAGCCAGCAAAACACACAATCCTGAAAACAGAGTAAAGCAGCACAAAAACCATTGCTACTTTCATGGGCAGCGCCAAACAAGAATGAGTCAACAGAACCCAAATCTCATAAACATAAACATTGAAGTGGCCCCCTCCCACCAGTCCTTTTCTTGGATCCCCCACTTTGACCCCCTCGTCCCCAGGTTACTTAGGGAGATATGTTCCAAAAACCATGACAACTTTCAGAGAGCTGCTCCTCTACTGGTCTTGCCCCCCACTTAACGGGCAAGCACCCTCATCAACGGGCGAGGCTTCATGAGCTGCTTCCAGGATTCCAGTTCAACCCAAACCCTCGTGGAATGGTAACCCTTGCTGCAGAACAATGAGAGTGCCACTAGTGGGGGGGGTTGATGACTTTTAGAGGGGAACACTTCCGCCTAGTGTTTTCGACTGGTTGTTCAATCCGGGGCCAACATGAAATCCTCGTCTCACTTCCTAAGTGAGACAAGGCCCAAAGCTGTCCAAACTTGATAGTTCGTCCAACTCAAACCCAGCCAGCTTGAAGTTTCGAGTCCACGAACCCAGGCACCGACCTCCTTGCATCTCTCGCTTGCCGCGGCGCATGGTGTGCTCCCCGAAGAAGTCCCCGGGCTTCACGTCCACCTCGGAGCGCGAGGACCTCCGCAGGACGTTGCCCAACTCCGTGGCGTCCGTCTCCGCCGTGAGGTGCCCCGCGATGAGCACGTAGCCTGCGGGTGGCGAGGCGACCCGGCGACGGCGTAGGCTGCGCACCGGGTGCAGGGGTTTCGTTCCACTACACGGGTGGCCTCAGACTGAAGCTTCCAGGGTTCAACCTTAAGGTGTGAAGGTCTGAAAATCTGAAGGTCTTCATGTTTCAAACCTCAGGGTTCGCTAGACTTAACCCCCAGATGTCGCCACCCACCCCCTGATGTTCGTTCAGTGCCAAGGCGAGGACCACATGCGGAGCCCAACCTCTTTTCCGTTGGCCCAGAAAGTAAAGTTGAGTTGTTTTGCTTGAAAAGCATGGTCACCATTAAAGTGACATCCAGAATGACCCTATAAATGCTGGTGGACATGGGAACGCCATCAAAAGCAAGCTTGCGAACCCAAACATGTTCACTTTAATGTGGCCAGACCGGATTGGGCCCGGTTTTTAACAGAAACAGGCGGTTGCAACTCAGCAACCCTCAGGTGGGTTGCTGAAACACATCCCCACGACCCCACCAAAGGGATGTGAGGTTGACTGTGGATTAAGAACCCGTGCTATGCATAGGCGTGGCTCGGTGAGAATGCAAATGGAAGCCACCGGTCTGGGCTCCAGATCAGCTGAGATCGGCGCCGGATCGCCCGACGTCGCCCTTGGTGTACACCGCCTCACCCGGCTGGAACTCCTCGATCTCCATGGTGTCGACCTCGTGCGACAGGGCTAAATGGGGGGGGAACCGGGGAACCGGGGATTGATCAACCATTGCTTTAAATATTCTCGCCTGTGGGTATGCAACTGGGAGCTAGGTCCTCGAGTAGAGAGGTTAGAATAAGGATACCCTTTTTCTGTAGTCTATTTTAATAGGGGAACCCTCCTCCCCAAAAGGAGAGGAGGGGCACTACTGGGGGAAAGGGAGGGATTGCAGGGGCGTTGTGGCTGATCTAGGCCCGGGGGGAGGGGGGGGTGGCGTTTGTCCTTGGAATCCAGGGCGTGGTTTGCATGCGGAGTCCGTTGGAGTCAACCTGTAGGGTACTAAACTCACTTCCTGACTGGATGGGCCAACAAATTGTTTAGCGCGAGCATGGTTCAACCACAAGTGAGCAAAGTCCAGGAACTCTGCAGTGAGTAAACTTCTGCTTACCCTCTTTTCGTGCTGACCCAAAGGCCCTTCGATGTACCCATAACGACATGCCCCCCAGTCTGGCCCCATGGCTCCGCTGGAAAGCATGGCTCTTGGGAACCAAAGTCCAGAGTAGGCAAAGGGCGCCCAGTTTCGAACAGTGATGACCCCCACACACAAATAAAACATCGGGCCCATTTGCTTGCCTGAAGCAAGCAACGTTCAAGGTGACCCTGGGGATTTAGTCATCTGGGCCGACATCTGACGCAGAAAATCATATGTGATTCTGTTTGCTATGCACCCTAAAAGAGAGACTCCGGAATCCTCCCGTCCACTAATCCCTGAAAGAGAATTGGCTAGCCCCCATCTCCCCCCCCCCGCCCCGGCCGAGCAAGGTCTACTGTGCACGAGAAGTGGATTTCTTGTCCATCCACAGTACCCTAAAGCCCCTTGGACCCTAAATATGAGGGCCTTGAACCCCCCAAAGGCCTCAAACGAATGAGGCCTTGGACTCCTAGGGTACTGTGGATGGCAAGTTGGATCGTCCGGGACTTTCTGGCTCGAGGGGCCAAAGCTTGGAGGATCTCCTTGTCCAGTTCCTCACGAGAACTCGCGCACGGTCGCGACGCAACGCTCGCTGAAGTGAAGCAGTTGCAACCAGTGACCCCTTTTGAGGTGAACCACGCTTCAGCTTCCCATCACTAGGTGCTTCGGATTGGCGCTTTGGAGGTGAGGTGGTTTCCCACTTGCTCTCTACAAGAACCAAGGGTTCAATCCCCAAACCACCAAAACCAACAATTAAGAACTGCCTGATTTGGTGCACCCATGAAACAACAAGGGGGCGCAGTCTTCCCGCCAACTAATTTTGCGTATTGAATTTCCTCAGCTGGCTTCTTAGATTGACTACCATAGAGCCTTTGATTCCCAGGAAGCATCTGATATGCAACTACTACCGCTACTATACATGTATATACACAGCCTCTTGAAGATAAGGATCACGTTTTTCCTTCGGGGGGGTGGTAGTGCAAATTCAAGCTTAGGCATGTGTGATATCTGGAATTAATCTCTCTCTCTAAATATATATATATATATATATGTGTGTGTGTGTGTGTTTTAGCCAGGCCTCTGGAAGGGGGGGGACGCCCCACAAAGTAGGGACGCTCAGCCAGCACAAAGCCCCCGCCCTGCCACCCCTCTTCACAAAAAAACAAAGCCCGGGTGGCATCCCCAAGCGCAAACCCTGGCCCGAAGCCGCTCCGAACAGACCCCAAAGAAATTTGTGCCGTAGCTTTCACTGTTCCCGTGACCAAGCCCCGCCATAAGAAGCAACATATATGACTTGCTAGAGAGACCGGGTAAGGACTCTCCAAACTTGGGGAGGGACCGCCCCTGAAACTCCAACTTGATCCATCCTTTTGCTTGAATTGGTGGTGTATCTACTCAAAAAATGCATTCCACGCCGGCATGTTGGAGATTTGAACCACCCTAGCCAGTAGCGGGTTTGTATAAAGAACCTCTGCCACCCAACAGCTCCTTCTTGACCGTACGCCTCCCTGGGTTGCGACGAAAAATCCTACAAAGCAATGAACGTGGAGTATGATGTGTCAAAGATCCGGGCCATCAACCAGTGGCAACATTTTAGCTAGGGGCCCCCAAAATGGTGGTGTTCCTTTTGGTGCCGCTTTAAAGACCAAGCAAAAAGGGGGACCCCCAAAAAAGACACACCCAGTTGAATCAAGTGCACCTTCTCAGCACGCTTGGTGTCCAAATCAGAGCGTCTGCTAGAAGAAATGGTCTGAACCAGGACCCCACGCTGGACCATCTAAGTGTGGCCGCCCCCCCCCCTCAAAAACAAACAAACAAACAAACAAACAAACAAACAAACAAACAAACAGAACCACTCAAAAGCAGGACAAAGACACAACCTGGCTAAAAGCACCTTCAAGAACACCATCTTTTGGTGCCGGCCGTCACCGCTTCAGTTTGCTGCGAAGCCAAGGCGCCCAAAAGAAGGGGCACTTGGCCAAGGAGCGCAGCAGAAACTCCTGCGAACTGGCTGGCCCTAGTCCCTTTCAGCAAATTGGTCAGTCTCTTTTTAGGGGGCTGCCATTGTGGGGGACAGCTGCTGTTGTGGGTCTGTCTCCTTTTTCTCTTTCCAAGAGGACAACTGCTATTGTGGGGGCTTGCCCTATAGTTGAGAAGCCAAATCGACTCGTTTGGATGGGGCTTAGAAGCGAGGATTTTTGTCCCTTGGAACTAGGTGAGCCGAACAAAAAGGGAAGCGTGTCACTGAACATCCGGAACCAGCTTGACAGGTAGGGAGTTTGAGTTGGTTGAAAGGGAACCAAATCAAGCCGCCACAAAAGGTGGGTCCGGTTTTACTGCAGATCCATTCGTCGTAGAGCTCCAATGATGCTGGGGATGTTTCTTTGTGTTCTTGTTTGGGTTGGTTCCTCAGCCCTTCACATGGACCACCAAACATATATCTCTGAATGGAGGGAGACTTGCTTTTGGAAGGATTTGCTCATTGGGTTTACAATCGACCAGTTGCCTGGTTCCCTTCGTAGAAACCAACAGCTGCTGATGAAACCTGGCTCAAAACCCCTGGGTTTTCAGTAGGCTGCATGGATGGGGATATTGAAATACTGGACGTGGAGACCCATTTCCAGCTCGACATATTCCCACCAGAATTGTCTTCCCATCAGTGCTTAATCCGAAAGAACAAATTGCGTCAACAGATAAACTACAAAGGATTCGAGCAAATAAATTCCCAATTACCCGTGCAGACTTTGAAAGACCCACCCTCCCAGCAACCGACATGAGCTGATGCGCCCTTGTGAGCTTGCTCGCTCGAAGTCCGTGCCTGGTGGCTCTTGTCCTTCTCGAACATCGGGCTCACCCAGTTGACCTCGAGCGCGAGCCACGTGAGTAACACAACAGGCTGAACACTTACTATCATTATGTGGCCATGATTTTAACATCTCAATTTTTGGATGTTGGGCCTAAATCTTTGTCCCCTTGTATGAACCCAAGCAATACCTGCAACGTGAAGACGAGGCTTGTCTCATCAGGGAGCACATCTCATGGGTGGGTCCCCTTTGTTTCCCTCGAGCACAACGCCCAACAGGGGCGTCTGCGAGAAAAGACATCTCGGTGGTTCGAAAAACACACGCCCACATCACAATGTTGACAGGGTTGCAAAAAAAGAATGCATCAAACACCGTCTGCTTGAATAGGGGATCCTCTAGAACAGCTGGCACCGGCCCAAATGTATTCCCTTCAAGGGATCCTGAGGTTACTGTGGACCAGGGAGGGATCCGCTCGACTTGAGAGGCCCTGTGGGGAGAGGCCCTGTCGGGAACTGTTCTGGAAAACCCGCCGTTTGGAACCCTCAACTTCTATGTTCGTCGGGGGTCCTTGTGCGCCCATCCTCTACCTCTTGTTTATTATTGGAGGTTTACCCTTCCACCGACTAATTAATGCTGAGGCGCCCAAAATACATTTTTTCCTGCAAAGGGGGGTTTGTGGTTGGTGGGAGGGGGTTCTACTCCTTAAGAGGTGTCCAGTGGGTGCCATAGAGGGTACCCCCCCCGCCCGGGGTGGGGGAAGGCTCTGCATCCGAGCCGCGAAGCGCACGTTGAAGGCGCCCGTGGGGATGGCGGAAACGCCTGGCGCGAGGGCAAGCGGTCCCAAGAGACCTGCAAGTGGTCCCACTAACCCAAACGGCGGTGGGTCGAAAATAGGTACCCCATCTGGAATCCATTTGAAAAAGGGGAAACATAGACCAAAACCTGCGGTCCCCTGGTGATTTAATTTTGGCCCATACCAAAAGAATCATCTAAGTAGAACGCCGATCTTTCTTGAGGATTGATTGCTCCCACTCAACCTTGGTGCAAGGGTCGAACAACAACTTGGCTCTTGGCGAATTTGGCACCGAAGGAAAACCCGCCAAGCTTCTACTTGCCATGAGGTTTGATCATTCCCATATTGACAGCAACCCCTGAGCCAGGATGTGCTTTTTGACCCGTGTCTTCCTCCAAAAACTCAAGGGACCCCCGCCGAGCTTCTCATAAAGGGGTCCCTTCATTGTTCAAACGGGGACTTTGAAAGCCAAAGCCTAGTTCCATGCTGCTGCTTTTGCAAGGGGTCACATTTCGGGGGGTGGATTCCACTACAGGGGGTCGCTTTGCTGGTGGAGTCCAATCTACTACCCCACGCAGATTAGCATTGCAGCATGGAACCAAAGAGCATCTCCTGTGGAGGAAAACCAGTTTTTTGGCGGGTAAGAAAGCCATCCACCAACTTGCACCAAAAATTCACCCTCGGACTCAGAGGAATCGAAACGGCCTGCCTCCGCGCCGAGTCGTCAGCGCCGCCGGCTCCAGCTCCTATCCCCGCGCGAGCCTCACCCCAAGCCTCCCGAACCGCGCACATCAGCAGTTTCCCATATGTCTGTGGGTCAAAACCAATGGTACCATTTTGGGGTAGGTGCACCACCCATTTTTTTAAAGTGGGGATTGGGATGTTCACTGCGGGTACAAGATTTTGACCCATGGCAAGATGTCTCCTTGAAGGTTGAACATGTTTGCCACAATTGGTTATCTGTGGTGCCTTTGGCCTTTGTACTCGAGAAAGAACAAACGCGTTTTCCGAAGACGGTATGGCGACGGAAACGCGTCCTTCCCTTGCTTCAATAAAACCGACAAGATCATTGTGCGCTTGGAAAAGGAGGATGCGCAATAACCATGCCGCAAATCTTGGACCCACGCCTTTTTCTTTAAAGGAACCACGCCGAAAGAGCAAGATCCTGGTCGATGGTTGGTAGTGTCACCTGCAACAATCAACGAGTTGCTATCCCACGCCCAAAGGTTGGCTTGTCTCACTAGGCTCTACTGGAAACAGCCCAACCCGCGATTCGCTTTGGGCCAGTGGGCCTTTCTCCTCAGAGAACCCAAGATCCCTCCAACATACCATCGAAGAATACTTGGGAAAGGGGCCACACTTCCATGTCATTTCCTTCCATGTGCTTAAGCCCCTTGGAAACAAGACTGAAAATATATTGATAGGTTCACTTCAACACCAACAAGTCACCTCGGGTGAGGGATGATGAAGGAAAATATTAGACCACAGAAATGCTTTTATTTGCATTTCCCATTCCCTTTATTATTAATCTCTAGGTCTCTTTCATTTACCTTTCGTGTCTTGGAGAATTTCTGGTAGACGAGGTAACCAGAAGATCCTGATTCACTTTCTGGTCCTTTTGTCGAATCCTCAGGACTATCTGGTTACACGGTTACACCTCAGAACCTCTCTCCACAGCGACCAAAGAGACTCACCTATAGACACCCAACTGACCAGGATTCTCTCCGTCAATGATAGGGAGGAGAGAATGGGAAAGGAAACAGCCAACCGGTTAATCCTCATTCCTCATCTCTTCGTCATAGCGGTTAACCTCCATCACATCTTCATTCATCTACCTTCATCTAACCGCTGCAAATGCAGCTCTATTCCTTCTGTAACCTCTAATTAATACAAGGTAAAGAGAAGATGAGCCGACATGAAGGTGGCATCAGAATCCTATTGTAGGAGCTCTTGGGATTCAAGAACCTGTTATCCTTGGCGAGCCACAAATGAAGGGTTAACCGATGGTGGCGAGGGAAGGTTGGTTGGTGTATCTCTTCCTCATCCACATGCCACCTCTCTCTTCGTTCGTTTACCTGTCATGCGATTCCAAGAGCTGACAGGTGGGTGAATGAAGGATGGATTTATTGTCAGCCATTACCTTCCTCTTCCTCATGTCACCTTCATTCACATCCTAAAGTTGTTGATAATGGTTACATTCTGGATTGGACGGAAGGACAAGGAAGAATGGGATGGATGTCTTTTGTAACCGAACATCAAACATGTTCTTAAGCAAATGAAAGCATCTGCCTGCCACTAAGATGTCTTTCCAAAAAGCAAGTCCAGAAACCCAGGAAGTAAGCTTCAACCACCAAATGTTTATACATTCCCAAACTCTAACATTGTGTTTTTCCAGTTTTCCCAAGCAAAGGCAAACCCGGACTTAGAAGTGAACATACTTTCCCGCGGAGCATCTACTAGGGAGCCACCTCACAAGTGGTTGGACATGGCTACCCACCTATCGGCTGCCAAAGGGCAACACAGCCACCGAGCTTCTTTTAGGGGACGGGCTCCGGTATGTGGGATCCGCGGATCCGTCCTCCACGTCGCTGCACTCCGTCTCAGAGTGGTAGTCCATTCGATCGAAGGCCTGGCCAGCAACCGGCGGCTTCTCAGCTCAGTTGAGCGAGTGATCCGAAATGGTAGGAAAAGGGAAGCCCCTCAGCGAGGGCAAGCCAACTCTTGTGCTTTTCGCGGTTCATGGGAAAATCTTGTGGGTTGCAAAAGCTACGGATACACGAAAAGACAAGCCTTGCCTGATGCACTGGCTCTGGAATGCGGCTTGTCGAATGCCGCCGGCAGGCAAAAGTGGAAAACAAGGGTTTTCCAAACTAATTATTTATTTGTGGAAGGGCAAGTCGGCTCCAAATGCGGCATGTGCAAACTTGAAAATCTCACTTTGCATTCCGCTCATTGTTGCACAAAAGGAGGAGGCGGTTGCACCGAATTAGTTGGCGGTCTCACCTATTTCTTGCTGGGACTGCGAATTCATGGAAACGATGCGACTACAGGATATCCTGCAGGAAGTTCAGGGGGCTGGGCGAACCTGCATAACTCCCCTACACATTAACACGGAACGACAAAGGATGGGTTTGCCAAAAGGAGTTTCCTCTACAAATTGGTGGATGTTTGGGCTTTATGTTCATCTGTGGGGAGGTAACTCCCTATAGCTGGCTTCCCGGATTCGGCCAGGTTATTGTGACTCAAGCCAGGCCCGCCTCTGACCCTGGCTCCCCCTCCTCGGAAGCAGGAGGGAATGGCACTGAGGTCAGTATTGGCTAGTGTGTGCGTGTGTGTGCGTGTCCCTTTAACCTACCACCCAGGGGGTAGCGTTGACGGAGGTGAAAACTTTTTGTGTGTGTGTGTGTGTTGTTTCTTTGTTTCTTGTTTTTTTTTTGGGGGGGTATGGTGGTCTGGGGTTTTCATTTCATGGGGGAGTGCCCAGACATCATGGATATGCTGACTCACTTCCTGAGTGGGTTGGCCACCAAAATTGTTTTCCAGAACTGATGAAGTCTAGAAACTTGGGATACGAGAGATGGCGGCACCCGTGAACTGTTGCAATTTCAAGAAGCACGTGCGCTTACCACACACAATCCAAAAGACTACCAAGAACTTCAATCCCAAAATACCAGATTCCTTCCAATTGGTGATTTGGATTGGTGGTTTGGTGGTCAAGCAGGGTTTCCCATCTACCCTCTACAAAAAGCGTTCAAGTCCAAATCCAAACCAAATTTCCGAACCACTAACTAGTAGCCATTCTTTGAGTGTACCACTGAAATGGTCCAAACCGAAAAAGTACCTGAAGTCAAGGAACTCAGCTTCTTTCTAGTTGGTGGCTTGGATTGGTGGTAGTTCCCATTACCCAAAAGACTGAAGTCAAGGAACTCGGGGAGTGAGGTATGGGTATGGGGACAGCGGACTCCGAGGGTCCGGGTAGTCGTCGATCTGCCGCATCGAGGGCATACGGCCCGCCGTGAGCGTTCGGCACGGCACCATGTGCGCCATGTCTTTCGCCTCAGCGCAGGGAAAGTCTAAGGTTGACTCCATATGAAACAACCACTGTTAATTATTATCATTATCATTATTATCATTATCACTATTATCATTATTATTATTATCATTAATATCGTTAACATCATTATTGTTGTTGATATTGTTATTGTTGTTGTTATTACTATTATATGATCATTATTTTTACTATTATTGTTATTACAGAATAGGGGGTGTTGTCCCCTACAAACGTGATGATTCCGCACAAAACCCAGGGACACCCCCCTGTTAATGAACAGGGGCTGATTGATTAATATGGGGTCAGCATTGCCAACCGTGCTGGTAAATCATACGTAATGCGTTACGCAAAATATGCCAAGAAAAGGGAGGGCATTCTGATGCACTCGCTATGCACACACTTGACAGGAAGAAGCAATTAAACTTAAAGAAGCGAAGCACAAAGGCATGCCAATCACCGGATGAAAAACATGCGACAGCTCCAACAACTTTACAGGCGCCACTTGGCAAGACGCTTGACAGGTATGGGTGTGAGCCGTTCTTGGAACAGCTCCCCCGCCTTTCCATTGCTCCGGGGTAGGGGTGGGCAGGTTGTCGGTCGGGGCTTACCCAAGTCTTGCGGCACTTGCAACGCTGGGTGCGATCAAGAAAGTTTGGGGCTGTTTCCCATCCTGGGGCGAATCTACCCCTGGGTCTGCTGGAGAACTCCTCCCACTTTGGACCTCTGTCCTGGGGCAAATCTACCCCTGGGTCTGCTGGAGAACTCCTGCCAAAATTGGAACCTCTTTTTGCCGCTTGTTTCAACATGTTTCAACGAGCTTCCCACCTGCTGCTACCGTTTGCCAACTTTCGGCCACTGGCCACGGGAAGTCCTTTCGAGGCGCCACCTTCAGCTCCGGCTCCGGAGCCTCGCGGGCCTGGAAGGTCACCTGCCGCGGGGACGGCAGCGCCTGGCAGGCGGTCGCGCTTCGCTTGGAAACCGCGCGCTTCGCGCGCGCGCGCGCGAACACGCCCTTCAAAGAAGCGCGGGGTCACAATATTTTTCTCCTGGCAGTCGCGCGTGCCGGGTCCCGAGATTTCTCGCCTGGCAAAACACCACCCTCACTTCAAATCGGCCTCTATTGACTGCATGTCCTCTGGATATCCTGGTCGTATGACAGCCCACAAGGTCCAATGCACCCCGCTGTGCAAAACATATGGGGCTGGTGCTTGAACGCCTGTCAGGTGCTCAGTTGCCGGGTTGCGGCAAAAATGCTCTGTACCCTACTCATGCGCGCCTTGAAAGGTAACCAAGTAATTACTTCCGGAACCGCCAACCAGGCGTGAACCCTAGGATTCCTAACGACCCTAGCCCTCAGACCTCAGTTGCCCCTTTGCACCCTTCAGGGTACATTAAGCCCGGGCCCATACGATTTCCATGGGTACCCTGGTGGCGCTGCGAAGCTTTGTGCTTAAGTACTTTGCTCACTGCCCCTTTGTGCCGGTTTAATGGGGTAAACACCGTTCAGGATCTCAAAGTTGTCGGGGGGTTGGCTTTCCTCAGATAGGTAGGGCTGGCCACAAGAATGCATGCACTTGACAAGAGCTTCCAAGCATTGCTTGAAATGTTCATGAACCCAACGGGAAAACAACGGACGCCCCAGCTGCAACTGGCAGTCAGCCCCAACGAAACCAGAACGTGAACAGCCCCAAGCGTTGTCTGCAAAGTAGTCGTTGAGAGGGGCTGCCAAAAGCACGTGCAAATGGCAGGCCATGTAAATATGGGTATGCAAGACCAAAGGCTCCAAAGGTCTAAAGTTCCATTCCAGGCTGTTCACAATGAAGGTGGAATCCCAATCCAAATCCGCAATCAACAAGGGCAGCTGCCATATTGGCAAGAGCGAGCTTCAATTTTAACAAGACCATGTGTGATATGCATCTAGGCAGACTAGTTCTTCGGGGCTAGGTAGACTTAGGTACCACCTTCCGCCCCCCGCCCCCGGAGCCTGCTGAACCGGACTAGGTTCTCTAGTCTCCCCAACCTGTCCTGGCTCGCAATTGCTTTGCACCAGCTGGCTTTTCAAAGTTCAATCTGCTTGGGCTTCGCTTGAATGGCTCTACAACTCTTGGTATGGCTGCAAAGACTTTGGTTTTAACATCCCCCCAGCTAAAATGAACAGAGCCCACAACCAAAACAACACTTGCCGAGAACAGTGAAGATGGACGAAAGGCCAAGAAACCTGCCAACCAGAAGTTCAAAGTTTGCCCATTTGCGGCCGCAACTGTATTCTGTTGGAGCCTCTGAGCACGCAGGAAAGTCTAAAGAACATATTTGCCAAAAAATGGCAACTTGGGCCCCACCGTGCCGGGGCTGAGTGTTCTTCCCGGCACTCGTTTGAGGCTGCTGCTTGGGGGGGCCTGCTGGAGAAAAAGAAGAACTAGACCACGGTTGGCCCGAAAGCAGAACATCGCAAGCGAGGTCGGCCCAACGCTGCAGGATGCGTTCTTTTTCCCTACACTTCGTGAAGCAAGCGCGAGACAGCGCCAGGCAAGGTGCTCTGCGCAAACTGGTCGGTGCAAGTTGGTCTGCGCAAGTTGCTCTACGCAAGTTGCACTGTGCAAGTTGCTCTGCGCAAGTTGCTCCGCGCAAGTTGCTCCGGCAAGTTGGTCCCTGCAAGTGGCTCCCTGCAAGTTGCTCTGTGCAAATTGCGCTCCCTGCAAGTTGCTCTGTGCAAGCTGCTCTGTGCAAGTTGCTCTGTGCAAGTTGCTCTGCGTAAGTTGCTCTGCGCAAGTTGCTCTAGGCAAGGCGCTCTGCGCAAACTGGTCGGTGCAAGTTGGTCTGCGCAAGTTGCTCTGTGCAACTTGCTCTGCGCAAGTTGCTCTGCGCAAGTTGCTGTAAAATGCAAGTTGCATCTTGCGACGCCCGCCCGCGGACCAGGGAGGAATCGAACCCGCGACCCGCCGGTTCCGGGAGCAGGCGCGCGAACCACGAGACAACTCCCGAGGACCAGTTCGAACAACAAAAGTCGCAAAAAACCTCGAGTTTTTGCACCTCGACCACGCCGATTCCCGCAGAGGGTTGCGCGAGCACCGCAGAAATCGCAAAAAACCATGGGTTTTTGCACCTCGACCACGCCGATCCCCGCAGAGGGTCGCGCGAGCACCGCAGAAATCGCAAAAAACCATGGGTTTTTGCACCTCGACCACGCCGATCCCCGCAGAGGGTCGCGCGAGCAGGTTAGAAATCGCAAAAAAACCATGGGTTTTTGCACCTCGACCACGCCGATCCCCGCAGAGGGTCGCGCGAGCATTGAAATCGCAAAAAACCATGGTTTTTGCACCTCGACCACGCCGATCCCCGCAGAGGGTCGCGCGAGCACCGCAGAAATCGCAAAAAACCATGGGTTTTTGCACCTCGACCACGCCGATCCCCGCAGAGGGTCGATTTTCGTGTAGTGTCGTCGGCACTACCCCGCCGCCCTAAGAAGAGATTTTAACTCCTCGCAAGTCAATTGCACTTGACTCCTTGCACTTGCAACTTGCACTTGACTCCTTGCTTGTTTCAAGGAGTCATTGCAAGGAGTCATTGCAAGGAGTCATTGCAAGGAGTCATTGCAAGGAGTCATGGCAAGGAGTCATTGCAAGGAGTCATTGCAAGGAGTCATTGCAAGGAGTCATTGCAAGGAGTCATTGCAAGGAGTCATTGCAAGGAGTCATTGCAAGGAGTCATGAGAGCCATTGCAAGTTGCAAGGGGCCAAGTGCATGGAGTCAAGTGCAAGTCGCAAGTGCACGGAGTTAAGTGCAAGTTGCAAGTGCATGGAGTCAAGTGCAAGTTGCAAGTGCAAGGAGTCAAGTGCAAGTTCAAGTGCAAGGAGTCAAGTGTCAAGTGCAAGTTGCAAGTGCAAGGAGTCAAGTGCAAGTTGCAAGTGCAAGGAGTCAAGTGCAAGTTGCAATCCTTGCCATGACTCCTTGCAATGACTCCTTGCAATGACTCCTTGCAATGACTCCTTGCAATGACTCCTTGCAATGACTCCTTGCAATGACTCCTTGCAATGACTCCTTGCAATGACTCCTTGCAATGAATGACTCCTTGCAATGACTCCTTGCAATGACTCCTTGCAATGACTCCTTGCAATGACTCCTTGCAATGACTCCTTGCAATGACTCCTTGCAATGACTCCTTGCAATGACTCCTTGCAATGACTCCTTGCAATGACTCCTTGCAATGACTCCTTGCAATGACTTTTATGATGATGATTCCTTGCAATGACACCTTGTAATGACTCTCATGAGAACAACTCAAGTGAACCCAGCGGAAGAACCCTTCGCCATGCTTTCGGGGAAAAAAAAAACGCCGCGCCAACACATGACATGTAGAATCCACTTTTGGGTTTGCATTGTCGTGAGCAAGAAGGGAAACCTGGCGATTTTGCCGCCTGCCACATCTGCAGTCGACGGTCTAAGAGGTGGGGGTGAGAGCGATTGAGGTGACTTCTTCAGCAGTTGGGGCACTCAATACCCCATACCCCACAAAACACCAGGGTGCTCGCTCGCAGAACAAAGAAGACAAGGGGTCCCTCGCACCATATGGAAGTGCAGAAACCCGTTTGGAAGACCAGGTTGTCTTGGAAAGGGAGCCTGTGTACCTCCTTCATCAATTCATACATTGACCTTTCAAGCGGCCCCAGCGCTCTCCGCGGGATCTGTGTGTTCGTAATGAGTGCACGCTGAAGACCTTGTCCGTGGGAGCTTCCAACCCAAGGCCCCAAGACCCCGAGGCCCCAAGACCCCAAGGCCCCAAGCTACGGGTCCTGCGGAAGTCTTCCCTCTCAGGCGCCTCGGATGCATGGATCGGGGAAACAACGGCCGCCAGACGCGTCCGCTGAAACCCTACACTTCAAAGAAGCGTCCTCTACAAATCGTGGTTTTGGGGGGTCCGTGCTAATTTGTGGGGTAGTCCCATCATTGTTAACTTGCTTGGGTTGGGGCCCCTGAAGCAACTCACCTGAGCATTACTAGGCCCAACCTGCCCCGCCGGTACAGATGTCTCAAGCAAAGGACTGGGCCCGACGGACCAGAATGCCTCTTCTGACTGCACCAAGCATCACCTCCCTCAGTTGTCTAATGACCCTAGTGGAGAAAGGTGACCCTCTTCGGAGCTGACCACGTTTTGCGGGAAACCAGCAACGAACAAGGATTTTAAGAAGAAGAATGCCTCCGCACAATTGCATTACCCTTCATTGGCAGTTTGGTGTGGTGGCTAGCGGCGTTGAATTGATCCTTGTTCAATCCAAATGGGAAGATCGGGAAGATACCCCCCAAGCCCTAACCTCCAACCAGCGAATCCAAACCACCCTGTGCACTCGCCATGTTTGCTGTAGGGGGCCTAAACATAGTCACTTCTTCACTTTGTTGCCGGAACCTCGTCGGCTTCGGATGGCTTCGAGGGTTAGGGTTGCAGCTTAGCATAGCCATCCGAAACATCTCCAGAAACCTGCAGCAGCCGGAAACCTGCTTTCATTTTATAGGGAACCATCTTAGGGTGTGTGACGGGGATACGAAGAGTCAACGCCGAAGCTTGGGTGTTAGCTTTGCTTCCGGGGACTTGCTGTGTGCTGTTTGTCCATGAATGCCACGCGAAAGGCTGACACGATTCGCATCAACAGCATTACCAAAGCGAAACGGGGGAGGGGGGGGGAAGAGCGGGGTCACCTGACACAAACCCTCCACCCTCGCCACTCAGTCTCTCTGCAAGCAAAGTCTAGCAACAACAAGCAACAACAAGACTCTTGAAACCTTCCTGGGAGCAAAAAGGGTGTCCGGATTGCTTGCTCTCTCTCTCTCTCTCTCTCTCTCTGAGCTTGGAGCTCCACGTCCTCCTCAGAACCAAATAAGAAGTGGATGAACTCCGTCACATCCTCGGCGGTGGCTTTGGGCTGACATCTGGCTAGCTGACCCGAGTCATCTGGATGACAACCGCTGGAATCACGAGACGAGACTCGGAAGTATGATTTCAACATAGCCAGCATACATCATCTTGCTTGTGCAGGATTCCATAGCGGATGCTTTATAGGGGTCATTCCCTCATTCCCTGTTGACAACCTTCAAGTTCTTGCAACCCTCTTGGAGGACCACCCTAACTTGACTGAATTTTTCAAAATCGGGGGGGGGTGGGGGGAATCCCTAAGCCGCAGCCCGGTTTGGGACACCGCCTTGCCCTACCGTCGGGCATTAGGAGTAAGTCAAGCACGGATTTTGAACATCCCAGCTTGACATGGCTGCTGTGTTCAACATCTTCGCTGGCTGAATGTATATGTGTGAGCCCACGGCCGTGTTGGGCCCAAAGCGGGTCTTGCTATCAAGAAACGATTGCATGGTAACTCACAAAGAAACGAAGCTTATACCTGGGGCTCGCATGTATACATGTGTGCCATCCTGGCAGGGAAAGGCTATGAGCCACACGGTCGCGACCACACCATATTTACATCTGCGGAAGTCAGTTTACACCCAGAAGCAGACAAGGGATCGATGCCCAAGCAAGGCCATCTGGGTTGGTTTCGAAAACGACGCCAAACATGCTTTGGCCAGTTTATTGTGAGGGGCATGGCGTGTGCAAGCCAGGGTCCCAGTTTGGGCCACACGGAAACACACAAACTACACAAACTCCCGACCCCCCAAAGAGCCAAAGCCCCAAAGTCCCAAAAGAAACGCCCAAAAGCCCTGCAGAACCAAAGCGTCGATGCGGTCAGCATAGGCCCGGCCCATACCCTCCAGCAACAGATCGAAGTCTAGGTCGTCAATGGACAGGCGCTGCAGCACTCGCTGTAGGAAGCCTCACAGAGCACCGGTGGAACCCTGAAGATGTGGATTACTAACTCCTTTACTTTACATATAGTACCTGAATGGCATTTCTTATGCCAATATGCTATTTTAAAAGCTGTGCCAAATAAACATGCCGGATTGTTTACTTTATGAGAAGTCTCTCTTTTTCATTATCTGTTTCATTCTATTTTATAATTTATCTACATTTAGTAGATTTAATGGTTTTTATCCGTGGCCAAGTAGAGGAGCTCCTTGCCCCAACGTGAAAGGTTTGTGTTTCGGGGGTTCGCCCACCCCAACATAAGAAACAACAGAAAGAATTGGTGGTCATGTCACGCTTTCTTTCGGGGGGGGATGGCAATTATGCCTACTAGTGGGACACTCGCCGCTGTGACTACTGAACCCTGGAAGATTGATATGGGAGGCGTCCCATTTTCGATCAAATCCTTCCCCCAACTGTGAAGTAACTTGCACGGGGTACCGGAGAAAGCAAGAAATTTGACCCGACTCGGCCAGGCCACTGGGTCCGTTTCCTCAAAATCACGAGCAGATGTTGCTGGCCAACCCCAAAACTAGCTGATGTGTTGCCTCAAAACATGTATGCCAAAACCCAACTTCAAGTTGCCCAAAACTGGGCCAATCAATCACCAAGCGGCTAAACTGCATGGTTTTTAACCCCTCCAGGTGCAACCACTTGAAGGGCCCAAATCACCAGGATATTCACCTCTTTCTTGCTGGGCGCTTTTTCCCTGGTCCCGGGCTGAGACTGGATCCACCGGAAACAAAACACATCGTTTGGCCCAGGTCTGCGGGGATGCGACGCTCCGAGGTTTCTCTGGGAAACAGCATCCCATTCTAGGAAAACTTGGTTGCTGTGCTTCTTCTTTTTGGCCACCCCCCAAACTCCCTAAAGGTCGCACACTCAGTGCGCAGAGACGCGGATTCGTTCGTTCGAATACTTGGTCAACCTTCAACCTTACGCCTAGGATTTAAATCATCTATTTCTTCACCATTTGAATCAAAGACCCGGCCCTTAAAGTTAATGGCGCACCCGGCAGCACTGGAGGTCTATGGGGAATCTGCCAAAACCGAATCAAATCCGTGCCTCGGTGGACAAGCCCATGCCGGCTCCCCGCACGCAGCACCTCGATCAGTTTGGCGGAGTCATCCATCGCCCCGGCCAAACGGCCGCGCAACGCCGCTTTCGTGGCTGTTCAACAAATGGGCCGTCAAGAGCTCATGCCCTAACAGATCAGACTTGAAATCATGGGCCAAAAACTACGTAAGGCCGGTGTTGATTAATATAAGTCCCCGGATGGCAAACATGTCTTGAACCGATCTTGCTGAACCAAACCCCCTAGCTTTGTCACATAGAAGGGGAGCCTGGGTCGGCTGATTGAACCCATGTTTCCACCCTCTCCACGACCCCCCAGCTTTCTTTGAGCCAAAGGCTACGCCAAAGAGCCGAACCGGACATTCGCCAAGGTTTTTGGAACGGACCAGGCCGGCGAAAGGGCGAAAAGAGCGAGATCCGGATAGTCCTTTGGCAGCCAAAGCTACAGAAAAAAATGCGAGGAACTGCCTATAGAGTTTCTCCTGCCAAACAGTTGCAAGTTTGGGCCGCCTTCTCCTTCTCCTTCAACAAGGGAGAGGGGGGGGGCGGAATCCAGACCGGGCCTCGGCTTTGAAACCCTGTGGTGGGAGGTTGCTTCAGCCTTCCCTTCAAACGCCCGCCCGACTTTTCCCCAAAACGGCGATGCCAAAAAAAGCACAGGGAGCAAAGAAGGCCTGCTGCAGGCCAGCTCCGATGGCAAGTCCAAACTCCAAAGGCTGGCCGGTGAGAGGGCTTCCGCTAGCCCACCCAAATAGCCACTACAAGACAAAGGCAATGTTAACCCCGGATGAATACGCCCGTCCTAGAATTTGTGGCCGTTCCCTCCAAAAAGTGAGGAATCCCCACTAAAAGGGGAGACGCCCCCCATGAATCAACCAGGGGCTTACTCATCTGGGGTCCACTTGCTATGGCTCAGCTCCCTTCGGTGTAGGGAGACCATGGGGGGACGCAGCCCTGATCGCCACCCCCGCCTGCAGCAAAGCAGTGTGCTCCTCCGCGTAGCCCAGCATCGCCGAAGGGCCCAAAGTCATGACCTCCGGCTTTGGGGACGACTGGGGCGCTGCCCTGGTCGAATTTGGAACCCACCAGGGGGCCCTTTAAAGGAAAGTGGTCTTCCGGGACCCTATGAGGTTCCCGGTTGTGATGCGAGGGTGTGGAGGGTCTATAAAAAGTATGCCAATCCTGGTGTCATTTTGGGGGAGCTAGAGACATAGCTACTGGCACGGTCCCAAATGCCGTCCACTACCCCCGCTGCCGGTCCCCCCGCCAAACCGAGCAGCGTGGTTCGCGCGAGCGTGAGGAGCTCCACATATTAAAGGGTACAAGCGAGCGGGATGTCCACCCATGGGGGATACCAGCGAGATTGTTTTGACAACCGTTGCCTTTGGTGGAACAAGCCTTCCTAGACTGTGATCAGCAACCCTTCATCAGCTCACCCTTAAGTGGCCTGACTTAGGTTGGGAGTTGGCAACGACCCCTACGAAACAACCAGAGTGAAATCACAAAACCGCCATTCTGACTCCAGTGGTTCCTTTCCACTGACTCCCTTTTCAGCCGCTCAAAGGGAGACACATGGGACTTGAATGGACTTGATTGGTTCCAAATCAAACACATCGCAAAACCGAATGATCGAATGGCAGCCCCCCCTTCGCCACCAAAATGTAAAGAAGCGACAAAGATTATATCAACTCATCAAAATCTCGCACATGGCTAAACAACTAGAACGTTTGGGGGCGTCTGGCTGCTTGCTGGCTGTCCAGACTCCCCGCGTATTTTTTGAGAGCTCTAAATAAACCTCGTTGAGGGGAAAGAACGATTCAAGTGCCTAACTTGACGGGACAAACCATTCTTGACCACCTCGTAGCTTCAGCATAGGAAGGGTTTGGCAAACAATACTGCACACAACGTGTAAATGCTCACTCTGGATTGATCCGGTGGACTGCACTAATCACGAGCTTTTCCAAAATGGGTCACGTAATGATTTCGCTTGAGGGCAAAAAACAAATGACTATGAATTCAACTCACTCACTCCAGGTCAGCTTTTGCAAACGCAACTAAACATGGCATGTTGAAGCACTGGTCCAGAATGTCAACCTCGGATTAATCCGGAGGATTCTGCTCGATATAGTACCCCCAAACTAGATATTGTCCGCACTGAAAGGCGAACCGCCCCTTTTTATGTCCGCCCCGGATTAATCCAAAGCCAGAATTATTGAATGAACCATATGTGACCGCTGGAACGATCTCAATCCCGGCACTTCCACTTTTACCTGGCCCTGGCACGCCCGAGTTTCCGCGGCTGCGCGCCTCTTGGCTTTCGGCTTTCGGGCGCAAGAACCCGAGACCCGAGCGCTTGCGACGCCCTCCACATCCAGTGGTTGCCGTGTTATGCGTTGCTCGGAAACCAGCTGCTTGGCCCTCCATTCCAGGTTTTGGTTGACCTCCCCCCCCCAAAACAAAACAAAAACAAAAAAACACGGCCGCGCCGCGGCTCCGAAGCTTTCGAGAGCTCGAACTTTTATGAGGGAACAAGAGCAATTGAAAACAAGACTTCCATTTGCTTGTTCCGCCCCCCGGAAAAAGGACTTCCAGTAGTTCTAGTTTAACACCAACAAGGGAAAATATAAACATGTCTTTAAACCAAGTGGAAACAAGATGCATGCGCATGAAAGGGACCATTCATCATGGGGCCTGAGGCTGCAATTCAAAGCCTTCATGCGGTAGCTGTAGTTGCCCGGCACGGGTTTCCGGATGACCAAAGATTTAGCGCATGTCCGACAGCCTTTGCCAAAGGGCACAAAGGCCTCAGCCGGTCTTCGGCCGAGAGCGTGGACTGGGCCAATTGCTGCCACTTCTGTGTGCAAAAAGGCAAGGAACTCAAGGATTCTCCGACTCAACCATCCACCTACCCACCTACCCACCCAACCAAGGAAACGGGAATGGCCCCTTTTTTTGTTCATGGCGAGGATTCCTTGGTTCATGCAGTCTTTGAATGTCTATGGTGCAAATAGCAGTCCCTCGGACTGGTCTCTGGGTTAAAACTAACTTCAAAAGGGAACTCAGAACCAACAAAAAAACATGGATCGAACAAAAACAAGGGGGGGCGACGAGGTGCCTCCTTCTGCCCCCGCCTAGCCTACCGCCCCCCCCCCCCCCCCCCCCCAGCTGCGGTCGCGCATTTTTTCAGACTTCGACGCAAACGCCGACCTCGGATCGTCATAGCTGCCATGGGCCCGCCAATGCTGGGATCGCCCCAGAGGGGGGGGGGGGGGGGGGCGAAGTTGACCCTATTCTGCCCTGAGGTCCTAGTAACATTGGAGGCTTTACAGCACTGACCGGATATCTTCAAACCTATCACTGAGATAACTGGAGATACCCCAAAGTGACTATCCCACAAACATAATCTCCCAAATTTAATAAAATTGGGAGGTGTCCTTTTGGCGTTCCTTTAAAACATGGAAGAATCGGGTGCCCCACAACAAGACACAACCATGAGAAGTTGTGGAGCTGCCTTTGCAGATGCTGTCGCGGTCGTTTTATCAATTGTTGGAGGGACACTTCCGCCCCAGTTTGAGACAGCCTGTGATTTCACGGCATCCTTTGGCGACTGGGAGGCAAGTCTCCGCAAGCTATTTGGGTACGTGTCATTTCTTTCACCACCAGGGGGGCACAGGTTTTTGTCCTTTCCATTTATTCGGGGTTAGCGTTTTCTTGACCCCCACCCATTTTGCTCCATTCAGGAAATCCTAGGGAAACGGAATCAGTGGGTAATGAAAGGAAGGGATCTTGCGGGTTGCTTTTCAGAGATTTGGGGGATTTGTTTCAACTAGGCAACTCAGACCAAAGCGGGTCCCAAACCCCCCAAGCCCTCAGTGTTGCTCCAGAGATTCGGTCGGCAGACCAGCACATTTGGCCCAAGGCAAAGCAAAGTATAAACCAATGGAAACTAGCGAGCTACAAGCCAAAGGAGACAAGTCAATATAATTGTAGGGCCCATATAAACCGACACAAGGCAATTACCATATTTCAGGAACAGCTCTGAGCAACACTTCAGGAATGGTTGGAACCCTCCAGCTGATTCATAGTGGACCAAAACAGAAGGCTGGCTTTGTGAGACATGATGATCCGATGGCCCAACAAAGTAGGTGGCTTGAAATACTGGGCTCATTAACCCTCCCCCAGTGCCAGGGAAAACTGTGGGATTCTGATTTGTTCAAGGAGCTTCCACCCACGGAAGCCCTGAACAACACTTCCAGCTTGCATCCGCCACTTTTTTCTCTCTCTCGGTACACCTCCACAAGTGCGACCGCGGACGCGAATTAGATGGCCACCCGCTCCAAAACGAGCGAGTCGGTTGTCTTGCGAGACTGCTCCAAAAGTTAAGGCAGACCAAACTCGGTGTGTCACAGGCCCCTGTGCAAAAGACTGAGGCCTGTTTGGCCGGATTCTGAACCGCTCATGGTCTCAAGTACAGCTCATTTTCCCATGGCCTCACCAAACATGCATCCAAGCCAAGGTTCCGTAAATATCTGGGCTGCATACGGCAGAGGGCGATCTCAAAGTCCGTCCGCTGCTTTGCATCGGGCTTCACGCTCGAATTCGCGTGCCGGGTTCCCGGCATGCCTCGAGGGGTTCGAGATCGCTTTCAAGCGATCGATTTCGAGCGCTGGGTAAAACCGCGTGCGTGAGCCTCTTCCGTGGCCAGGCCGGAAATGATGTCCACCAAAATGTCCCAAGGCTTCAGCCAAAGAACTCTCATGGTCATAGTGCCCGTTTCGGCTCGTGCGACAATTGCTTCTGCACAGTTACCCGTACTCCAAAACCTAAAAAACTTGAACCAGCTATCCCCAAGTAACGCAGCTACATCATAGGCTTTCGCTTGTTCTACCTCGAGAACGCTGGAACTGCTCGCCCAGCAAGCACGGAAGAGACGGTGCCCAGCGCACTGGGCGACTGAGCCGTTGAATCACTGACTCTCATTTGCCCAAACGGCCTGACAAGAGGTTGGTGTACAAATATGTGTATATGTGCATATACTGTGCGTTGTTTGAGGGTACTTGCGGTGGCTCCAAAGGGCAACCGAGAAAAAAAGAGCGCCATTTGGGGTGGGGGCGGGGGTCCCTTGTGTCGACACACACCCATGTGATCATGATGTATTGTAGGCAGTGGCAAGTATACCATCACCGTTGACGGCATGAAAACGACAAGGCTCACCTCGTGGGACCAGCAGAACAGCGAGAGCCAAACAAATACACACACATGATTCTCCTGAGCTTGGTTTTAATTTGAAGCATCCCACATCCCATTCCAATTACTTAGGCCCTTGTAGGCACTGAGGAACCGAACAGCTGGCCGATCTTTGGGAAAGTGAGGACTTCAAAACTGCGACAAGGCTGAGTAGCCTGCCATTGGGCCAAGAACTAGCTTGCTTCTCCAAGAAGCCAGCTCGGGCACGTTCCTTTGGAAAGGCCCTGCCAGCATTGTCCTTGCTGCAAGTTACACTGGCATTTGTGCCTTGCCTTGGGAGGCTCGATTCTTTGGGCTACCCTCTCAACCAAACTCACAGAAAGGACACTGCTGGCCCCTACCTTAGGATGTCAAAAAGTGCTCAGGGCCCTTCTGGAGAGGGCTGTGCACATCCGGCAGTCGAACAGGCAGTCGAACAGCTGCGAAAAAAAATGAAAAGCATCGAACGCGCCATGGTCGAAACTCTGACAGCGACTTCCAGCAAGTTCCATCTCAGACCAAGAAGAAGCCACCTGGCAACCATTGTCGCCAGCTAAATGTTGGACACTGAGCATGGAAGCTGAGCACTGACCATGGCACATGGCTGTGGCTCAAAATCGAACTGTAGGAGTTACGCGGGTGTTGGTCCATGTGTCCACTTGCCAGGGCAACCCATTTTGGTGCCGTTTTTTTTTGAGCCACAGCCACATAGGTCTCACTCCCTCGGCCCTTTTGGCTATCCTCACGCGGCCAGCAGCTGGCGAGCCTCCCCAAACTCCTCCTGGGCCTGGGCATTTTTTCCGGCGATGCAAAAAACCAACGCTCAAAACCCATTTGGCCCGGGGCAGATCTGAGAGGTCTTCCTTGATTTGAGGTCTTCGAGAGGCTTTTGGGGGGTGGACCCCCCTTTTGTCCGCACACTCAGGGCGGGCCCACTCCAGCTGTGCTTCCATGCCATGGTCCACCCCCCTTCAAACCATCATTCAGAGGGTTGATTCGCAGAAGGCTTCTTGCTTTCATCCACCTGGAGGAATCAGGTGGAGCACCTCAAGAAGGATCTGATAAAAGGCTCTGGTGATCTGTGGTCAGTCTGGCTTACAACCCGCCCCTGTTTGGAAGGGAATCCCCGCAAGAGAATCCCAGCTTGTTCTACAAAGCAAACTACATCCCCCTCAATTCAAGTAGAAGGATCCACCTCTAAAACTGCCAATTTGTGCTTGGCACTGCTCACTTGGCCATGAATTTCGATAGGGGACCGCCTCCAAAGAGCTTGGTGGGCATGAATCCTTACGTAAGTCATGTCCACCAAACGGTCTCTAATTATAAAAAGAAGGCAACCTTGAATTGGTGTTTTGAGGGGCTTGGGGAGTTTAGCCAGCCTAGCCCTTGATTAAACTAAAGGGAAAGCATACCCAAACCTCCAAAGAAAGACTTCTGGAGATATTAAACAATTGCATGCTTACCCTCGCGCCCACATGGAATCCGACTGGACAACCACAAACTGGAAATAGGGAATTCCGCAAGCAGTAAGGGGCATTCATCACAGATGATCTCGATGCGGGCTAGATAAGCGGTGCATGCTGCATGAGGATATGCATTGGGGGCACCGCAGCGATACCTGCGGATTGACCGGAGAACCATAAGAAACGAATTTAGCAAGCCACTACCAGCAGAATGAAATTATCCCCCTTTGAACGGGGAACCACCCTGACTAGTATGGTACCCCGGAGATATCCAACCTGAGCATCATTCCCACAACAAAAGGGTGCACTTCGCAAAGGGTGCCCTTTAAACGTTGCCATATGCCCATTGTCAGGCTAGGGCTGCAAAGGCAGCCATTGACAAAGGTCACGCTAGAAGAAAGGCAGTTTAGGTGAACGGCACGCCGGCAACCCTACCCACTGTCGACTTAACCTCCTGACATGAGTCTTCCGAATCTCGCAATGACATAGGCAGGCTCCCCCCCCCTCCCACCATACCCCAAAACTAAGAACGAGGGGGAAGGGGGTAGGGGGTCCCCAATTCCACTTGTCTAGTCTTCCTCAAAGGGAAAATGAGTTACCATAAATGGAGATCTCCACTGGTCGAAACCCCCCCTCCCCTTTTAAGGGGGCGGGGATAGGGAAACCTCCAGTTTCCTCGTTTGCTCATTGCTTTGTGGCAGAATAGGTGGACCACTGCTCCTTTGCCAAAACCGGCCAGATACCCCAAGACTAAGAACCCCGGAGAAGTTCCGACAGAAGGGCTCTGAGAGCTTGGCCCCAACCTACCTTCAGATTCTGGCCCATGTGCAGCGAAGAACAAATTGTGTTTTGTTTAGAGAAGCAAAACCTGGAGAGGACCCCCAAATAGGTGCATCTGTTGTTGAGGGTGCCATTTTTTGGTGGGTTTTAAAGGGAAACAATGAAAACAAATACATTTGTGGGAATCCACTATTTTAAGACGAACCCATATTATTCCAGCTTGCTTGTTTCAGGAGTCCCCCCCCCCCCGCCCCCCCTCCCCCCCAAAAAGAAAAAAGGCAACATGTTGGGAGCTCCCTGAAGAGAAAACAAATATGTTCAAAACAAAAACAGAAACAACGACGTGCCCAAATAAGGTTGCTCCCCCCATAACCAAACCGCCCCCGTTTCCTGCCTGAAAGCTGGCGCTGGCGGAAGTTCGCCAGCGATTGAGGCGCACGGCTGCCAGGCCGAGCAGGGCAACCAGGCATGCCGCCTCGGTCCCAAGGCCCGGTTTTCGGGTAGAGGCGGGGCGTTTCCCATGGGATTTGGTTTGGGCTCCCGAGTTTTGAGAAACACCCGGTGGCCTGAAGGTTACAGGGGGTGGCTTCCCATTTACCCTCTACAAGAAGGGGCTCAAATCCAAATCCAAGCCAGTCAATTACCACGAATTAGGCATAGGGATCCGAGTTCAGCCGCTTGCTGGCCAATCTTGATTTCCCCCTTTCACATCACCCTGCCAAATGGAAACTCACGTAACTTTGGCCCGAAAGCGAAGTTAGAAACAACCACAAGGAGCGGGAACCTTAAGGGCAAGCCTCTTTGGACCCTTGCGGTGACCGGTAGAATCCTCAAACGGTGACTTCTGGGGTTCCGTTTCCGTTTTCAGCTTCCTAGCCGAGCGGCCAGCCCGGCCAAGCCCAAGGAGGGCGCGCCACCTTTGCGTCACACGTTTCGCGGAATGGGGCAGCCTCCCAAATGCCCACCGTCCGTTTTACTAACGAGACAACCAGCACACGCATTTTGTTAGCTCATTGCCATGAGGCTTGTCTGATCTTTCCTTCCTTTCAATGGGTTCACTCAGGCCCCTGGAAGACTGAAGTAGGTGGGATACTGAAATACGTGTGCCTCTCATTTGATGGGGTGATGGGAAACTGGCTTTCCTATGCGCTTCAAAGGCAAGCCAAATGGCAACAGACTCTCATTTGGGCGTGGGTCAAAATTAAACCACTAGGGGACCGCAGGTTTTAGTCCATGTTTAGGGTTCATTTTGGGTACCTATGTTTGACCCACCCCCATTTGTTCGTGCCTAAACGCCAGCCAGAAAACAGGTTTTGCGTCCACATGGGGCGTCCTGCAGGGGCTTTGGTTTCCGGGTTGTTTCCCACTGAACACAAACAAAAAAGGTGCCCGCAAATCCACGTGCACAAGCCCCCTGCCTACCCCAAACATACCCAGGTTGGGCATGGTTGGTAGCCAACACATCGAATTTGGTTGGTGCCAGCACAAATCCACCCATACACACAAATCTTACACATCTGATCCAACCATATCTGAGTTGCCCAACGGACCTGGAACTAAAAGGCTAACCTTTTGGGGCCATGACTAAATATGGACCAACATGGGAAAACCAAAAGGCCAAAAGGTCGGCTTTGAACAAATGAGTTTTATGTGCAATGTGCAGGTTGGTGACATGCGTGGCACATCCCACGAGGCATGCAACTTCCTGAACCCTAGAAGCCAACCCTCCCCCAGACCTCCTCCCCTGCAACCGCTAGAGCGTTGGGGGCGGGGGCTTCCAAGACGTTGTTTGGGCCTTGGGCCGAAGAAGGTTGGAGGGCCTTGAAAAGATTTTCGCGTGTGGTGTCCCTAGTGACCTTGATTACAATAGCTGGTTTTGCTGGGATCTGACAAAAGAGGAAAAACCGCCCCGTTTGGTTTCCTTTGGGGGGAAGAGACGCCATCTAGTCAATTTAGCGGGTTTAGGCCGCAACACGAACCCAACCTTCCGTGGCCAGCTGGGACTTCCAGCTCCCACACCCCAAAACTCCCATCGGACTAGCCGCCGTGGCCGAAGAGGGCTGGGAAGCGCTGCCTTGGCTTGAGCTTCGCATCACCCAACATCACCAAAAGGAAACTCACTCAACAAGCTCCTGCTGCCCCAAAGGAAAAACTCACCCCACGTGGATGTGTCCTTTTAAGGGTGTACCCACCAAAATGGTGGGTTTTCCATTTGTTCACGTTTAAAACCACAAACACGGGCATCCTCAACAACAGACACACCCACGTAAGCATTAAGCAAATCTATCCCATGGGTTCCCCTTACCCATGCTTACTAGTCCAGTACAGGAGGCACCGAAGCAGGGTTCCAAACTTGCTAATCCACTTGGCACACCGTACCAAAAGCAAACGCACCAAATGGCCATTGCTAAGAGAGTCATGTTTGCAATTGCCTCAGAGGAACTATGGGAAGGCCTCAAGTAGGGACGCATGCCAGGCCTATGTCCAAGCCCTGAAGAAACGAAGTCTCGCTGGCCCAACAGGCCTGAAGAAAGATGGCGCCTCCTTGGACCTGGTCAAAAATGAGAACCCGAAACCGAGACACCAAAAGGTGAAGCTCAAACTTTCCCGAAACAAAGCCAAATTGTGCAGCGCAACAGCAGGAAGCCAAGACAAGAGCAGTCCGAAAATTGCCCACGGTGAAACCAATGGCAGGCCGTCCAAATGACGAATCTCCAGCGGGCGGGCTCCTGGCATGCAAGCGACGCCCTCATTCCCACAACCCTGTCCTGCCGAAGCCCAAAGAAAACTGGGTACTAAATAGGGGATCTGCAAACAAAAACATTTTTGCCTTTTGGGGAAATCAACAACTCGCGATTTGGTACCCGTCAAGAATTGAAGAGGTGAAAATCTAATTGGCCGCTTCGGAGCGCCTTATTTTCTTGAGCCAAAACATGTCAGTAGTCTCAACTGTACAACTGTATATGACAACATGCGTATTGGGCTACATATTTCAACACTCCTCCTTGCTGGGGGGTGCTTGATCACCCGCACAGCAACTATACAGTGCGGTAGCCGGAGCCTGGACCAGGGCCTTACGAATCTAGAAGACTCATCTGGCCTTTACTCTTGCTTTGAAGAAACACAAATCCGGAACGGTTCATTGTGTCCTTCATTTGGACTCCGGGTACTGACTTTGTCAGCACATCTGACCTGTTCCGCTTGCCTGGTATGTGTTCTACCTTTAAATGATTCATCGCCACACGTTCCTGTAACCACAGATAACGAGTTTGAATGTGGCGTGCCTTTCCCAGGCCTACTCTATTAACCGTGCCTTTGGCTGCAACTCGGACTCTACTAGAAACTCTACCTCAACTCCAAAGTCTTGAAGGAGGGATTGAAGTCAGCCCTACAGAACCGCCTTTCACTAAAGCGTAGTACTCACTCTCTCCAGTGCTCAACGCTATCGTCGACTGGACGTTGCTTGAGTGCTTCAGTGTATGGCTACCATAGAGGGCAACCATGCCTGTAGTGCTTCGCCTAGTGACAGCGTCTCCTGCATGGTCAGAATCAACCTGTATACGGACCTTCGAGGGTTTGGCTTGTCTCCCAAACACTTGACAAAGATCAGGATACTTCAGCAAATATCTGCACAGTCTCTTCAGGTCTTGCATTGCCGCCTCGGTCGGGGTGACCATCTTCCTTGAAAGATTCTTCACAGCGTGCGAAAGATCAGGACGATCTTGACTGAGGTACGCTGCTCGCATCACACTCGACCTATAAAGTGAAGCTGCTTCTCGTGCCAACGGAGGGCTGTTAGCCTCCAAAAGCTGCTGCTCCGCGGACTTCTTGATGTCTGGGGTCTCAGTGCCCTTCGCGTTCACCATTCCCAGATGTCTCACCAAAAGTTCCACATGACGGCGGTCAGGTTCCAAGAAAACCGCTGATTGGCCTTCGTGATCATCTCCATCCTCGTCTCCCAGCATTCCGAGCCGTTTCAGCTCGTAGGCACTCCTTAGAGTGGAATCCAGCTCGTCCAAAGCTTCTTGATCACCAAGTGCAAGAAAGTCGTCTCCATGAACCAACACTCTGCACCCTGTGCTCGGCTTGTAAAAGCAGGAACCATTGCTGCGGCCACGCTGAAACCCATGCTTCAAAAGAAGTTGGGTGTAATGGTCTTGCCATATTGCTGGCGCGTCTTGGCAACCATACATACTGTTTTCCAACAAACCACAGAAGCCTTCTTCTGCGTCTTCTGGTGGAAGCTCCACATATATGCGTCGCTTCGGTACTCCGTAAATTTGCGCTCGACTTATGTCCCAGAGACCGAGCTTCAGTCTCCGGCCCTGGGCTGACACCCGGTCTGTTGCCCAGGCACTCAGCAGGTAGCGCATCGCCTCCAACGGTGGCGTTGACGAGAACAGGAGGTTCTGCGGCAACTGTTCCTCCGGCTTCTTAGCTGCCTTAATTTCGCGGGCAACTAATCTAGACCGGTAGTTGGGCTTTTCAGGATCTCCTTTGTTCGTGTCTAACCATCTCACCGTGATTGGACGAAGTCCCTCTGCGTAGCATTGTGCTACCGGCACCTTCCGGTAAACTCCTTGCTTCTTGAAGTAGTCCATCTCAAGAGTTCTTGCCTTCTTAACTTCTTCCGCTGGTAGAAGTCCTCCGTTCACATCATTCCAGTACTCTTCAATGTAGTCTGCTGGAACAAAAGGTTCCTCGCAGATTGGCCCTGATGTATTCGTCCGAAGGACAGCTTTGACCAGCGCAGGTGGGTACCTGGCGGCCTGTTTGGCAATTCCACCAATGAGGCGTACATGCCTGTGCCAGGGATCTTTCCCGGCCTTGTTGCTGCACTCACCTTCCAAGAGCTCAGCAAGCTCCCGGCTATTAGTGAGCCAACCGGCCTCCTTTCTCACATAGCCTGTGCCTTGAAGACCACGGCGGTCCGTCGCCATCATCTCCCATCGGCACATCGGCCCTCGGACCAAATATGTGTCCGGGCGATCCGTCAGTTCCTTGACTTCAGGATCTTTCCACGAAGTGGCATTCCAGGGCGCCTCGTGCAAGAACAGGCGTCCTGCCTTCAGCTGCTTCCTGTAGAAGCTGCATGAGTTGTGCAAATGCTCCAATGCTTTATCCATACGGATCTTACGTTGATCCGGGCTGACCCTGTACTTGTTGATGTTCTGCAAGTGGCTGAATTGATCACACGGCAAACCAGGCTTTAAACCAAACCTGCTCGCCTCCTTAGAGAATCGTGCTGGACTGTACACTTCCATGATGTGTACTGCGCTTAGCTCGCAGCTTATGTTGGCTAGAGTCTCAATTTCCACTGACGAGATCTCTACCTCCTGCTGCTCATAGACCTGCTTGATTCTCCTTTCGATCATCCTCTTCACCACCTCCTTTGCCCTGCTCAAAGACAGTCCCCCCGCGTAGTTGTTTGAGCAGGTGGCTCTCCAGTCTGATCTCTCAGATCTTCAACTGATACCTCAGGTTCTCTCTTCTCTCCTTGGGGTGGCTGGACCTTCAGCTTAGGTCCAGCGGCTATCCTGAGTTCTCCCGGTCTTTTCTGAGGCTTGACCGGTGAGGCTTTAGCCTTACTCCCTGCAGGCGTACTGCTACTGCTAGGCTCTGCAGGTGCACGTTTCAGGCTTGACCTCTCCTCTGGGTTGTCAGGGTGTGGCAAAATGCCTTCATCCCTGTGTTCCTCACTAGCTTGCACGGCCTTGTCGGCCGGCGCTCCAGCTGCGTCATCAGCTGTCACATCCCTCTCAGGGGCCTCGTTCTTCTCATCCCTTTTAGATCTCTTCTTCCTCTCGTGTTCTTCCAATCTGCTCTTGCCTTCCTCATCTTGTTGCATTAGATCTTGTTGCATTAGAGTCACAATCCTGGCCCTGCATGCTTCCGTGTGTGGCAACACGGTAGATTGGCCCAGCAAAATGCATGTGCATCCTGTGCACCCATCTGTAGGCGTGTACTTCTCGACGTCTGCCTTCCGGATGTAGATCCTCTTCTGCATAGGTGGCGCCATGACATGAACTGCCTCCATCCTTGGCTCTCCAACCAAGACAACGGCTTCTCCAGCCGCTCCGGCACGTGGCGTGCCCGGTGACCTTCGTGCAGTCACCTCCCATGGAAGCCCTCGTAGGGCATCCCAACCGTCGGCTACCCAACGGTCACAGCCCGCCAGTCTGCGGACTCCAGTACCTCTCTTGACACCATCTGCTGTGATCACCAAAAGTGATCCGGTACGACCATGGTGGCCGATGTACCGGCCTTCCTTAAGATGTCGTACTCCTTCTCCTACCTCACGGTAGTATAACTTCTCGCCTATAGCGATCGCTGGCTTTCGCCAGTTCTTACCACAACGCCTATGTTCAGGCGTGCGGCCGTCCGGTCCTTTGCGGTACCGGCACATCAGGTCTGCCGCATGTCGCGGAAGCCATGCCAGGACGGGGTCGTCCTCACGTAGAACCTTGCCGATCATCTCTTCTAAAGAAGACCTCAAGACTCTTACCTGCCTCTTGACCTCACGGACTGCATTTTCCGCAAGTCCGTTGCTCCGGTGGTCACCCACCGGGGACTCGGTCACCCACCGGGGACTCCTGTGGAACGTTCTCCACTCCAGCCTCACGGGCTGCCTGCTCCTCAAGAGCAACAATCGAATGCTCGCCATCACTCATCATAACCGCTCTCCGATAGCCTAAGTGCTTCAGAAAGTTGGCAAAGAACTTCACGGCATAGGGTGTAGGACCCTTTGCATCCACAAAAGTGGCTGCCACGGACAACGTCCGGCTGTCTTTGATCACCAAGATAGGCTTGGCTCTTCCATCTTCCTTGCCATCTGTAGTCATGAAGGTGTAGTCGCTCGCGATGATGGGTAAACCGTCATCTCTCTTACTCTCCTCATCTCGAGAGCTGTGTTGCTGACCCAGGCCTCTCCCGGCAACGCAGTGCCGGCACCAAGTCCTGTACTGAACATGGCCTGTGGACTCATGCTCGTCCACCTCCGCCCTTGTCGGGTTCGCTGGTGCGTGCACCAACGCAGGCGGTGCAATCTCCTCACTCTCCTCTTCTCTCTCAGGAACACCCTCAGGTCGGCCCTCAGGTGCTCCCATGTCCTCATCTCCTCGTCCGGCGGGCACGGCATCCTCTGCCGCTGCCATGGCTTGGGCCGGACTTACACCACTGTGGGCTGCCACCCAAAACCCTGAGTAGGTGCCTTCGCCTTCAGGTAGAAGTTGTAGACACCTTTCTCCTGGTACACCGGAATCCATGCCTTTGCATGGTGCTTGTTCTTCTCTTTCTCTGAGCTCCAAGATCTTGCCAGAAACCTTAGAGTCCTGCGGGATCAGATTCCCGCCATGCTCATCTAGCACCGCAACTCTGCCGTGCTTCAAGCATTTGTAGGCTGAGACCAAGGGTTTGTGAACCGGAGCCAACGGGCCTGTGACACTACAGCAGTGCACAAACTCTCCGGTTCCTTTGAACACACCCGTACCGGTCCCACGGACAAATTCCATAGCGGACCCATTCCATAGCCTGGAGATCCTCTCCAGCTGTAAGCGCACCCAGTTCAAACATACCCACATCGAGCTCTCCCTCGGGTTGTTCTTCTTCATGGGCTCCCTCACCTGTGTCCTCTTCTAGTGAGTTCGCTCCTTTGTGCTTACCCTTGCTCTTGCCTTTCTTTCCGCCTCCTTTTGAGCCTTTGCTTGAGCCTTTGTTTGAGCCATCCTTCTTTTTACTCCAGCACTCCGCAGCTTTATGCCCGGCTTTACCACAGTTAAAGCAAACTATGTCCTTGGAAGCTGAACCTTTTCCCCCATTGCCCTTGTCTTTACCTTTGCCCTTACTTTTGCCCTTTCCACCGGACCCCTTGCCTTTGACCAGGCTGTTGATGACCTTTGTGAGGCTGTCCACGTCCATGGGCGCCGGACCACTGTCCGATGAGGATGCTGCGCCAGGGCGTAAAATCGGTGCCTTACTTCCCAAAGAGGATTCAATCACTAGGTCAATTTCTGATTTCATCTGTGCGTAGGTTGTGAGGCGTCCTTTGTTCAACAAAAGGTGGCGTTCAATGTCTGAGGGCACAAGCAACTCCAAGCTGGTCGCCTTTATGTCTTCTGACAGGCGTTCTCGCTCACCAGCTTCATTCTTGCGATTTTCATATCGCCTGAAAAGGTCTTCGAGTTGCTCTATCGCAGTTCCCACCGTTTCACACGTTCTGGGTTCAATATCGCCCGGAGTATGTTTCTCTTCCGTCCGGCGGTTAAGGGATCCCACCGGCGGTGGATTCTTCTCCACGCTTCGAACCCATTAGAACAGCCTATCACCAAGTCTTCAGTCTCTCCATGGGTTAAGGAAGAAAGCAAACGAAACAATTGGTCCTATGTCTGGTAAACCGGACACCCCGTCCGGCTCCCCATGCGCGGCCTCGACTTCGTCCACGGCGATGTTGTCAGGCCCATCCTGATCGAGGCACCAATCCAATACTTTCTCGAACTCCTTCCCAAAGATGCTGACAACAAGGTTTGTGACTGAACGCGCCCACTTCCGGAACGTATGCTCTTCATTGTTGAATCGTTCCGGCTTACCAATCCCTTTCGTGTCAACCAACAGCTTCCTGGGTTCTTCCCTCTTTGTATTTCTGGCAAATTCTGTCATGCTTTCGGCCAGCCGGGTCAACAGGGCAGTTTGTTCCTGTTGCCTCTGTTGCTGCTCGCGCAACACTCTATTTTCCTCAAGGATCTGCTGCAGTTGCGCTTGTATGGCAGCTAATTCTGCCATCGGCCCTTGGCAGACTATACGTCTGCCTCGCTATCCTCGGCGGGTTCTTCCACCAGGACCTCGGACCCCGAAGTGTAGGTTTCCAAGTCCGTGGACTCCTGCTCAGTCGGAAAGCGGACCCCGGACCACTTATGCTGCGGAGCTCCCGGTGGCTTCTGCTTGGGCTTGAGGAACACCGGTGGGCCTTTGCTGCTTTTGGCCACTTCCTCACCCGGCTTTTCCTCGGGCTGCTCTTTGGGCTGCAGCTTGGGCTTCAGCTTGGGCTTGGGCTGCAACTTCTGCAGGCTTGCCGGATGCTGTCTTGGGCACAGGTGGCGGCTTCTTCGCCACGGGCTTGGGGTTCACTGCAAGGGCCTTTGATGCAGTGGTGACAGCAGCAGGTGCGATAGGCGTCGCGCCCTTCGCGCCCTTGCCTTGGCTCGCGATGCGCGCCGCACGCTCCAACACCCACGGGTATTGGGCGCGGTGCCTCTCGTCGCACGAGCTGCAAGCCTTTGCTAGGCTGTCACGGGCCAACACCTGGGCCCTGATCGCTGCCTCTACGGCAGCTCCGGCTGTTCCCTGAGCCGGTGATTTACGCTCAGCGATTTCCTGAGCGATTGCCGCGTTCCTCAGGCGGTAGTTGCTGGCCAGTGCAGACTCCGGGGTGGCTTTGCCTGCACGCACTCTGCGCAGTGCTGCCTCTTGCGTGGCTAGCGCCACACGTATCACGCGGCCTGCAGACTTCGCCGCGGCTGCCACCTCCGGCAGCAATGCAATTGGCTCAGTGCCTGGTGCTGCTGCTTCCTCAGCTGCTGCGGCTGCTTTGGCAGTGGGCTCCTCCTCTTCCTCCGAGGTGCTTCCACTGGTCGGCCTTCTCTTACGGCGGGTCAACTCCCGCTTTGGCCTTTGCCTTGGACCACCACCTGGAGGGGTCTTTGGCTGCACGTTCCTGCCAAAGCCTTTGGGGATGGGCACCTCGTAGCCGTACTCTTCCTCGAACTTATCGAGGGCTTCCTGGACTGCAGGCGGGATCGGGTTGTTGCGCTTCAAGTTCAACTTGATCAAGCCCCGCAGGAACCGGTAGGACCTCGCCTCCTTGGACCGGCGTCCGTCCTTCCACTTACCGGCTGAGTTCTCCATCACGCGGGACCAGGGCGCCTTGCTCTTCTTCTTCTTGCCCTTCTTGCCTTTTCCCTTGCCTGCTTTCTCGGGCTTCTCCTCAGCTGCTGCAGGGGCCTCCTCTTCTGATTCTGCTTGGGCCTCCTCTTCCTCTGCTGCTGCTTCTGCTGCTGGTGCTGGCGCTGTGCTGCTGGCAGCCTCCGGATGCGATGAGGACGGGGCTGCCAGGGCGATCAAGGGAGATCGCCAGTTGCCCCAGGCGTCCGAGTCCGACGCTGAAGCTTCTGTGGATCTATTGACGATCCACCCTTTGCGCGGCGGCTTCTTCGGCTCTGGGGGCTTATCCTCTCTCTTCTTTCTCTTCTTTGGTGGCTCCTCTGGCTCTTCCAGCAGCTTAGCTAAGATCCTCTCTGTCTCAGCTGCCTGCTGGGCAACGCTCTCCTCGTTGGGGGACCAGTCCGGTCCCGAAGCCAACTCTTCTGGCTCCTCCTCAGCTCCTCCGAGCTGTGGCTTTTCCACCGGCAGATCAGCTGCCGGCTCAGACCCGGTCTCCTCCACCGGGGCCTCTTCGGGCAGCTCCTCGGTCTCTGGCACGACCGAAGCGCCCTCCTCGCCTGGCGGCTCTACCGCCGCCGGGCTCCTGCCGCGTCCGCGGCCTCCCCGCCTCCAAGGCGGTACTGATCCACGCCCTCTGCTGGCGTAGTACCAAATTGAGCGATTAGGTCCCTCTGAACCTTTACTGCTCCCCGCTACCATGAAAATCTAATTGGCCGCTTCGGAGCGCCTTATTTTCTTGAGCCAAAACATGTCAGTAGTCTCAACTGTACAACTGTATATGACAACATGCGTATTGGGCTACATATTTCAACAAGAGGAAACAGAAAGAAAACCAAAACCCGCTAAAAGCCGAACACAAAACTGCAATGTGTGGCTCGAGTCAAGACCAAGAGTGGCCCTTATAGACGGCCGACCATCGAAAGGAAGCCCAGAAGAGAACGAAAAGGACAACCAACAAAAAACTTAAACAAACCAACAACAAACAAACAGACAGACAGACAATCGAACAAACAATCAAGCAAACAAGCAAGCAAAAAGAAAGGGAAGCAACCCAGTGGAGGCTTGAGGCTGCTTGCCGTTGCCAGAGGACCTCAACAGCGACCCAAGAGCCACTGTTTTAGGGTTTGATCCCACTTTTTAGCAAGGAACCCACCAAAATCTTTACGGGATCAAACGAAGTACCACACTCAATAAATTCCTACTGCCCCAAGGAAAGAACTCGCCCCACATGGGTGTGCCGTTTCTTTTTTGTTGACCCACCAAAATGGTGGGTTGTCCATTTCGGTTCCGTTTAAAAACCACAAAAAAAAGAGGGTAACCTCAAAAAAGGGTCAGCCCCAAACGTGAAACCGCGATGGGCAACCCAAAGGCGGCTTGCCAGTCATACTGCAGATGCTGTCTTCCCATCACTTCCCAAACAAAAATCCATTTGCTTGCGCCCCCTGGAAAAAATGAGGAAATATTTCCAGCAGTGATAGATTCGCTTTAAAACCAACAAGGGAAAACTGATAGATTCCTTTAAGCCAACAAGGGAAAATCAACATATTCTTAAGTAAACTGAAGAAAAGAACCGACCCAAACCCCAAAGGTTTTCTCCCGTCCGAGGCGCCAAAGGGATGTGGGCGCCTGTCGGTGCTCTGGGCAGTTGGCGTCCGCCACGCCGAATTTCTGGGCGCCAAGGTCGAAGACGGCGTCCTGCGCAGCTGAGGCGAGCTGAATGCGAAGGAACCTGGTGTGTATGGGTCAACATGGGTTTAACACGGGTTTACCATGGGCTTAGATGGGTTTACAGGGGGGTTTTCCAGATAAAGCCCAGTGAATCCCAGTTGCCAGTATAGTACTCAACCATCAATTGTTCTGGTTTTTGAAGGGTAGTTCCCTTTACCTCTTTAGGAATGTCCCTCTTAAGCCAACCAAGAGTTCTGAACAAAAAGACAGCATCCTCTTTGCCGTTGCCTTTAGCGCAGCTAAGACTCATGGGCTATTTAGCGCCTGTACAACAAGGGAGCTAAAATCATCAGCCCTCGTCTAGACCACGGGGAAAACTTATTGTTTCATCAGCCCCTATTTGAACTTCCTTGGCGACCCAGGGCCTGGCCACCGAACAGCCAGCAATGGCGTTGGGCAATTACAGTAAGGGGGTCTGGATCCTTAGGCAACATCCCCCGAAACAGTCTCCTCTTTAGACAGGGCTGGCCAAAATGTTACACCTAACACCTGGCCTAAGAACCAAAGGAGGTTTGAAACACTTGCGATACTCAAGTTCAATGAGCCCTGCCTTTGAGAAGAACTCACAAGCACCAAGGAAGATGGGCAAGCATCACCTTAAGCAAGCCCTGTTTGCCCGACCAAAATGTGAAACCTAAACTCATTTCGAAATGAGGCAATGCTTTAGTCATCCCACGGAACTTGATTCAAGCACCGCGGATTTTGAGGACCCAAACACCCAAGAGAGTTTGTTTTCAAACAAAAACTAAGTAACTAACAAAACCTGGTCAGAGAACGTCTAAGCCAATCAGAAACAGCCACCCAAAATCGACACTCAGCTGCCCAAAGGACCCAAAAATACAAGGCGATCACCTTTTCAAGCCATGACTAAACATGGACCAAAACGGGGAAACGAAAACGTCAGGGTCAGATCCGGTCGATTTGCTTTGGGCAGCTGAGTCTTTTTTTTAAGACCGCCTTGTGCAGCTGAGAAAAAACGGCTGGCGCGACCGACGCGCCTTGTGCAGTAGCCAGGAGATCCCGAAGATCGTCTCCCCCGAGGCGCTGGGCGCAAAGGCGTAGCACCACAAATCCTCCCCCCTGTGGTTGAGGTACGCCTCCGGGCCCCAGGTGATGGTCTCCGACTGGCCTCGATCTCTCCCAAGATGGGCACCCCGGAGTGGGCGGTTTTTCTTGTGGGAGGCCGCGGAAGATGTGGGGAAACATCTGCGGGACAGACAGAAAATCAGGTGGTCAGGCTCTGTTTCAGATGTTTAGCCTACCCTGAAATCTAAAATCGCATCGGGGACCCCAGAAAATAGGACCCGGTCTGCGGGAGGACGAACAGTGGGTCAAAAAAGAAACGTGACTCCTGGCTAGAAATCGCCTCCTGAGATTCCATCGTGAAGGTGCTGGGCATGAATCTGAAGGGATTCTGTCATCAAACCCTACGCGTAAGGCACACACCAAGGGCATGGAACAAATGGGTCTCTGCCTCTTTGTGCGGCTGAATTGCAGCAAGTTCGCTTTGTGGCGAACCTCAAGTTGACAAAAGAGAAACAAATCCAGGGAACTAACAATGTGTTCCTTGCTTTGCCAAGCCATGAACTGGAGCTAATACATATATATATATATATAGATACATATATATATATACACATATACATAAAACTGTGTCTTTTTATACCGAAACACACACACACACACATATATATATACAGATATATCTATAGATATAATGGTGTTCAAGTGGTCCAACTCTGGGCAAAGACTTGGGGGCATGCTCAAAAACGGGCTTATCAATTCCCTTCCAGGCCATTGTTGAACCCCCCAACTGCGGAAAAAAGAAAAGCGACCGCCGCTCACGGCCCTACAGTACTTCTGCGCACCTACCAAGAAACTGTACAGCTGAAAGGTCGCATTCTTGGGAACCGGGATGCCTTCCCTGCCCTTTGATGCATCCCTTGGCGTTTTTTTGATGCCAGTGCAAACCTCAAACTCTAAAGTTATGCTAAGGCGGGACCACCCAGGAACGCACCCTTCGTAAGATACTACCCCCTGCAAAACACTGGTCCGCTACATGGTTAGTACCCTACATGCCAAGGATCTGCCCAAAAAGAACGGGGTTCTGTGGAGGTTGCCAACCACTTAGAATAGAAGCGCATTCTCTTCAAACACCAAAAAACTGCCAGAGGGACCTGATGGGATTGGCTTCAAAACGACCAACATGATCTCCCAAACCGGTGCAAAGCTTCCAATGAGGCGAGCCGCCCTGGAACTTGAAGGCGAGCGTGGGGAAGGCGCCCGGGCCCTGGCCATCATGCATCCTCCAGCACTTCTGGTGCGAATCTGGCCTGTCTGCCCGGTCTGCTTGGCCTCGCGCGCGCACGTGAGACGTCGCTCAACCTCCAGGATATACGTCCCCTGCAAAGGAAGCTCACTATATGGGTACGGGTCAAAATTAAGCTCTCAGGGGACCGCAGGTTTTAGTCCATGTGTCCATTTGCCAGGGTTCCATTTTGGGTACCTATTTTTGACCCACAGCCATATCCCCCTTGTAAGCTTAAGGGGGAGGGGGGGTGAGGGGGATGAATTTCTCGTGAAATGTGCCTTGCAGGCTCCAAAACCCACAGGAGCAAAGAAACAAAACAACACAACGCAATTATCGTGATAAACTAGCAAATGAAACTATGAAGCTTGGGGGATTTGCCTAAAGGGACCAGCTGACAATTCAAGCCACCAAAACGAAAAATCTAAAAAACCCTGTTTGTATGGCACAGGCCAGAAACCGACGAACAATGAACGCTAAGAAACAAAAAGGCTGATTTAAACAGGAACGCCTCTAAACAAAGAAGCCCAAATGGTTGATCAAAATAGAACCCTCCCCTCGCCCCCCCCCTCCCTCCAAAGCCCCCGCGAGCAAGCGGCAGTTATCGGGCAACAGGCAAAACGACTCCAGGTGCATCACCACTCTGTCGAAGATCCTCCGATTGGCGAATCCGAGCGGAAGGTGGGTGAAGCTGGGTTTTGGATGCCTGATCCATTCAAACCGTGCGCCAGAGCGCCACGACGAGGGAGGTCCGCACACTGGTCCGCTGTCCCAGCCCCTTCCTTTCTTGCGGGGATTCCCTTAAGCCTTAGTGATGCACGGTTTGCTAGCTCGTGATCGAACATGCTTTCTGACATAATATGCCAGAATCAAACAAGGCTTAGCAGAACATCAGTGAAAATCCGAGGCTATAGGCCCCTGATATCCGGGTACCCATCGCTGTCAAGTTTTCAATCTGGCCATACTTGCGGATTCCCCGAGATGGCCTTTGAGAATACACAGCTCGACAATGACACTAGCCACAAAACGGGTATGGCACTAATATCGTTTTGAGCTTCGACCCTTCCCCCCCTCCCCACATCCCCTTCCCAGTTGTTCAGCACCCTTTTCCCAAATTTCTTGCTTGATGGCTTCACAGAAATTGTCAACCCTAAAATGGTCTTCTTTTTTGCAGTCACTGAACAACGTGTTGAGCCCGGATGAACAAACGGAGAAGATGGGGGGGTGCTCCCCTAAAAAGATGAATCCTAGCGAGGGACCCCCCCCCCAAAAAAAAAAGCAACAACAACACACGCAAAAAGACAACACTTTGCTGTTGGGGGGGGGTAGTTGTGGTTGAACCAAGGCTCTGCTGAGGGAAGTAGGTCAGCGTGGTCCCGGTGTCCACGATGGCCTGCCCGAACTCCGCCGTGCCGGCCACCACCAGCAGCGAATCCACGAAGAAGGTCTCCGGCTTCACCATGTAGTAGCCTCGGATCCATTTCTTTTGTCTCTGCCCAAAGCACCTGGAACTAAAAGCTGATCACCTTTTGGGGCCATCTAAATATGGACCAACATGGGAAAGCCCAAAGGTCAAGAGGTCGATTCGCTTTGAACCACTGAGTCGTTACCCGCTGAAACTGTAGCCTCAAGTTGATCCCCGCAAAGGGAACACCTTGTTCGTCTTTCTCCCGACTGCTGAAGCTCCCTTTGGGACCAAAAAAGGGGAAACCAAAAGGTCAGATCCGGTCGGTTTGCTTTGGGCAAGTGGGAAAGCGATTTGGCTTTTTGTGGGGTCTCTGCCCAGATAGGCGACAAGGGGTAGTTTGGGGCAGCTTTCAGGGAGGGTTCCGGAGGGTTCCAGTGCTGTTGCGGATCCCACCTGGCTTATGTGTTGGTTTAGTTGCTTGTTTTCTTGTTGGTGGAGAAAGGGGATCCCTAAAAAACCGAACAGAAGCATAGGTGTTGTTTGCAGG
>CAUJNA010003494.1:1482543-1562543 GCA_963377175.1 Effrenium voratum | reverse complement strand
GGACTACCCAAAAGCAAGTCTGAACATGTCGGGCTGTCAGTATGATCACTTGGATGGGTCCCCCAGCCTTTGTCCAACCTCAACTTGGGGCTGTCGCCCACTGCCATCTCATAAGCTACGGCCACCCGCCACCCCTTGGAGTGGAACCAAAGATGTGGGAGCTCTGGTCACGTATTCTGAGTTATACTGCTCGGCTTGAGTTTTCCGACGGGAAGCATGGCTCTAGACTCTAGACCTCCTGTTGCGAAAGGACTACTAGGTTCGTAAGGTGAGAGGGGTGACCCAAGGATCCCTGAGGCCGGCCTCAAACGGCCAACCCAACCCTGCGGGAACCCTGAAGAACCCGACGAAAATGACAGGACCCTGAGGCATAGCCCCTTCAACACGAAGGAACCCCTCGAACCCCCAGGAACCCCCAAAGAACGCCAAAGAATCATAGGACCCTGGCGGAAACCATACATCATGCCGGGGCTCTGAACAAATCTTCCAGGATGCCGGGCGCGCGCTCTGCCTTGAAGGAGACATGCTCTCTTTGGGTAAAGTCATGTTCAACCGAACATGCAACTTTGGGCCCCAAATAATCAATACGGTGGCTGAATCATGCTTAGTAGACTTGTCCCCCTCCCCACACTGAAGGACCCTTGAATGGAACACCTCCCTAGCACGGTAATCAAGCAGGGGCTCATTCTTCCTGTCAGAGCTCAAGGGCTAGCTCGGTCCAACCGAAGCCCAGCCAGCATGCACTAATTTATAAGTATACACACCAAAAACAGAAAGTGGAACCCAAAAGCGCGTCGTCGTTCCGGGAAGCTCCTTTTGGGAACCCCTTCTTCGCTTCCATGCAATATTATAGCAGAGCAAGCAACATACCGAGCGCAAAAAGCAGGCCAAGTCTTGCAACGTCGAGGAACCCTGTTGCATATCCTCCACCCTACGAGAGTTGAGAGATGAACCCCCTGCCAGTGGGAAACGTGCCCCACTCCAAAAATGTAGGGGGAAGTGACTTTGCGGGGGGGGGAACTACCCCCTTCCGTAGACTACTTAGAGGGTGGAGATGGGATGCTCAGGTTTGCAACACGCAGATTTCTTGCCATTTCAAACCTTGAAGAAGCAGCGGACCCAGAAGGGTCTTCCCTGCAATTACCCTTCATAAAAACCCCAAACGGGTACATTCAAACACATCCACCCGCTCGCTGAAACCCATGCCTGTAGGCACTCGCACGATCTGTCCGCAAAAGAGTCCAGGATTTTGTGTGAGGGCCCCGGCCCAACCCAAGCGAAATAAGAGCCCTAAGGGAGCCTTGGCCAAGGGGCTTTTCTGGTGAACGTGTTGGTGGCTCGAAACTCTGGAGTGTACCCATGTAATAGACTTCAAAAGGAACCAAAAGGACGACCCACATTTTGGGGGTGCGCATATTTTGACTCATATCGGGTTGACTTTGGCAGTGACAAATAGGCACCCAATTTGGGGCTTCCCCGATTCTTAACAAGCGTGTGTATTGATTGAGTTGTGGAGGTGGATAAACTGTCGGCAAAACCCTTTAATAAGGAGAAACATTGAGGCACCCCTACCCGCTAAAGGGTTCGATGAGAACCCTTTATTCGGAACCCGTCAGAGGTTGTTTCTTGGGAATGGGGGTCGTTAATCTCAGCACTTCCCGCGTTTGGCACAAACAACTGAAAACTCTTTCTGTACGACTCAAGTGGTCTTCCCAAAAACGACGGTTGAGTCGAGAAACCTTGTTAACAGCTACTCTTTGAATGTTGCATCCCATAACTTCCATATGAATCAAGGTACACTCACAAAGAAAGAGCTAAATAATTGAAAAATGTTGACCCCATATTTATATTAGTATGGGGGGATTCAGACCATGTTGATTCATCCGGGGTCAACTTAAGTTACACCATTTCATTTATGGCTTGTAGCTTGTAACTAAGTCAAGGTACACTCACCAAAAAATGATTTAACACACTATACACCATTCAATTTAGAACGTGAGTGTCCCTGCAGAACCTCCGGCTTTCGAAGCTTTCCTGGGGACAGCACGCTGGGCTGGTCGTAGGTGGGAAGGGCAGGCGCCAGGCCCATGATGCCGTTGGCACGCTGGGTGTAGAAGAGCTTGTTCTCCTTAAGTCCACGCTCAGTCGCCTCCATTTGCTTAAGTCCCCTGAAAAGACAAAAACAGTGGTGATAAACCCCCGTTAAATCCGACAGGGGGAAACATCTTCTGAAGCAAATGGAATATTTGCTTTAGTTGCTGAAAAAAAAGAAGCTGTTTCCAGTGGTGATAGATTCCTGATAAAGAAGATGGGGGACAACATCTTCTGAAGCAAATGGAATTGGGTTGTGCTTGTGTGGGAGATGACCCTTGCTGCTCTACCAAGGCATCACCCCATGCGGGTTTTGCTTCGTGGAACCCACGAGGGTTGGGCAGAATGTGTTACAACCAAGCCCTGCGCATTTGTTCAAACCAAAAGGGGGCCTGACGACACAAAATGTGTTTTGGGCCCCTCGTCACAGACTTCCCTTGAACTTAAGACTGTTGCCTTTGGCCTGCGAGGTGTTGGGTGGTTTGCTTCTTCTGCAAATGAGCAACAACCCGAAAAGGGGGGCCCGCAAGCGGAGATTCCTCTAATGGATGGCTTCTGGAATTCCAGGTTCATCTGCAGGAGACCCTATCAAATGAGCATATGCGTATGTGTGTATATATGTCATACATACGCGCGTAGATTCACATTGAGGCGCTACTATTTTGTGGGATATGTCCTACTCCCCACCTGAGGGTCCCCACTAAAAAATATACCCATGGCAGTCTTCGGGGTGAGTCTTAGGACCACCCTGGCTGCCGTGAACCCATCCTAAACCTTAAGCCAATTCCAAGCCTACACTCAACAAACACTAAGCCACACCCTTACATGCACGCAAAGTGTTGAAATCTGGTTCTGGTTGGATGCCTTGTTGAAATCCATCTAGGATCCACACTGGGAAAACTACTATTCTCAAATGTGAAGAAACGGAATCCAAAGATCACTAAGGCATCTACGCAAATTGCAAATTTGAACTAGAAGGTATCCGAATCCCCAGCAAAGAGGCCTTCAATGTTCAGACCTCGTGATCTGTTGCCCCAGGCCCATTTCGGGTTTCGACCCCAAAGAACTCGTGCCCCTTACGGGCAAGCCGTGCAACCCGGATATCCGCTTCAAACGTTGCAGGTGTCGAAAACCAATGCGGCAAAGAGTGAGGCACTTGATTGCACATCACATCTATTTGGGTGTCTTGTTTGAAGGTACCCTTTTCTGGTTGAAGAGGAAACCAGGCCCCCCCCCGGGGAAAAAACAAAAACGCCATTTGGGCAGGAACCATCTCATGTCACCCAGAGACTCCCGCTCCAACCCGCCCAAGGCGCTGAGTCGTGGCAGCCCATGCGCGCCGAGACCGGGGAGTTGCGGCTGAAGGAGTCGCCCAGCTCCACCTCGGGCCGATCGGTACCCGATGGGTGCCCCATGAATTCGGGGGAGGGGGGGGGTCCAAAGAGGGGACCCCTCCCTCGGGAAGCCCAAGAATGGTGCCAATCCATACCTAATCCAATCATATTTTGTTTTGAGTGAACGCCAACCATGTTCTTGTTCGTGGCTGGTTCCATTCTAGAGGAACCAAACCAAAAGGCATTTTGAGGGTGGCACTGCAACAACTGGGGCTGGTCTCTCCAAAGACCCATTCGACGGAACAGCCTTGAATTTGATGTTCAAAAGAAGCTTGTTTTGACACGTTGGCGTCTCAACCCATGAATTAAAAAAGGGGGTGAGCCACCTAACCCTGGGATATACATCACCACTTCCCTCTGATTTTTGGCCTGAACATAGATATTCATGAGAAAAGGGCTAGATTTAAGAATAGAGGGCAGGGATTCTCCTTTGAAGAGAAGACGGGGTGACTGTAAATGCCCTTTCCATTGGGTAAAAAACAAATTAAAATTGGGAGGTGCCACAGGGTAAGTAGAAGCTTCAAGGGTGTCCTCTCTGGGTGTCCAGTTTTGCCTGGATCATCTTGGTCTTTGTCAAAAAAAGCCTTTCGAAAGCTGAAAAAGTGACGCTTTCAAGCCTCGGGGCAAATGGGTGTGTCAAGCTGACTCATTTGCATGTCTAAGCCACATGCAACTGAGAAAAGTGGCCCACACCAATCCAGGGGGTCATGCACGCCAAATCCATTTGGCATTTTCTAGAAGAAAAGGGGGCAGAACCACAAACAAAGCTCCAGTTTCCATCAGTCCCTTGGCACAAAATGCACCCACTTCCGTGCAGACCTCTGCAGATACACATACGGAATCACATCTCTAAGAGCAAAACTCAAGAAACGGTGCATGCAAACCATCCGCAAGCGTCTGAGTCCGGCCCAAGGACCTTGTCAGTGAACCAATGCCCCTCGATGGCACTGCCTGCCAGGTGTGCGCCGATTGAGCGCGGGAGCCATGTGGAACCCCAACCCTGCGCAATAACGGAGGGCTTCCCGCGGATTCTGATCCTCCCACATCAAACCCCATTCAAAACTCAGCAGGGGCTAGCGATCTGGGGAGTTTTCATGGCCGACTTTGGGGATTTTGGCAACTTTTGTCAATTGCTTGGGCTTGGGTCAGCCTCTCAGGGAGTCAGCTAGACTCGCTAAACTACCAGAGAATCTGGGGCAGTACCTACGCGCGTCCCTGGGAATTTCTGCACAGCCAAAGGTTCCCCTTTGAGGACACCAACTGCATGGAGGCTAAAGGCGTATAGGGGCACGTACCCAAGGGTCACCTAGCTCTTCCCAAGTTGAGAAAAGGCGTGGCACAAACAGCCACGTATGGTGCTTTTCCATCTGGGTTTCCTGGTGAACCGGAAAAAAAGGGGGCACCCTGAAAAATAGGCAATCCACACTAAAATAACTAGCTAGTTGGGCATTGACATTTGCTTGCTAATCGGGCAAGGCATCTCCATGCGGCATTTGCACAGACTTAGATGAGGTTCATCTACAAGCACGGCGCCTAGAATGTGGTGACCTTAGAAAACGCTGTGACTACTTGGTTAGGAAACACACGCATCGATGTCCATTCTTTTGCGGGTGGACGGCGCTCAGGACCTCACACACGTGGACAAAAACTGGACAGATCTGAAGGTCGACTCTGGACAGTTGGCTGGGTGAAGTTGCGTAAATACTTTCATGGGAATCCAGCTGGAGCCGGTTTTGATTGAAGTCAAACACTTTGGGCCCCATACGTTCAGCTCGTGGATGCGCACGGCATCCGCCAACAGTTGACGAATCCCATGCTGAAAGGAGTGTGTTCTGGGCTGTTACGCATTCCCCCTCTCTCTCTCGTCCACATTACACAAAAAAATCAACATTGTGAACTCCCTTTCGGCCCATCAGTTCCCGCAGGTTCCGCTGAAAAAAAAAGCTTGACGTGGCCGTTGCCTTGAAATGTTGGCGTTCCCCTTGAATGCCCAAGTTGAGAAGTTTGGCTTTGCCCCTTGAGCAGTACCACACCGATGCTACCCAGCCGAGTCCGCCTTCGGAGTACTTCTCGGAGTAGGTGCACCTGTCACCGCCGCAATACCTCGGTTGGGGTTCCGTCGGATCTCCTTGACGATCTGGGATACACCACAAGATGTTCGGCGTATGTTTCATATGCCAGGCTTGAAATACTCATTGACATATTTTTGGAGACGGCCTGACAAATCTGGGTTGATCATGGTTGCCTTATTGGGCACCTTTACATTGTAGCACCCAAGAAAGGAAATGACAACCACCCGTACCAACCCCAAGTATAGAGATCCTTTCACCATAGCCCATGTAGGTGTTTTCGAAGTTGGTAGCCTTGTCAGGCTTGAAGAAGCCACTATGACACCAAACATCTAAAAAGAAGCCCGCATTTTGAACCCCGTTTTTTTTCTCAGCAAAGGGGCCGACAAAATGAACATCACAAAACCAGTCGTGCCCAAAGGGTCGATTTGTTGGATGATGTTGGATGGGCAGAGCAAGGCAGCGAAACCAAAACGGCTTGGGACTTGTTGAGCATCACACTCTAAAGGGAGCCAGACAACGGATTTCATGTCTCTTTGATGATTGTGTTGCAACCCACTCCTTCGGCAGAAGCAGAGCCCAAAGGTCTGCAGGTACGCTGACAAGAACAGGATTTGTGAAAGAATACATCCAGAAACCACCTGATCCACAGCGAGATTCTCCAAAACAGCTGATCTATCTGGTGGCCAAACTGTATCCTTTAAACAGGAAAGCTACAAATTCCCCCCCCCCTCCACCTCCAGCTTCTGATTAGGAAGCCAGCGGATATGGAATCTGACGATCGTTCGAGAGGCTCCCACTTCGCGGTGGAGGACTTGCTGATGTCCACCGCCGGCTCCTGAGGTGCGATGGAGTCGCCGGGTGTTGGGTTCACTCATCTCAGGGCGCCCAGCTTTTGGCAGCCAAAAAGAAGCCAACGGCACCTGACAGCCGCCGTTTTAGCGCACATTGGGTTGGACCGCCCTTTGGAGAGTTGGAGAACTAGCATTTTTCAGGGTCCCTGAAAGAGACATGTGGGCTTAAATCGCAGGATCCCCTCGCAAAAACATCCTTTCAGGAATATTTGCTGGCTCTCCCCGAAAGATGGCGGCTTGGTGTTGACATGGATGCGCCGAGGCGCCAAGTGCCTGCCGCAGTGGTCGCACCCGCCGCAAGGGAAGGCCAAGAGATGGCTCCCCGTGTCGATGATGACCGATGTCCTGTCCGAAGAAACATTGCCTTACCCCTAGCATAGGTGGCCTTTTGGAAAAATAGATGGCCCTGGTAAGTGGAATAAACCATCTAAACCAGTGGAACCCATCTATTTTTAACCAAGCTAACTTAAAAAGGACCCCTATGACCCATCCTGGGTCAATTGGCCAAACAAAGTCCAAACTTTACGTTATTTACCACGAACATGGTCCAAACCCAACAGTTTGAAGTCCAGGGACTCGAACAGTGAGACTTGGTTTGGTGGTTTGGACCTTAGGGGGGGTACCTTCCATAAGGAAGGAGCTTCAAAGGAACTGAGTCCCCAAACCACCAATCCAAGCTACCAACCGTTGCTTGAAAATAAGCACAAACACAGTTGTGAGTTCAACTGCAGCACCCCTAGCGACCCGCTCTCCTATCTTACGGCCTCAAGGGCACGAAAGGCTACTCAGCATTTAGCTAACACACACACCCACACCAATCTACTCAACCGAAAAGATGACTCTTTACTTGGCTTTCCTCCTAAATTGTTTACGCCCAAACTGGGGAGAAGGCGCTTCAGGGGTCAAATCCAAAAAGAGCCGAGTGGCAGCTGCGGGGGCGAGCCGACCAGAAGGTCCGTGAAGTAGTAGGCGTACCTGTCGACAACTGGATGCTAAAAAAGGGGTCTGGACAAATCAAACCCCATCGTCTCAAATTGGGTAATTACAAGTCATTGGCGATTTAGCGCCCTGATAAGAACCCAACCATGCCACATCCTACTTTAGCCGGTCCTTCACTTTGGGAAACACCCTCATCCAAGATGAAGGTTGGGAAAGGAAAGCCTTGAAGCCCCTCAATCTCCACCATCGATGGACGCAGATGGCCTGGGGGTGGTTCGCAAACCCAGCTAACCCTCCAGGCGCCCAAGCACCAGTTGCTGGCCCAAAGGAGCTGGAGCCCGAAGAACCCCAATGAATGGAGTGGTTTTTCTGCTCCAGACGCATGCGTGCCATAAACCCTCTCATCGTTGGCCATGGGCCGAGGTGATTTGTGGGCCAATTTGGGTATGTACTTTTCTTGAGAGTACCCACTTGGTGTGGTTTCAAGGGAAATCGAAGGGAAACCACTTGTTCTTTGTTTTTTGTTTTTTTTTGCGGGGGGGCTCCCACAAACAAGCGGGTTCCTCGTCCCTGGCCGGAAAGGTTATGGAAAAAAGTAGGGCCTTCAAACACCTGGTCGTCGAGACCAAGATCTACCTAGGCGCCAGGCCTCCTTGTGACCCTTGTTGGGGCGGGGGGGCGGGGCGGTAGGCTAAAGTCTCGTCCAAGAAACTCCTTGATGTTGCCATAGAGGTAGGCCGTCTCTGTGCCAGGCTCGCTAGCTGCCAGGGCGAAAAGAAGCACCTCAGGCGAAAGCGGCGCCAAGGCAACCCTGTCAATACAGGGTGACCAAAAAGGTGAATGATTCTTAAATGGGAACGATCAGGCCTTTGCAAAATGAGTGCTCAGCCCTTCTTTGCAGCTGGATGTGGATGGATCGAAATATTTACGTGGCTGCATGTCTTGAATAATGCCAAAACCCGAAACAAGACATGGATCCCCCGGTAAAAGACCTTCATCGAATCAAAATTGGCAGACCCTCCGTCCAATTCCCCGGCGTCCGGAGCCTGGGGCCACCTATGCCATGGAAAAATAGGGCACTGTGGTGGAAGAACAAGATTTCCTGGCGTTAACTCGGACAGTGGATTTCCTGCACACTGGTTTTGCTGAGCCAAAAGGTGAAAGGTACACCCCTCAAGAAAAAATAAACGAGGAGAAAGGGAGCCACTGATCCGGTGCTTGCGGACTGGCCGTGGACTTGCCCTTGCCTCAGGAATGCTAGTTGATAAAGTGCGAACAGTTGCATGTTCTTCCAGAACCTTCCTAGCGCAGCTGATCCGCCAAAACAATCAGAATAATTAAACCTGAAAGCCTAGGTGAACTCGCCATAAAGGCAGAGCCACGGAGCCTCTCGTTTCATCGAACATCAGACGCTTTCGGTTGAAAAAAGCCGAAAACGGCTTCTCTTTCTATGGGCCAACAGCACAACCAGCCACTTTGCGAAACACGTGTGTTGTCCTTTTGCTTGCCCTTGGCAAGCGTCCAATGCACGAGTTGCGGTGTTTTTGTTATTGTTTTGTTAAGCAACGCTCAACAAGGAAAACTTGAAAAGAAAGGGGCCATCATCAGGAGTGCCGTCGGCAACTGTCATCTAAGTTCTGCAGGGGGCTCAAAGCCCAGCATCAATAAGTCCCTGGTCAATGAATTGAGTAGAAGAATGTCCCATTCAAAAGTGGATCCTCCACTTTTGGCGGAACCACCCCGCTAAGTACTAAGTCCAGCTTGCTTCATTTGTCAAAACTTACTCACCGACGAGTTCCCCGCTTGACTTCGAAGCGGCAAGTATCCAACTCCGCATCGCGGGTTTTAGGACGCAGCTAAGGCCGGCCACTGGTGGGCCCCTTCTCGCTGGGCCACACGGCTAAGAATGAGTCGTGAGCGACGAGAGCTAATTTCCATGGGGTAACCCGACTGATCAAAGGCCACTTCACTTTTGTGTGGCTCCTTTGGATGTGCTCTTTGATTCGGTGCGCAACTTCTCAGCCTGAGCGACCAGCCTATGTTTCCGCACGGGTGCTTCCTCTCAAGCCTACCTTGTGTTCATGCAGCATTGCATGTGTGCAGACGTTGTCGCTTTTGTGTTTTTACATCTGTGCATGATCACACAGCACGCCGAGCGATGAAGCAACAACAAACATATAATGATGCATACAATGCACGCAAATGAATCAAAGAGTCAATGAAACAATCAAACAAACATCGTTGGTGTACATACATGCATATCCCTGCTCCTGTTTGATGGGAACCCAAAAGGAGGTTGCTCGAATGACTCTCTAAAAACGTTTGAACCAGAGGTTGAATCCCCCACCCGTAGCCCCCACCCCTCATGGAAGGCCCTAACTCATCACTAAGGACTAACTTTGAGGATCTCGACTAGGATTTGATGCCGATTACCCCCTGACCAAAACAGAAGTTCCCAGAAAGGCAAAGGCCAGGATCCAACTTAGTCTCACTTGCCCAAAGGTTTGGAAATGAAGGGTTGACCTTTTGGAGCCTTGACTAAACATGGGCCAAGTCAGGAAAACCAAAAGGTAAACAGGTCCGTTCACTTTGGACAACTGGGAAGCGTTCAATAGACACGAGAAACAAACGGGCCACAGAGAGTTGTTGTTTTTATCCCGGAAGCTAAACGAAGCAACGTTCTGCGGATCTTGCCCACTTACAGTTTGCGAATAGGTCGAAGACAACGCATCCCCGATCAAAGAACCAAACTGTTTGTCTGCCACTAAAATGGTCCAAACCAACAAGTGACTAAAGTCCCTGAACTCAAGGAGAAACAAACCCTGCAAATTCCCTTAAAGGACCCCATAGATGGTTCAAAATCGGGGTCATGTCATGTCTCATTCCCTACCTATCGCGCCAGCCAGTTTTTCTTCTCCAGTCTGCGCAAGGCAATGCGCGACACCTGGGCCAGCGCCGGCAAGGCCTCGGAGTTCGATCTTTCGATTCGTTTGCCGCACTCCGCACGGCCGAAGGGCGAGCCCCTCTCGAGGGGATGGGCCCACAAAAGTAAGCGCCACACTTTTTGCGTGCCACTAAAATGGTTTGAAAAAGGCGAATGTCCAGGAACTCAGGCAGTGAGGAGATCACTGGATTTGTCCCTTGATGCTTTTTTTTTCCGGGTGGGCTTCGCTAAAAGTGCCCCTTGTGGGGGTCTGAAAGAAAGGGAAATTGAAGGGCATCACAGGGCCTACCCAAAACCATGCGAAGAATCAAAACGGAGATCCAGACCTGTTTATGGTTGCTGCCAAGTGATGGCCGGTTCCTGTGCCCACTTCGATTCCAAAAAACTCTGAGTGCCCTTCAGGATTTCTAAGGGGTGTTTACCCAGACCCCCAAGGACAACCCTTTTCTTGGCCGGTTGATTTTGCAGCGACACCCGCAAAAAAAAAAAGGAACAGAAACAAGGGAGCACCCTCTGGAGGTGTGGGAGGGCCCCCTGACGAAACAAGTAATAGGAATGGATAGATGGACTCGAATATTGCAAGTTTCCTTTTGGAGAAACTAAGGCCTAGGCTGAGTTGTTTGTAAAAAAACATACTGCGCGGAGAAGAACAAATTTCATTGGGTATGATACAAAGGGCATGCCAGCAAGCACTCAGGGCGTCTATCAAGGGTACACACTTCAGACTTCAGGGCACATGCTTGAGACCTTTGGACATCTGCCTTCAGCTCTTCAGCACAGAGTCCAATCAGCCCCACTCCCATCTGGGACAGATTCGGGATCTGAATAATAACCAGTCCTATTCATAACGGGGCGGGGCCGCTCCAAAAGTGATGGATTGTCACTACAAGGCTTTTTCAGTTGAAACGGTCCCAAACAACTACACATAGCCATTCAAGCCTTCACTTTGAGGAGAAACCAGAGGTTCCATTTCCAAAGCCAATCATCCAAATCACTGAAGCTCACCCAGCAGGTTGGCATGCTGGCCATCAAATGCTAGCTAGCTATCTCTCTCTCTCTCGCTCTGCGTTGATGGTCCAAACAAAGAGGAGTAAAGGCGCGGTCGCCGATTGGACAGCAAAACCTTTTTGGGGCAAACTGAACGTTGCAACCCCTGCCAGGGCATCCCGGATCGCAACCAAAAGGTGATAACCCAGGTAACCTACCCTTCAAAAGCGTTAAACCAAAGCGACAATGGGGGGGGAATTTCTTGGAGGGAACCTTTTTTGGGTTGCTTTTAAAGGAAAACCAAAGGGAAACCACTGGTTTGGGGGATCTCCCTATTTAAAGACAAGCCACAATGGCCTTTGCTTTGTCGTGCGTTGGGCATACTCCTTGGGTTTGTTTCCGTCGTCGTGTTTTTTCTTTCCCGAGAGCTGGTCTCGAGGCTTTGCTTGAGGCTTGCATTTGGCGGGTCCGGGTTGGGGTGACCGGATTGTGGGCACCAAAGAGAGCGTGACTGTCCCGTTGCCCCAATAGAATCTGGCCAAGGGGGGGGTTCTTTTTGAACGTAACAAATGCAATCATGCGCCCAAGCTCACGACATCCCACCTCATTTATTCCAGGCCGCTTGCGCGTACTGCCCCGCTTCGCAGGAAGTCTCGGAAAGAGTCCTTGGCCCATTGTTGGTGAGCTGCCCTGCTGAACTCAAAGCGAGCATCACCAAAATTATTCCCTTGCGGCTCCTTCAAGTTTTCTGGCTTGGTGGCCCGTAAAAATAATCCCTTTGAGAAAGCAATGCAAAGACAAACATGCAGGAAGAACAAGCGGATGGCCATTGGCCCTTGCAAAATTGCACAGTGAACCTGAGATATGCCTATGCGTTCGCCTTTTGCGTTGAAATTCAGCAGAAGCCGCCATGTGGCCTGGACATGCACCGTTAGTGAACATTTTGATATCTTCGGAAACGGTTTGACCAACCGTTTGTTTTAACATGGTTCCGCTGGTGCCTTTGCACCAGCACATCTTGTTCACTTGCAAAGCAACCTGCCAAACGAAAGGAATCACCCACTGCACTGGGTTGGCCCTGATAGGGGAAAGCCGCGACAGGCCTTTACCCGACTCACAAAAGCACGGCAAAGCTTTTCACATTGGGTTTTTCGGCCAAAATGAGGAAACGCCCCCCCCCCCCCCCACCCCCACTGATCCCCCTGGTCAGGAGAGCTCAGGGTTTGGAGAAGGGTCTGCAGGGTCAGGGCATCGGGAGAGGTCTCCATCATGGCGGCCACTGAAAGCGCCTGCTGCCATTGGTGGCTGCCTGACCGAGCGTTGCACCGGGGCGCCGTATTTTGTTGGGCTAGGAGATTCACGCAAAAGAAAAACAGCACTCTCCGCAAAAAGGAAAAGCCCCATAAAAAGGCAAGCTGTTCTCTCTGTTTCCCTCTGTTCCCACTAAACTTTGGGAATGTGAAGACATGTATAGTCCAGGAACTGGGGGAGGGAGTGAGGCGAAAGACGCTCCAAAAGGCACCTGAGCGGTTCGGTGTTCTCCGCCCTCGATACAGTGCTTCGTTCTGCTTTGCTGGGCCCACCGAATCATCAAAAAATGTGATCTAAACGGGTGTGGCTCAAAAGCAGCTGGTGTTATGCAGGCTTTAGCCTGGGCTTCCATATACCAAGGTGCCATTTTGCGTACTGTTGTGTGAGCTACACTCTTTCTATGGCTTACAGGGAACCACCTTACCTTTTTGGGCCCGGTAAACCAAACTTCATACCGCCAAGTGGGAAGTCCGATCTTGAGCCACAGACCCCGCCTTGGAAGGCGCGCAGCCCCGCGTTGAAGCTCACCACGTCCGGCGCCAGGCGCGCCTCTGGCCTCAAAAGAACAGCACCCATGACAGATGTTGCAACTTGAGGGGTTCTGTCAAAAGACTTGGTTCCCTTTGACCCACAATTTAGAGGGGTTTTGAGGGGGGTTCCTGTAAACCACAGCTTCTTAGAGGGTATACCTTAATACATTTTGAGAGTATCACTTTAAAACTTTCACGAGCCGGGAGTGGGGTAGGGTGATTTGGTTGCAAGGTTGTATTTGATCTACCCACAAAAGGGAAGCGGAATGCAACGCAATTCGAAGGGGCCCCCTCAAATCCATTGACAGGACGGCTCACCTGCCCTTTCCCTGTTCCAAGAGGAAGACACGTGCAAAGTGGCGCGGCGTAACGTGTCGTCATCCAACAAGCAGTTGGGGATGCCGCAGGATTCCCTCATGTGTCATCCCAATCAACTCGCTCCTTAAGTGGATTTGCCAAACAAAGTCCAATCGCGGTTGCCACGCAGATGGCTCTTCCCAAAGAGTATGACACCCGGGAACTCAGGGAGTGAGCGAGCCAACCGAGGCACGGTTGGTGACAGACGGGCTCCGCCCAACGCCTGCATGACAATCTACAGCTGGTAGTAAAAGGGTCCCCAAACATATCAAAATTATTTGAGCGGCCACACCGATTTCTGGTTGGGAGTGTCCCTCGCTCACCTTCACTCTACCAGAGCTTTGATCGTTGCACCCCTCAAACTCGCCCTAAGCCAGCCACAACCCAACCCCTCATCCCAGTCAAAACCCCAGTCTTCAACAAGGCCCCTCACCTCTCCGACCATTTCCCTCATTGCTTCAGGGTCGCCATCCCCCGTCTTGGGCCAGCCGTTTTACCCCAGCCGAGGCGCATCCGCGCCAAAAGCGCCGCCGCGCGGCGCCACTGCCGGCCCTGGGCGCAGGCGTCCAGCGCCGCGGTGAAGCACCGCACGTCCGCCGAGGCGCTCGACGCGGCGAGGTCTGAGAAGAGGAGGAGGGCCTGCGGCGCATCTCCGCGGCTTGCGGCGCATGGCGCTAACCAAAACGTCCCAAGTTTTTGTTTGTTTTTTGGTTGGAAGGGGAAATGAAGACAGCCCAAAGGGGCAAAAGGGGAGGGCCGAGTTGAGCCTGGCAATGCTCACAACTGGCTCGCTCATCCCTTAGATGTTTTCTGACCCTGCCCGAAACCTCGGGCTCGAGGAACCCAATCTCTACTAGCCCAATGGCAATGCAGCCCTTCGGAGCAAAAAAACGGGTTGCCGCTTCCTTGGCGTGGTTCCAAGTTGGTTTTAAATGGAGGTCTGAGGCAAAGTCCTCCGGTCACAGTCCCTACGCAAATGGTCCGAGAGGGAGGGCTACGTGGTATTAAGTGGTTAACCCTCAGATGCTCACCGGGTGTGTCGTTTTTCTTGAGGGTGCCATTTTTTGGTGGCTTTTTTAAAGGGAAACCAGAAGGAAAGCAGAAGCGACCCGCTAAAAAATGACACGCCCAACCATGAACAACACATTTTGGCCCATCCGCTGCCGGAGCTCTGCTTTTAATGCCGCTCGCCAATGGCTGCGGGGCACGGAACAGGCGAGCGCCCACGGCGGGAACCATATCTCCCGCGAAAGGCCGTGCAAGACAGGTGTTCCAAAGTCGAACGAGCAGGATTTGTTTTTGTCTGACTTTTGAGGGCAGCCCCTTTTGGCTGAGTTCTGCAGGGTGCCCTCAGAACTAAGCCATACCGGTTTGGAACGCTGTTCCAAACGAATTAGAAAAAAATATCTCGGGCCCCTGGTGGGCCCGTAACTTCCGAATTCATGCATTCCTCCAAGCGAGGGAAAGAGCGTAATTATGAGTAATTAATGGATCGACAATGCTCTCAAAAGGTGCAGTGTGTGCGGCAGCTTGGGCATCCTCTTTTTTGTCTTGGCTCTTATTCCTGCCGCGAGCATTTTACGCTTCTAACTCCTTCATGCTGCCAATGCACTCTCAGTCCCAGGATACTCCCCGCCGTCCACACGCCGTGACATTTCTACAAGTGTACAAGAGGCAGTTGCCGTCCACAAAAACCAGCCGAGAAATGATGCGGGAAATCGATCAAACGCATCTCTGTGCGTGATCTCGGGGACCCGCGATCCTTCTTTCGCAGCTTGCCTTGCAGAGTTGGGTCAACGACTTGTTGAAAGATGCTTAGGACACGCTCTGGGCTCACAAAGGAGGTGTTGGCCAAGCCGGATCCAGGACCCTTACTGGAAAACCAACAAGACGGGGCCGCCTTTTCGCATCCTTACAGCACAACCTATTGTTCAAACAGCCTCCACTTGGTGTCTCGTCCAACCCTGGTTCCTTGCCTTCGCATTGTCGAACTTCTATGCCCTGGCAGCTGCTGCAGGATTCGACGGACTTTCTTTGGATTCCATTTTCAGAACAACAAACATTAGGTTCTGAAAACTTTTTGTGTGCGTTCCCTTCTAAGAGAAACCCACAAAAATGGGCAAAGCCGCAAGCGCCCTTGGGCCTCCTCAAATCTTCCAGCGTGTTAAATGGAAACCCCGCTAAACCCGGAAAAAAATCTACAAACCTGAGGGGATGGCTCGGAACCACCAAGCAAATTTGTTTTCCCAAAGTGGAAAGTTGAGGAACTCATGGGGTGAGCGGGTGAGCCTTTCGATATTCCAGAGTCCTTGGGATAACAGGGTTCCCACCTAGAGGCGCAGAGTGCGACACATCTCTGTGCCTTGTAAGATAGAAAGGACAAGAACCCCCTCAACGCGTCAAAAGGTCGGCGAGCCTAATTAGTTGCAAGGGCTACAAGGGCAAAGAAACAACGACCGAACGTGAACCTAACAGCTTCGTTTCAATTTGCCATCTCTTTGAAGTTGAGGGGACCACCTGATTCTTCCACAAAGAAGGTCAGTTGAAACGGCATCCCGAAACGCCCTGCGTGCCGTCCCGTGCGACAGTTCGCCCAGGCTCGCTTTTGGGGCCTGCCAAAACTTCATGGGAATGTGTCAAAAACTAGGTAGCCCTCAACTCCTCCACTTGTTTGTTTGCGGGCAATCCCCTTTTAGTTGGATTGAAAGGCAAACCATACGGAAGAAAACAACACATGTTGGCGGGTCCAAATCCTAAGAAAGAACAACTCCAAGTGACTGATTGACTCTTGGTGTCAACTAGAGCTGAACCACCATTGGTGCTTGCGAAGCTGGTTCGAACCAGGGTTCAACTTGATCCCAACACCTGAATCGAAAACAGACGGTGAATGCTGCTTCCTTGCAACTTAACAGAGCCCCTTCTAGCACATTACAAATCAACTTCTCCTTGTCATCGGACCCTCTTGCGGGGTTCCTGCTCCTTCAACGCAAATTATCATCCAACCACAGAGGAAGCCGCCAACTCTAGAATTCCGCAAAAAATGCTTGGTCGGGTACGACCTCTACTTCCACCTCTCCTTTCGAGCAACTTCTTCGCACGCGCAGCCGGTTGCAGTTTCCCAAAAACAACGCTCCCAAGCTGGCCTGCACAGCATCAAGGCCATGTCGTCCGCGCTGCGGGGGCTGCCGGCATCAGGCCAGGTTACGCTATGAAACTCTGGGCAGGCCGGCTTGGACTGCCTTGCACACAGCATCATGGCCATGTCGTCCGCGCTGCAGGGGCTGCCGGCATCAGGCCAGGCTACGCTATGAAACTCTGGGCAGGCCGGCTTGGACTGCCTTGCACACAGCATCATGGCCATGTCGTCCGCGCTGCGGGGGCTGCCGGCATCAGGCCAGGTTACGCTATGAAACTCTGGGCGGACCGGCTTGGATTGCCTCGAGCACAGCATCATGGCCATGCCGTCCGCGCTGCGGGGGCTGCCGGCATCAGGCCAGGTTACGCTATGACAGTCTAGGGTGACCGGCTTGGATTGCCTCGGGCACAGCATCATGGCCATGCCGTCCGCGCTGCGGGGGCTGCCGGCATCAGGCCAGGTTACGCTATGACAGTCTGGGCTGACCGGCTTGGATTGCCTCGGGCACAGCATCATGGCCATGCCGTCCGCACTGCGGGGGCTGCCGGCATCGGGCCAGGACACTTGGCCTTGGATGTTGCAAGAGATGTGCAAGAGCTCGACGCTGTGAGAACATATGCGCGTGCTTAGAGGGCCCGGGACTTGGCCCAGTCCCGTGTGACAACTAGTGTGACCTTGAATGCAAGCAAGGCCCCAAACCCCCGGACAGCCGCCTGCCCTGTGCCTGCCTGCCTGCCTGCCTGCCTGCCTGCCTGCCTGCCTGCCTGCCTGCCTGCCTGCCTGCCTGCCTGCCTGCCTGCCTGCCTGCCTGCCTGTCTTCCTACCTGCCTGCCTTCCTACCTGCCCGCTCCTCCCTGGGTCCGCTGGACCTGCTACCTGCCTGGTTCAGCTGGAACGTGCGGATAGGACTGTCAATCCGGCAACCCCATCTGACGCGTGGGAAAAGCGAAAACACAACTCCAAGTGCTGGCCTGAGCAGACAACCGTTCCAAGGTGTCCCGCAAGCGCAGCCCGGCTTGGCGGGTGCGTCAGCCAAAACTGGTTCCCTCCTGTGCCCAGCTGCCAACTTTGGCCTGGGGCGTGTCAATCCCGGTGCTGCATTAGAGCATTAGAGATCGAATAACATTGACTGTTACTCACGCGCCTCTGGGGAACGGCCCTCTTCTTGAACGGAAGAAGGAGTGCACTTAACAACCACGAAGGAAGTCTCCAACAGTTTTTGCTACATGTGAAGTGGCTGAATGGAGTCATTTGAATAACGCCGGTTGGTAATATCATAAGGCCTGGAATCGCTTGTTTGATTCCCGGATCGCTGGCAACGCGCGGCCTAAATTGTCCAGAAACAAATGCCCCTGACATGCGCGAAGCACGTGAATCATGGACCTCCAAGGGGTATCAGTGGTACTGCCGTATCAGGGGATTAAAAATGATAACCCCCCCCCCCGAAATAAAACACAAACAAACAAACAAACAAACAAACAAAACACGGAGCCTTCTTGAAGGCCCCCGAATGAGAAAAAGGCCACCAGCGATCTGAGGCTTTCGGATTTCGGGTTCCCGGGCCCAAAAGGCGCCGCTGCGAAGTTCGCTTCTCAGCCTCCGGAGGCTGGGAGGCTTCGTCAGTGTGGCTGAGACTGTTTCGAATCTTCTTGCTGGCCTCTGCTGAACCTCCAGGCCCCTTGGTTTGCCTGCTTTGGCTACTTTGCTCTCTCGTGAGATGCGCAATTTTGGACTTTGATGGCCTGGGAACGCCAATTTTTTCTAAACCCCTGGTTGGTTGATTGTGAGTTGGGGGCGCCCCCTTTTGGTGGGAATCCGGATGACTTTTGTGGGTGATAACCCCTGTTAATAGGACAGGGTGATGAGACCTCACTTTGCCCCGCATCCCCGAAATAGTCTGGCAAGCCCTGGACTTTGCCATGGCTTGCCGTTGGTTTCGCCACATCTAGGACTCAACTGTGCGCTTCGCAGTGGCCCAGTGAAAGAAAAAAACCGACCTTTGCTGGCGCCCGTGCTCAAACACAACTTGAAAAAGTGCTGACATCCACACAACTTCAAGCCTTGTTAAACCTCAAAGGGGCGAGTTGGGCTGGAATCCACTAGGCAACTGGAGTTCTCTTATCTATACTGCACTTACCCTCCCCCAGACTAACATGGAAGCTCCCAGGACCCCTTTGGAAGACTTAGTTCCATTTACGGGGCCTTCTGGGAGCTTCCATGTTAGTCTGAGTGATCGAAACGAAAGAATGAGTACGCGCGCCTCGGAGGCGAGGCAGAGGGTGCGCGACAGCCTGTGGAGCGATGCCGGGTCAAGAATCACTCGGCGCAGATTCGGAAGATATGTCCCAGGCCTGCAGCCCCTGCTCCCCCCTGCTCCCCCCTGCCCCCCCTGTGGTTGTGGGGTTGGTTGGTTTGGTTTGGCATTGGTTTCCCCCGTGTCACATATATATATATATATATGTGTGTGTGTGTGTGTCTTTTGGAGGGCAGCATTTTCGGGGTTGTATGGTGGCATGTATCATGTAAAGGTTGCAAATTTGAGGCTATAACCTGGAGGCATACTTGGGACAAACCCTCAGCTTGAGCTGCAGCGCCTTCAGCTGTGTTGCAATCACGGGGTTCCTTGCCAAGCCCTCCCCCGGGCAATGGGCCAAGCCAGCCAAAATGGCAAGAGGCACAGCAGATCTTCCAAAGTCCCCCAGCAACTGATTCAACAAAGGAGGAAAAGCGTCGAACTAAACTTCCCCTAAACGTCGCTCGGGGTTGGGCATCTTTGCATCGGCCTCAATTGACTGAAGGCTGCCAGAGCATCGGCCGGACGAACATATGGCAAAACGTTGATCCAAAAAGTGATGTTCAAACCACCTTCCCGTTGCTTGAGGAGCCAGAGCGGGCAAACAAGCTGCGACAACAAGTGGCATCTTTACCTAAGAGATCTGAGTGATTCAGGTGGGGAAGGCCAGATAGTGATGGGAAGCCACCATTGCTGGCTTTTACTTGCTCCGAAGTTTTGATGTCTGCCTCTTGTCTTGCCCGATTCCAGGCTCATGGAAGCCAGGACCAGGGTGACTACCCTCCCCACTAAAATGGACCCCCTCCCACATGCACTCCCGCAGTGCCTATGGTTCAAACTGGTGGGTTCCATCTTGGGCCATGCTCCCAAGGCGCAGGCTTCCTCCAAATGAGATCAAAGGACTCAATCATGCCGTAAGTTGGGCGTCCTTTTTTTGGGGAAACCCAACATCTGTTTGGCTTGAAAGTGAAACGTAAAGGACAAACACCATTTTAGGGGCTCCCTAATTTTGAGACAAGCCCATTTGGGGCCCTGGCTTTGCGAAGGAAGTCCACACCGGCATGAGCTTCAGCACGGAGCAGCGAGGTGCGGGGCGTGAGGCTGATGGACCCGAAATGGCTGCCGGTGGTTGAAACGTCGATGCGGAGGAACGTCTGGAGGCGTGCCAAAGGGAAAGTTGAATTTAGCTGTGGTTCTCCAGGGGCCATTCTGCATGGGCGCCATTGGGTTTTCAAGGTTAGCCTTGTGGGACGTAATTACACCAAACCATCCAACCCAAAAAGTAGAAAGGTCGGTGTTGGGCTGTGGGTCATCAAATGTTGAACCAGTCAGCGGTCTTCTGAACTTGGGTGGCTGGTAGTTTTCGGGGGCGGTGACGACCTAACCCATAACCCCTCCCAAACAAGCCATCAACAAAGCAGTGCTCGGGGAGCTGAATGAGATCCTGGGATGAGGGTAGCAAGCACTGAAACAGCCTGCCTGCAAGGTTGCTGAAATTCAGGCAATCCAAAGGGTATTGTTTTTCCAAGGGTCCCTGAACAGTTGACACAATACTATAAGGGCCTAAATACAGAGAATAGGGAGGGTCATGGGGTCCTTCAAACAAAACGAAGTCATGATCATGTGAGAATAGTGTGTTGCTAAAGTATTTATGTAGCCCCTTATCTTTAACACACCCTTGTTGGCTTCCCGGGGGGGGGGGGAAACAAAAAATGGTTGCTCTTGACCGCACGCAGTTCGGTGGGCAGCGCCTGTTGCCATTGCAGGCCGTTCTGGCACGCGGACATGGCAGCGCTGTAAGCGAGCACATCCTCAGTTGCCCAAAAATATGGAAGTATCATTCGGGTTGCCTTGACTGAGAACAGGCCCGTTGGAAAAGGTGCTTCCCAAGCCTTGAAAGAAAGGAAAGCCGCTTTAGAACGGGCAAAAAGCCAAACCCCCCCAAATAAACAAAAAACAAGATTCTACAAATGATGGAACACCACGCCAAACAAAGGGAATCCCGAAAGGTTACGAGGTCGCTTCTCTATGGACCTGAGCGTCCACTCCCTGTGTCCGCGTGTCGAACAGCAGGCCCAAGGCCGCCTGCCACTTCTGGTACCGGCCGAAGGCCTCACGAAACGAAACACTGCCATATGACATCCAACTCCAGAAGGGCTAAGCCAAAACCTGGTCCCCATCACATCTAACAAGCAGACAGAGGGACAAAGAGACAGAGAGACAGGCAGGCAGGCAGACAAATGACGCACTGTCGGAATGAAGATAACGTGGTTACCATCCTCAAAGTAAAAGAACATGCTAACTTATGCTGAACTGACATATGATGTTGTCAAAGCTTCCAGAGATGGTTTGTAGCAAGCTAGACTTGACACAAAGACGAGATGCCAAGACTATGTTGTTTTTGAATCATAGGTGGGCAAGGAAATGATTATGAATGATATTTGATGAGTAACGCAAAATATGTCACATGATAATGATGGACAATAAATAAGGAAATATGACGATCCTTGAATAGATTCAACTGATAAAACAAACATATGAGGATTAATAGTTACATAACCCACAAAGTGTTCAAGAGATAGATAACAAGAAACCTAGACATGATTCACTGTCTTTCCTTCTTTCTATCTCTTATTGCTAACTATTTGTTTTTAATCAACCGTTGTCTTTTCCCTCTCTGCATCATTTCTTACGATTGAAGATGCCCGGGGAAAACCAGAACTAGACAATATCAAAACAATATGACGTTAACAAGGCAAGAAATGCAAGTATTGGAACGGGAATAGAATACCCATTCAGTAGCTCTGGAACTCTCTTCCTGTCATCACTTTCTTGTCTGATTATTTCATTCATTCGGGTCCTACGGCATTGCCTATTCATCTGTCCGCTCTTTGTCACACATCCAATAGAAACTAACTGGTTTCAAGGATGGAGCTGGAAGAACATTATCTACGTCTGGTAGCGAGCGTGAGATGGTGAAAGCTGAAGGATGGGTTGAGATCTCCGGTCGCGAGATTTCACCTTGACCGACCTGAAGGAGCGAGAGCCCCTAGCCTCACCCAACCCACTCTCTACGCCATGTGGGTTGCGAGCTTCACGCCTTGGCGAGTTTGTCTGCATCCATCGCCGTGTTCGAAACCAAACAGAGAGATGGAAGTCCCAACCTGGCTTCGTACATCAGATGGTTAGTGGATGAAAGGATGAAACGGTCGGCTAACAGCTGCCAATGAAGGATGCTAGCCAGACAGACAGACAGACAGACAAACAGACAGGCAGGCAGGCAGGCAGACAATCAAAACAATCAAAATGACACAACACAATACAAAGCAAAACAAAACAACCAACTTGCGGTTTTAAAGAACAACCGCCCACCCAGCAGCAAACCAACCACAAATTCCAGGTCTGGAGGCGGGCATGCAGGCGTTCAGGGTCGCGGCGTCCGGGAGAGGGCCCTGGTCTTGCCTTAGGTTTTGGGCTGGTCTTGAGCTGGGAACGCTCCAGCTCAGACGGCTTCGGTTTTCTGTTTGACTCCCAAGAGGAAACTCTCCCACGACTGGCTCCTAAATGGGAGATATAGGGACCCGTGTGAAACCACACCCAAATCAGTGGGCAGACATGTGCTCAAGGACTTCTTCTGAAGCAAGAGGCAACAACAAGTTCTGGAGGAAACGAGGCAAACAAGGACAGGAGAGCAAGGACACAACACGGCGGAAAAATGCGAAATGGCGCAAGTGGTAGACCAGCAAGCCAAGAGTCCTCAAGAAAACTCCCCAAGCCCTGGTATTTGAATGCATTTGATCCAAACCGTTTCCACCGCCGTTACTAAACTGAACAGACCCCGCACCCAGAACTGTCAAGTATTGGTAACGACAACTTTCATTCCCCTCTATGAGGCTTTTCCATGCCCAGCAGTATCAACCTTGACCGTCCGCCCCAAATAGTCAAGCAAAGGCTGTCCTAGCGGAATTGTACCTGAACATGGACAACAATTAGCAAGCAGGAAACCCAAATGGTCAAGAATGCATAGACCCCATCACACATTTTACAAATCTACTAGACATGAAACACTAACAACGAAGTACTAATTAATACAGGCAAAACCAACAACACGCACACGCACACGTTAAACACAAACGCGCCGCAAAACCACGCGCGAAAAAAATGCTATTTGGCTGCAGCCCCGTTGCATGGACGACAAGATGCATGCGGCAGCTTGCCATCGGCTGACAAGCTGGCATGCACCTCATTGGCATGTGGGGGGTGATCAATATTCCATTTAGGGCCCCAGAAAGTCAATGGGTAACTATTTGCAACTGGCTTGTTTCAGCTTCCCCTGGAGAACACCCAAACTCAGCTTCTGCCATGTGTTGAGTTGGACTTGTTGTGTGGGATCCTCAACCAATCCGCCAATCCGAGTCGCCAGGGTTAACCAGACTGTTGGCGCACCATTCACTTCAACCCCCGAAGGCAGCAGCATGAAACAGGATTGACCAAGAGTAAAACAATTGTCAATTGCGAATCCCAAGGCCCAAACACAAACAAACACATGAAAGCATGGCGAATTGAAGCCAAACAACAATTGGAAAACAGGATCCTCCGAGTCCCACGGAGAGGTTCCTTGGGCGCCAGCTGGGTTGACTGGCCAGCACTCAGCTGGTAAGGAACCGACTTTCCTTGTTGGAGATTCGCGTTTACTTCTTAACATTTTCACATAGAATAACTCATTTGCCACGCGTCATTTCCTGTTGTATGCATTTGCCATTTGCCCAAGGTGAACGTATATCTTTTCATTTGCCAGGCGATAGAGCCTCCCAGGTTTCCCGGAGCTTCCATTGATGTCTCCGCCAGGTTCTACTTCTAAACAATCATGCTGGTGGTAATTGGGGCTCTATGCCGCCCTATTGTCAAAATAGGGATGTCAAGCACCCCTGGACGCTTCGGTTCCCACAACGTCCATGGCCAGCAAATCCCGGGTCAACATTGAGCGTCACAAGGACAAGCGCACAAGGCGTTTTCTTGGCAATTGCACCGTTTTTGGACTACTAACATGAAGCAGGTGCTTGATTTTAAAGGGACTCACCTATTTTTGTCGTTCTTTCTTGGAGGGGGGGGGCTACTTGTGTTTAAATTAAAGGATCTTAAAAGGGCCCCTTTCCGATACAGAACGGGGCGCAGATCGCCGCGTTGCAACTGATGGTGGTAGGCTGAAGGCGCACCACAGGCATCGAAGACAAGACGTGCAGAGCCGCCTCCCACTGCTGGCCCTTGCCTCGCAGAAAGTTGCAGCAAACCGCAAGCCAGCAGGGAAACTCGAGAAAAAGCCAGCTGGGAAGCCCGCAAGAAAATCGATGAACAGCCACCTGAAAAAATACACAGAGGACTGCTCTTCGAAAGCCACCTGGACTCTGCTTTCCGAAGTCTCGCTTTCACAAGCAAGGGTCTGCAGCACTGACGGTGGATGTTCATCGGGGACGTTCACTCGCATCCTTTTGGTTAACCCATTTTGGTTCGACGCCGGTAGGGATCTCAGCAAGAAAATTGAAGGATTGCCACTGAAAGAGGGCACCCCAAGGTTACACTACCCTGTTTAGGGGGGCCTTTCAGCAAGCCAATCAACACGGACCACCTCGCTGAACACATGTGTCGCATGTGTTGGCCCCCTGTTGTTGGCTTTAAAGGGAAACTGCAAGTAAATCACCAATTTTGATTCGTTCGAATCCTAATTTTGGGACAAAGCCACATCTGTAGTTGATTGCCGAGGGAAACCATAACTGAATCTCGTTGGCTTTAAAAGTACACCGGACTAAATCAACTCTTTCGGGCCTACCCCCCTGCAAATCAACATGGACTCCCAACACAAGCCCCAAGAAACAGACTTCTCCGGAGATGACCGCTCTTTGGGTTCCGTGTTTTGCAGGGAGTTCTTCGCCTTGCACCACCTAGTTGGTGTTGAGGGGCACATGTGTCAGAATCAAAACCTGCATGGTATCAAAATGGTCTACCCAGAGCCATGTCACCGCATGCATTTGTGGCTGGGATTGTCCCTTACTACCCTCCATTTATATACCCGGTTATTGATTGTGACTCACATGGTCAAAACCTTCAACAAGTAACAAGTCCCGATAGAAACGAGGGAGTGAATATGCACTAAGAAACTCATCGCCCAGGTTTGGATGGCTGAAATGGTTCGGCATTTTAGCGCAAAAAAAAGAAAGAAAGAAAGAAAGAAAGAACGGCTGTGCCAGTCAGGCGCCGCAAGCGCCGATGCAAGCATTGTAGCCCACCACGTCCCGCTCCACTTCCATGGCAGACATCCCCAGAAACAGCTGCAACACCGCCTCACAGGGCACAAAGACCTTACCGAAAAATCCCACAGTTCTAGCCGCACCGTCCATTTCCATTCTCGGGGATCCAACTCTTCAAACATGGGCCAAAACCCATGGGAAAAGGGGTGGTGTCTAAAGACAACGATGGGTGAAGAGAATGGGGAATCATAGTAGGAAACTACTATGATGAGGATTAAGGATTCTGGATTGAGTCTGAACGACCAAGGCTTCGAGACTGTTGACCGCAGCGTTTGCCCAGCCGAGAAGCACATTGGCTGATTGTCAACCATATTTTGTGAACCTTCCCACGTGCAGGGGCATGCACTGCCAGCCCTTGGAACAGAACCCAGAGAGGCCAAAAATGACATGGGTTGATCTGGAAATAACCCCAAATGGGAGTAACGTACAGTATCTGCCCAATCATGCCCAATCTTTCGTTTGTCTCCAGCTGCCACTGCATTTCAACCGTTAAACCGTGCAAAGAAAAGAAGGGTTGCTTTCAACCCCCCTGTTGAAACACATTTAACCAGCTGTTGTTTAAGCCGCCTCTTTTGTTTTCCCGTCTTATTTGTAGCGAGGGCTTCGGTGTTTAAACACATGTTGCACAACCCTGCTTGAAAGTTCGGGTCTGGTTAAGTCGGAAATACTGTGCATGGTTGCGAAATCCTGCATGACTCCCCTGCAAATACCAACAAATGATGGTTTCCCATGGTTTCAGGTGCAGTAGGGCTCTTGAGCCCTCTGAAAAGGTTTTCGGTTCTCCTGCCTCCCACTGCTGGGACGCCTGACACGCAGAGAGGGCCGCGTTGCAGGTGGAGGTGCCTGGGTATCGAGGTCGAGCTTCAAACAACCGCATCCTCCAGATCCCTACTTGAACCCTCATTTGCTGAGATTGGCCAACAAAAATGCTTGCTTTGGCACTACACTCTTCCCAGCAAGTGCCTAAAATCGAAAACTCCGCCCTCAACCAGTTTCTTAACCCCTTTGCCCAATGGAACCAAGAGACCTATTGGGAAAAGGCATACCGTTTGCGCAAGCTTCACGCACCGCTCGGGCCCAAAGTCCCAAGTCGGAGACTTCAACCTTGCCAGCGTACCCCAAATCAATGAAGCTAACTACCCGTAAGCTGTGCAAATGAAATGCCTACCATGCCCCAAAAACGAACCATGGCCTCCCAATCATTTCTTATTCAGATCGCCTCTCGCAAAGGAGGGACGCGCCAGCCTTATGACTCGCCCAGTAGGTGCTGTCAAGGACGGGGCATAGCCCTTTTGTGGCTCCGCTACGGCTCTGAATGCACTCGAAACCGGGCGCCAATGGCTGGGGAACGCCTTGCTCCGCACAGAAAAGTCCATTGGCCCAGGGCATACTAAGCGGATTCCTGTGTCTAAGACCTGGAACCCATCTTAGACTGGACTTTTCCAGTTTTGGTCTTCCTTCATGGCCCGATACATGAGATGGCTATGGCCCGAGTGGTGCGAGTCACCATGTCATAGGCCCTGGTCACTCACTAGCCTGCGATGGCTGCCCTGTGACTCTGAATCTATAATGGTAAGTGCCCTGGCCCTGCCCTGGTCAAAGAAATCCAGTTCTCTGGGCCATGTTAGACACTGGACATCCAGAATGTGGCGTTTTAGCCACCATTGATATGTATCCTGAACCCACACCGACTTACACCCGATAGCAACAGAAGCACTGCAGGCCCCAAACTACTTGCGAGAAACTGACAGGAATTTGCATATATGCATATAGATCTGTATGTACATGTGTTTCTAACTTACGTGTGGTACTCACAGAGCAGCCAAAACAAAAACAAAAAATAAATACACAAACAGTCACATGAATGAATGAATGAATGAATGAATGAATGAATGAATGAATGAATGAATGAACGAACGAACGAACGAATGAATGAATGAATGAATGAATGACTGAATCACTGAATGACTGAATGAATGAATGAATGAATGAATGAATGAATGAATGAATGAATGAATGAATGAATGAGTGAGTGAGTGAGTGAGTGAGTGAGTGAACGAACGAACGAACGAACGAATGAATCACTGAATGAATGAATGAATGAATGAATGAATGAATGAATGAATGAATGAATGAATGAATGAATGCATGCATGAATGAGTGAATGAATAAATGAATAAATGAATAAATGAATGAATGAATGAATGCATGCATGAATGAGTGAATGAATAAATGAATAAATGAATGGAATGATGGATGGATGGATGGAAGGATGGATGGATGCATGGATGGATGGATGCATGGATTAATGGATGAATTGATGAATTGATGAATGGATGAATGGATGCATGAATGAGTGGCAACAACACATAGAATCTTGAGAATAACAAATAGGTGTACACACACATCGACGAATAAAAGAAATAGATGCACAAGCAAATAAACACATGCAAAAAAACAGCATCAATATGCATGCATACATGCATGCATGCATGTAAGTAAGCATGTGAGCATGCAAGTATTTAAGTACGTATTAAGAATGCAAGCATGTCAAGTAAGTATGTAAGAATGCAAGTATGCAAGTATGTAAGCATGTAAGCATGTAAGCCTGTAAGCCTGCAAGCATGTAAGTATGTAGGTAAGCATCTAAGTATGTAAGTATGTAAGTATGCAAGCATGCAAGCATGTATGTACGCATGCATGTATGCATGTATGTATGCATGTATGTATGCGGGTGTTTGTGTGTGTGTGTGTTTGGTAAGTGTGAAAGTGCGTAAGAGTGCATTTGCATTTGCATTTGTATTTCTATGTCTGTTTCTTCCGCATGTCCATTCAACAAAGGCCCCCCTTTCTTCGCGCCAGCTTGTACCGGGGCCTGGTCGGATGTGGTGTCGCCGCATGTCCTCCATCATCTCTAGGGCCTCTTGCCAGCGCTGAATCCTAGGGTCAGGTCCCTGATGCTGTGGATGGACTAAATGTTGTACCAGTTGGAACGGATAAACCATGAACCCTAGGAATAATCGGATACAGCCACCTACCTAGTGCAGGATTTGTTTTCATCTACACAGTATTGATTGATCCGTTGCTAGACATCACTTACGTGCGGGTTGAACTTTGCTAACCAGCCATTTCTGACGATGTCCCCAAGCTACTGAAAATAAATAGGACCAGAACCGCATGGAACCAACATCGACATTCAATACGCAAGCACAGCCAGTGGTTGGCATTCCAACTTCGAGACAAACAACAGGGGAACAATTGGACCCACGCAACGGTCTTGGTTTTGGCTTCATACCGTTGGACAAGTTCGACTTCGCACCAGTAGGTGCTTTATCATGTTTTATCCCATTTGGTTTTCATCCATGTGCCTTCTTTTTAAAGAATAGATGGCCCTGGCAAATGGAATTAGACCAATCCACCCATGAATCTCTCAAACTAATCTAAAAAAGGGCACCTGCTCCATCCATCAACAGGATCCGTCCATTTCCATCATCGGAGTCCTTCCGAGGGCCATGATCCCGGCGGCGAAAGTGATGGCGTCGGGCCGCGGGCCCTCGCGCCGCATCCGGGACAGCCAGCTCAGCGCCGAGTGCCACTCCTTCGGAGCCCCAGATTTTCCAGGCTGCGGCGAATTCAAAAAACCGGAAAATTCCAAAATGGGTTACCCGATCGGTAAGTGGAAACTGGAAACCCAAAACCTGCGGTTTGCCCCTCAGATCGTTTAATTTTGAGCCACGCAGATGAATCCATGGCAAGTTCTCTCTCTCTCTCTCTCTCCCCCTGCCGTTGCATCCCAAAGGTCCCACTTCGTGAGGGGTCGACTTTTTTTGAAGGCCTTCCCTGAAAAAATGCAAGTGCGCGATTGCGCTCTTGGAAGGAAACCCTGCTTTCCAACCTTTGGAAGGGAAAACAAGACCGCCTTGCAAGGAGCACACGTGTCGATCCGGTAAAGTTTTGTACTGGCCTTTGGTCAAGCTGGTGCCTGGACATCCCCCCCCCACTGGCCAAGACGCTCCGCACTTCTGGAGCACTGACACCGCCGCGTTGTAGCTCCTAAGGGCCTTTTTAGGTCGTTTGGAGAGGCAATGTTCTGCGATCTTGGGGTACATCCTGCTTTACTTGCATGGGAAGTTTGAGGGCGAGTTCCCCTGAGTTCTTCGGGCCGAAGCCCACAATGAAAAGCCCAAACACATTGGCGCCTCCAAACCGCCCAGACCTAGAAAGGCCCATCCCGATACGAAGCCTGCCGGCTTCGAGCAGGATCGAAACTCTCCAAATGGGTGTGCCTTTTGTGCAGACCCCCAGCACCCTACAAACAAGACCCCCCCGTTTTGGGGCAGTGGATTTTAAAGGGAAGCCCCCTCCAAAGAAAAAAAGGAGAACAACAAGCACCATTGAATGCCTTTGGTTTGGGGGGTGCCCCTTTGTTGCCTTACGGGCCGTGTTTGCCGAGGCACAAACTCTACTCTTTGTCGACTGATCGTGGACATGGACAGGGAGGTTGTCCTACAGAGAAGTAGTCCTCCCACCCTTCCATGACCTCCATTTGCTTAAGTCCCCTGGCAAAAGCAAAAGCATATGTCCAGTCATTAGTAGTGATAGGTTCCCTTTCAACCCCGAAAAGGGACATACAACATATTCTTAGCAAATGGAAGACTCCAACTCAACCCCACCCCAACTCCAATTCACCAACAATCTCCACACCCCAACTCAACCCCCACCCCGCTTCCACCCCAACCCCCACCCCAAGGCACCCAAGGCCCAGTTGCGCCGGCATGCCGAGGCGCACCAGGTCCGGCTCCTGCTGGGCCCGCTGCGTGTCCACCAAGGCCAACAGCACGCGCTCCCATTGGAGGCCCTTGAAGTAGACCTGGGCGCCATTCGTGCTCGATGGACGCGACTGACCCATTCGCCCAAATGGAGGTGAAGTGCCCTGGTCCATGCCAGGGACGCAAATCCATGATAGCTGGTACGTAAGAATTGGATACCGATGATACGAACATGGCTTTTGTGGGAGCGCATCTGGAAGATCAGTTGCCTCGCCAATTGCACAAGGTGGAATCTGATGAAGCTTGCCCCCCTTGGCTTCCGAAAAGCAAGCCCAAATCGGCAAACGCATGGGGTATGGGAGAATGTGGTTGCTAAAATCAACCAATCCAAAAGTACCACTCCAGACTCCAGAACGGAGCGTGCACGAAGATGCCATGCGTTCTACAAGGAAACCTACAAAGCACAGCTCGCCACACCCAACTCAACACGCCTCACTTCCTGAGTGTATCTGCCAGACAAGGTTCAAACCTTCATGTGTCACTCAAGATGGTCCTGCCCAAAGCGTTCCAAGCGCAGAAATTGGAAAGTGAGCTTGACACAAGGACGCTGCGAACCGACAAATCGACGAATTCGAGCTCAAGGCACGCTGATCTCAAGACCCCGCGCGTAGGCGTCCACTTCCATGCCAACGCAGCCTGAAAAACACGGCTTTTGACGAATGCCTGGTTGATGGTTTCTTTTGAAACGAGCTGCAGCGAATTCTACAAGGCAAAAATACGTTTATTTGGCCTTAATGGTAGCTAACTTCCTGTAGGAAACAGAACTCCTGTAGCTGGTTCATGTGGGTTTCTTTGGGGCTGGTTCACGGTTGGTTTGCGGTAAGCTTGGGGTTGATTTGGGGAGGAAGGTAGAGTGGATTTTGGGTTGGGCTCAGACTGGGATTTTCAGGATCACGGTATCCTCACAAAGACATTTGACTTAGTCAGGGACTTCAACTTTCCCAAAGGGCGATGTGGTCAAAAGGTATGCCGAGAAACCCGGCATACAGAAAAGGCAAACAGAGGAGGGCGGTTCAACAGCGGCCACCGCCACTTACCGCTTACCCGTGGTGTCCCCAAATATACATATATATATATATGTATATATATATATATAATATACATCCGGAGACACAGCGATGGCTGCTCTGGCTCCAAGCCGCTTCGGAGAATTCGAGGGATGCTCAAGCTCCAGTTGTCCAACAGCTTTCTGCTCAACTTTCCTTACTAAGGGCCCCCCAGAGCAGGACACGAAGTCAATGATGATGTTCAAAACGGGTCTTCCACCCAGGGAAACCAGACATGGTCCCAGAATGGTCCCATCTTTGAGGTCAAAACTAGACCACGGTTGGCCCGAAAGCAGAACATCGCAAGCGAGGTCGGCCCAACGCTGCAGGATGCGTTCTTTTTCCCTACACGAAGCATTCGTGAAGCAAGCGCGAGACAGCACCAGGCAAGGTGCTCTGTGCAAGTTGCTCTGTGCAAGTTGCTCTGCGTAAGTTGCTCTGCGCAAGTTGCTCTGCGCAAGTTGCTCTAGGCAAGGCGCTCTGCGCAAACTGGTCGGGGCAAGTTGGTCTGCGCAAGTTGCTCTGTGCAACTTGCTGTGCGCAAGTTGCTCTGCGCAAGTTGCTTTAAAATGCAAGTTGCATCTTGCAACGCCCGCCCGCGGACCAGGGAGGAATCGAACCCACGACCCGCCGGTTCCGGGAGCAGGCGCGCGAACCACGAGACAACTCCCGAGGACCAGTTCGATGCACCTCGCCCACGCCGATTCCCGCAGAGGGTTGCGCGAGCACCGCAGAAATCGCAAAAAACCTCGAGTTTTTGCACCTCGACCACGCCGATCCCCGCAGAGGGTTGCGCGGGCACCGCAGAAATCGCAAAAAACCATGGGTTTTTGCACCTCGACCACGCCGATCCCCGCAGAGGGCCGCGCGGGCATGTTGGAAATCGCAAAAAACCATGGGTTTTTGCACCTCGACCACGCCGATCCCCGCAGAGGGTCGCGCGGGCATGTCGGAAATCGGAAAAAACCATGGGTTTTTGCACCTCGACCACGCCGATCCCCGCAGAGGGTCGCGCGGGAACTTTAGAAATCGCAAAAAACCATGGGTTTTTGCACCTCGACCACGCCGATCCCCGCAGAGGGTCGCGCGAGCACCGCAGAAATCGCAAAAAACCATGGGTTTTTGCACCTCGACCACGCCGATCCCCGCAGAGGGTCGATTTTCGTGTAGTGTCGTCGGCACTACCCCGCCGCCCTAAGAAGAGATTTTAACTCCTTGCAAGTCAATTGCACTTGACTCCTTGCACTTGCAACTTGCACTCGACTCCTTGCACTTGCAACTTGCACTTGACTCCATGCACTTGCAACTTGCACCTGACTCCTTGCACTTGCAACTTGCACTTGACTCCTTGCACTTGCAACTTGAACTTGCAATGACTCCTTGACTTGACTCCTTGCATGAATGACTCCTTGCAATGACTCCTTGCCTCCTTGCAATGACTCCTTGCAATGACTCCTTGCAATGACTCCTTGCAATGACTCCTTGCAATGACTCCTTGCAATGACTCCTTGCTTGCAATGACTCCTTGCAATGACTCCTTGCAATGACTCCTTGCAATGACTCCTTGCAATGACTCCTTGCAATGACTCCTTGCAATGACTCCTTGCAATGACTCCTTGCAATGACTCCTTGCAATGACTCCTTGCAATGACTCCTTGCAATGACTCCTTGCAATGACTTTCATGATGATGATTCCTTGCAATGACTCCTTGCAATGACTCCTTGCAATGACTTTCATGATGCTGATTCCTTGCAATGACACCTTGTAATGACTCTCATGAGAACAACTCAAGTGAACCCAGCGGAAGAACCCTTCGCCATGCTTTCGGGAAAAAGAGAGTCAAGGACCTACCTCGCTTTCGCTCGTTAAAACAGACAGACTCCACCCGTACCCTCAGTGAACATCCCAATCCCCACTAAAAAACGGAATTGACAACCACAGCCATGTGTCGCAAGACTCAGCTCCCCGCGCATGTCTTTCACCAACTCCAGGACTTGCTGCCACTGCTCCTTCAGTCGCGCGCGCGGATCTGCGTGAGAACGCATGGCGTTCCGCGCTTTCTGGGGACGGATCCGACCGAAAGCTCTAATGGTGAGGAGAAATGAAGAAACCCAACAGTTGCGAAAACCTAACATCCCCAAAGAATGCCCCGAAAAGTGCCACAAATAATTGTTTGACTCACTTCCTAAGTGGGTTGGCCAAAAAAAAGGCCCCAGATTTCTTTTGCCACCACAAAGGCCTTCAGAAAAAAAGGAACTTATTTGTGTTGCCTACTCTCTTGGCCATATTAATTTGGCCATGTATGGCCCTATGCACTTCGATGCTTTGGCCTGAAAGAGGTGCTTTCTCATTTTGTGCTGACCTGGTAACCCCTTTCAGTTTTCCTGGGTATTGACATGTATCCCGTGTTGATATCAAAGTGGGCTGCTTTCCCACGTTTTAGCTATTCCCATGATTAGTTTGGCACATAAACCATGGGCTCATGCATCTGAGTGAAGTACAGCAACTCACCAGGCCACAATAAACCAACGCCTTTGCGAGTGAGGGCCATAATTTGCGTAGATGTATCTCCCCTTCACTCAGACTTTGAATGTACATGACCAAGCAGCTCAGAGTGGTTCCCGTAAACAAATCCTTTCTGTGATGCCGAAATGGCATTCCCAGCGATGACTACATTGTCATAGATTGACGCTTTGAATGGGGTTCCCACAGGGCCACTCACAAACAGCGCCTAAATCCACCAACTCAAACCGCGTTTCGGCATTTGTTGGGTTCCTTTTGCCAAGACCTCCAGCGGCCATAGGCCGCAAATCGCCAGCTTGTTGTTTGATGTCCAAGAAAACCCTCTCCAAAGAAGGGACGCATCCTGAGTTTCAAACCTGGAAGGGGGTCTACTGTAAAACAGGCACTGGACATGGTTCTGGGACATCACCCTGGTGATTCCCATGGGCCATTCCCATGACTGCTACCTTTTTTCCCCCTCAGCATCACAGAAAGCAACCCCCCTAAGTTGTCCATGCACAAAAACCGACAAGTGCAAAAAGCATGGGGCCCCTGTTTTCTTTGAGGCTACAGGTTGAAACCTTTGGGGAAACCCATGGTTATTCTAAGGGGAACCCAACTCGAACGCCACGGCGCTGCGGCTTCGCAGGCCCCGATGGCCGCCGTGTAGCTGAAGGCGTCTGTCTCGGGCCTCGGTTTTTTTTTGGACCGGCGAAGGAGGGACCTGGGTTGGCCAAAAAGAGGGGTACCCTCCCTCCCACTAACATTCCAGGTGCTTCACTTCATCTTGTTTGGATTGGATGCGCATGGAAGATTGCAGCAGGAGGCAGTAGATGTTTCTGGGTCTTTTCCACCTTGTTACCCGATCTCCCACTAACATGGCAACTGAGAGGGGCCCGGTCCCTTCAAAAGGAAATTAATCTTCCAGGTACCTCCCCACAGGTGCCATGTTAGTTGGAGGAAGGGTACCCATTGCAGGGTATATCGCCAATTATCTCCAAACAAATGGGTACCCTTACTCACCTCCATTGGCAGACATGCCAAGAGGAAACAACTAATTTGTCCAGTGATAGATTCCCTTCAAAACCGAAAAATAAATCAACACTCTTAAGCAAATGGAAGTTAGAAAGGGGCCAAACAGGGTTTATGTGGAGCCCGCGGAGAGAAAAACAAAACAAGGTCCAAAAAGGGGTCCATATTCTTGACAACCGCCCACTTGCCTGAGACGTCTTTTGTGTTGACAGAAGCCGTCGGAGCACACAAACGGGCACAACAGGAAAACAACTAGTTTGAACGATCCTCTAGTTTGACACATACCCAAATGATCGCTTCCCTCCGGACAGCGAAATTGGAGTGAACAGAGTAAAGAATAACTGTTGCTTGGCTTGGTGAACTTGGTTAAAGTTTGATCCGCCTGTGGCCAAACCCGCGACCTGATGAGGTGCCATGTTGCTGGAACATGGCCGTGTCCTAAAGGGGGGACCCCCGATGTTTGTGAACGGTGCCAAATATGAAGCGCCCTTTTGCTCGGTAAGCCAACCCAGGCAAGACGGCACCTGAGGCACGCACCATTTTGAGAAACGCAATCTGGGGAAAGGGGCCCCAGAGGATGAGAAAATGAGCGGAGACCGGCCGTGCTACACAAACAACCCAGCAAATAAACAATTCGGTGGTGTTCCAACACAGTCTAAACAACTCGTGACAAAATTCATATCAATCTACCAGCATGAACCAGCGTTCTAGGCATTGGTCACATGTGCTTCAAACATGTTTCTGTTAAAGGGGCAGCCGCTTCCGCAGATTTCGGTTGGCGTCCTTCTGGACAGGAGAGGATGCCTGGAGAGAATGGGGAACCTGTGGCACTAAAAATTGGTTCCAAACTTGCTTCCTTTCGGATACTACACACATGGCTGTCCTCTGGTTCTCGCTGGGACCCGTTTATTCGAACACGTTGATCTGGTCCCCTGGTTGGTCTCATGGGAGCTGCGCGCTGGCTGAATTGCTATATAAGGCCAGGGGCAAACGACATGCCCCAGCTATTCATGGCTTTTGCGGAAGCCAGCCAGCCAGCAAAAAGCCTCAAAGTGGAAGCCCTGGCAATGCATGGCTGCCGCTTCAGCGGCAAGTTGGCTAGCAGCAGCAGCGCTAGTTGCCAGCTGCTCGCTGCACGGATGGCGGCATTGAGGCCTACAACTCTAAACCCAGCGCGATGCTTGTGGCGGACGCCTGCCTCCTTACTGTGGATGCACGAAATCCACTTCGCACCACTTTGAAACCATGGTTGAAACCGGAGTTCGTTGGCATTTGCAGGCGAATCATCATTCCAGGGTTTCTTGGCTGGTGCAGGATTTTGTCCATCCACAGTAGGGTTGCTTACAAAGAGGTGTCCCAGGTGCATGCGCACCATCCCCAGCTCCTTTGAGCGAATTTAAGTAGCCTGAGCTTCTTGGCCCCATTCCCAGCACCTGCTAGTTCAAAACGTTGATGTCTTCTTTGCTAGGAGAACCCCCCCAAAATGGTGGCTCTCCCTTTGGTTTCCCTTTAAAACCCCACAAAACAAAACAAAATGAAAAAAAAAGTGGCGTTCCCTTCAGTTTTCCTTTAAACCCCTCCCCCTCCGCCCCCAAAAGGAACACAAAACACAACAGAACAATCAGAACAGGTCACCCTGAACCTGCGCATATTTGTGGGTGAAGCAAAAAAAAACAAAAAAAAACAGACCAGGCCACCCTGAGCGCGCGCATATGTGCGGTTAACGCCAACAAGCACAAGGTTTCACACGCACTCTTCTCTTCCATTTGCTCAAGCCCCCTGGACAAAAAAGAAAATATGTCCAGTAGTGATAGGTTCCCTTTAAAACCAACAGGGGAAAATAAAAAATATTCTTCACCAAATGGAAGTTCTCACTTGGTGTCGACTTTTTGGCCCAGGCCACTGGCCGCGTCCCGCTGCACCGCCATGCCGGGCATCTCCGCCAGCACTTGAAGCGCCCAGGGCCTTTCTGCAGAAATTTCCCCGACGGGCTTGGGGTGTCTCGTCTTTTGGGAGCCCCGCCTGTGTGGCGGTTTAGGGGTTGCCTTTGTGGCTAGTGAAACTGAATTGAAAGCCGCCGTTTCGGGGTCCTCACAAACGGATTTAGGAGTGTCTTTTTTTTAAGGGTACCCTTTTTCCGCAGTTGTTAAAGGGACACCACAACGAACACCACGGTTTGCGGGTCCCTAACCCCCCCAAAAAAAAGGACTTCCCTATGTGTTGCTTGCTTCCTTCGCCAGAGCTGTAGGTGATCCCATTAAAATGGTCTCGGAGCTCACTGAGTGGTGATCTGCTCAGCTATTCAGTTACCTCACAACAATGGTGTCCAATCGCAAATGGACTTTGAAGGGAGGGTTGCATGTACAGTCAGAATGTGTGATTGGTCAATTTTGTCAACCCCCCTTCCAGAAAAACAACAGCTGCAGGAGAGTAACACTGAAAGGTCTGGGCTGGCAATGCGGGTGCTTGCATGTCCCCTAACATCACCCTGACGGAAACGCAATGAAGGCCAAAAGGTTTTCTGATTAAACCACTTGGCAAAGGAGCATAGCATAAATTTGAGGGTGCCCTTTCAGCTGTCAAATGTGAGGTCCCGTTTGTCTGGACAAAGCCAAAAAAGAACCTATGCCTTTGGAACATGACACCCGACCAATCCTCCATTGGGTTGTTCACAAAAATGGACTGATGGTCCAGGTTTATTTATGTGCTCCTTCCAACCAGCCATCGCCTAGAACCAAGCAGACCCTAAGTGAACTTGTCAAAGAAATCCTGAAGTGTTTTCCTTTATCTACCAAGAAAATCTTCATGGACTTCTTTCTAAATTATCATATTGTCTTTCCAAAAAGTTCAAAGTCCCTGAGGACCAAAACTGGACCCACCGCATTGCCCCGAGCCCGGCGCCACGAGTCAGCGCCGGCCGCCAGGCAGGCGATGCCGGAGCTGCAGCTGATGGCGTCACATCCCAGCGAGCCGCGCATCTGCTGCAGCCTGCAAGAAGAATGGCTCAATGGTTAAGGGCAGGGCTGTGGGGAATGACCACTTCTGTGATACAACAAAAAGGGCGTCCCAAAGACTATTTTCTTCATATACAGGGGGATTCCCTTGTATCACAGAAGTGGGGAGAAACCCCTTGATCCCACAACCCTGGTTAAGGGGCCCAACTGTTCAACTGGCTCGCAATCGCAAGTAGAAATTGTGTTGTTCAAGGGGACCGCTCCTCCAAAGTAGTGTTAACAGCCCCTCAGCATGGCCAAATGGCCTCATTACTTGCACTATCAAAGTCACCACCGAAGTGGCAGGTTCAAGGGGAAAAACACACCACCCTCCAAACACGCCTCCAAAAATGGTCAATTTTTGTCTTTCCCAAGAAGTGGGGTGGGGGTGTTCGGGGTGGGGGTGTTTGGGGGTCCCCTTCACGCAGGAATTGTACCAGGCCCATCTAAGATAGAAATGGAAAGCAAATGAAAAAACAAAGGTCAAAAGCAAACCGGAACATCAAAGTGAGCCGCTTTTCCAACCCCGAGCCATTTCTTTGCCACTTACCGTTTGGCTTGTGGCCCCTCCCAAACAGGTTGGGGGGTCGGAAAACACGGGCGACCCATGGGCAGGCGCGAAATGGACCTCGGAAAATCCGCAAATCGCGCCCCAGGCGCAAGCAGAGGGCGCCCTGCCAGTGGCCCCCAGCCCGACAGGCGCCCAATGCAGCGTTGAAGCTGCGGCGGTTGGGCCGCACCGAGGCTCCTTTGCTTGGCGCGTGGGTTCAAAGGAAGGCGGCAGAAGAAGAATCCCGGTTCAAAGGGAGGCCCTTTAAACAAAACAGGAGAAAAGGCGAAGAACCACTGCAAATCCGAGAATCAAACTATATAAACTGACGACTTGGTTTGGTGTGGACGTCGGGTACCCTCCAATTCACCCATCCACCCATTGAAAACCTGAAAGATCCAGAAGCTACGACTACGAAAGGGCAGCAAACAAGTGGGCGTCCAGCCAGGGGGCCCATGTTTGCCAGCAGGCCCAGCGCCAAGTCCCAACGCGCCTCTAGCAAAGTGCCGACTTCGCTCGCTCGACCGGACGGGCTGACGGGCAAGAAACGGAGAGAACCAACCCCCTGGCCACGAATCCTCACTTCCTGAGTGAAGTCGTCAGAAAAAGTCCGGACATTTTGTCTACCGCTAAAATGGTCTTCAACAGCTTAAGTCCACAAACCAGGAAGTGAGAACTGGAACTTCTCTCTACCAGGGTCAGTTTCCATTGAAAATTGACCCACCAATTGATCAATCCACGGATCGGCCTAGTGGTGTCCCACTACAGATTTCGGAACCTTGTCCTGGACCCACTGCACCCCACAAAAGATTTGTCAAACAAGCACCCCAAGAACAACCCTGCAAAATTGGAAAAAAAACACAAGCAAACCCACCCCCGAAAGGACCTAGTACCCTCGCATCCACGAACATGGAACCTGACAAAGCGGGTCCTCAATTTGGCCAGTGCACGCCACCGCTGTTTGCAGGTCAGCAAAAGATGGGCACTTTGGTTGGCTCCCACTTGCAACCAGGACGGTACAGGTTAGTGCTAGAAACCACCGGCCCATGGGGGTTCAAACTTGCAGCGTTCCATTTGTCACGCTTTCCTCAGCAGGCCTACGGGCTTCCGGCTTCCCCCTCCTGCTTCACCCACACATGCACCACCTACAAGGGATTCCTTTCTTCCGATGCCCTCATGAACAGGGTAGGGTATCAAAAAAGTTTAACCATCCACGAAAAACTTGCTTAGCAATCAAAAACAAACTTTCACTCATGGGCCAGATGAAAAAAAATCGTCTGGCGGAGGACGATACGAAAGGGCCACGAGAGGGGACAAGAACACCAGCACGTAAAGCTAAGGGAGCGAAGGTAGGGCAATGATTCAGCAAAGAACTTATTGGAAGGGCCAAAGGACTAGGGGACCGAAGGCGGACCCAAACGACCAAGGACCAAAGGACTAACGGAACAAAGGACCAACGAACCAAAGGACCAAGGGCCAAAGGACCAAAAGGACCAAAAGGCCCGGGGGACCAACAAACCACAAGCCAACAAGCAATGCACAGGGATCGTGGAAAGCATTTGCTTGATTGCTATTTGTTTGATACCGATTTGTTCTTTATTGCTAGAAAAGTGTTTCTTGTTGATGGTCATCCCAATGAACAACTGAGAAACCAGGTGTTCACGAAGGGGATGGTCCGTCACATTGGAAACCCTTCAGCAATTGCTTCTTAACTATTTCAAGGGGTCTGGTGGCAACACCTTGGAACTAGCGGTGGGCCGTGCGTCCGAACCAAGCCCGAATCAACTGGTTGGCGTCCTGGAATGGCTGTCAAAAACCACCCAACTGGCGCTCGAAACCATGGACACTGCGAGGGAGAACGCATACATAGGGAGAATGCGTACATGTTCCAAAAACATGAAGAACAAATAAACATCAGAGGGCAAAAATCATTTGACCTGATCCCACCAGTTGACGGCACCCAAGAACCGCGTGATCGCTCCGGCCTCAGCAAGGGCAGCTATGGCCGTGTTGAAGGAGATGACGTCGGGGCTCAGCTTCCAGCGATCCATGCAGAGCAAATGCAGGGCTGCCGGCCAGGCGTCGCCGGAGCAGGTACTGATGACCTCACCATGTCACACCACGAGAAAAAGCACCACCACATCACGCAAAAGCTGACTGCCTTGGCAGTGAATACAATCATGAGACCCCACGCACCTTCAAATGGCAGGGCCTCTCTGACAGAAAGTAAGAAGAAGCCACGGGCAACGCGGCAGTGGAGGCTTTGCCGAGGACCCCAAGGTAAGACCATGACATTGAAACTTGGCCACGCCACGCAAAAGCCATGCGCTTTTGCAGTAAAACCGATCCTCAGCCGACCGCAGTCACTCGAAACATCAAGGGAACAACATGTACAAAGTGGCAGAATGAAGTCTCCCAGAAAACTATAACATAAGCCCTTGACCCAGTCGGTGTAACGCTACGCATTGTATGAAAAGTTGGGACCTGGTTGGCGTGCAGGTCCCGATGGCTTAGCATAGCTGGGCTGCAGAACTGCTTGTTTGTTCCTGAAACGGTCTCCACAAAAAAAAAGTATGACGTCCAGCAACTGGCCAATGAATTGGTAGTTTGGACTGGTAGATTGGGAAGTTGAACCCGCGTGAGGAAGCCGATTCCTTGCACTAATGCCTTCGCTAAGCAGCAATTCAACAACTGTGTGTTTCGAAAACTCAGTACAGCGATCAATGTGACTTGACCCGGGAAAGCCAAGCTCTGCTTTGTGTTGTTCTTGTCTGCATGTAAACATTTATTTGCTTCTTTCGTCCTTCATACCTTGATATCATGAATTTGTGTAGTGCCTTTGCCTTGCTTATGTCCATTCTTCCTTGCTTTTCTCCCAGCTTTTCCTACCTGCCTTCCTTCCTTCCTTTCGTTCTACAGCTCTTTAGTTCCTTCTTTCATTGTTTCTTTGTTTCTTTCCTTGCTTGCGTCATTGCTATTTATTGTTTTCTTGCTTCTTTCTTGATATACTTGTTGATTGAATTCATTCCTTTCTTTCATTCCTTTCTTTCTTTTGTTCTTTCTTTCTTTCTTCTTTCTTTCTTTCTTTCTTTCTTTCTGTCTCTCTCTCTCTCTCTCTCTTCCTTCCTTCCTTCCTTCCTTCCTTCCTTCCTTCCTTCCTTCCTTTCCTTCCTTCCTTCCTTCCTTCCTTCCTTCCTTGCTTCCTTCCTTCCTTCCTTCCTTCCTTTCTTTCTTTCTTTCTTTCTTTCTTTCTTTCTTTCTTTCTTTCTTTCTTGTGTCTCTCTCTCTCTCTCTTTCTGCCTGCTTGCTTACTTGCCTCTTCTTGCTATCTTCCTTTTGCTTTTGGGGCTGCAATCACCCCTTCCTCTAAGAAACCAACAGGAAATTCTACTGGACACCCCTGATTTGGGAATTTGGCCCGTTTCCTGTAGAATTTCTACTTCCGCTCCTCCGGCGCGCTTCCCCCGCATTCGCTCCGCTCGGCTCAGCTCGGCGCCGCGTTGAGGCTCACCACGTTGGGCGCCAGCTGCGCCGAGGGCATCGCCGCCAGCAGCGCCACGGCCCAGACCCAGGCGCCTCGGCCGCCTGGGCACACGGCGGAGCAAACGGCCCGCGTCGCCCGCGTTGGTCGGTTTGAGCCGAATCGGTGGTGTGGTGGTTACGTGAAGGGGCTCAGCAGGCCATCGGCTTCCCACTCATTGGTGGTTTGGCGCTTAGCGGTGGTTTCTCATTTACCTTCTACATGAAGAGGGGTAAATCCAGACCAACTAGAGGTAACCTGACCGAAATTCCCGGTAGAAAGTGAAGAAGCAAAGGGCAATGCCAAGAACAGCAACAGACTGATTCAGAGCCAACTCGCCAAAGGGAGCCATTTGAGCCACGATCAACGTGTGAAAGCCAAGAAAAATACTCGTACTAAAGCGGGTCTACTGTCTACCCAAAACCATGTGAAGAATCAAGAGCGCAGCCACACCGGATAAGACTCTGCGTTCCTTACGCTCGCCTCTTCTGCGTACACTGCGCAGTGAAAAATGAACAACCCAGGGACCACAGGAGGTTACCTGTGTAGAATGGATGGATATAACTAGCCAGCAAGCAAAAGTTGAACAGGAAACCAACTCATACAAAAAAGGTGGTTCTGGATTCACCACGTGCTCTAAGCTCCAAATCCCCGGGTTTTCATTGCGGCCCACTTGGCCGTTGATTTCACCCAGACTTCTCCCGGCCGAATTCTGCCCCCCGGACGCCTTTGCAGGCGCTCTGCGCCGCGCTGAAGCTGATGACGTCCGCCTCAGGTGCGTCCAGTCCAAAAGATCGGTTCCCAAATGGCCATGAAAGGTGATTAACCTTCGGGGCCTGAAAAAATGCCAATTAAAAAAAAACAACTGAAAGCTCAGAAGGTCGATTCGCTTTGGCGAGGTTTGCCGAGAATCAAGTAGGTGTTTCTATTTTGCCTGGACGTCACCTCTCTCGCCTCAATATATGTGTGTGTTGTTTAAAGCGCAGTGCCGGTTGAATGGGCACCAAAAAAAAAACTAGCATGTCTTGGATTCCCTAAGTTTCAAAGAACTAGCAACATATATATATATATATATATCAGCCACGGTCAAAAGTGCTTATTTCCCTCACAAAGCACGGGAAACTAAGTCAGCCCCCTAGCGTTTCTGAGGAATTCAGTCATTCCCCACATGCCTGTGAACCACAGACCAGTCATTTTGACCGAAGCTCATGCCTGCTTTGGACCCCCAGAACCCGTTTTAAGCGCCCGGCGAGGGTCTTGCGCCTCGCCAAGCCCAGGAGATCCAGGGCCTTGCCAAGGTCAACACTGGGTGTGGGGCACCCAAAACAAATACTTGCTGTGGGTCAAAAATAAATCCAATTTTGGGTACAAACTTTGGGTCAACATAAATTTGGCACAGATTTTGACTACAAACAAAGCAAATTGGGTCACAAATCGCGTAACCCCAAGATGGATTTAACCTGCGGTCCAATTCCTGGTGGTTTAATTTTGACCCATACCCGTGTGCTAATTCTGGTCCGGATTCAAAACAAATAGTTGTGAGACCCCGGAAAAACCAAAAGACAAGAAATCCCGGGCCAAATCACCGGTCTTGATGTGACATTCATGTGCTTCGAAGGTGTGTGCTTTTCCATTCGGACATAAAAAGTGGGAATGCTCCGCTAGGGGTCTGCCTTTTGCCGGGGTGGGGGGGGGAGGGGGAGGCAGACCAAGGTCTGCTAGGAAAGAGAAATAGAGGGCTTGGACAAACTGCAAAAACCGCTTTTTGCACCCGTTTCCATTCTGCAGATCAACATAGGGCCCGAAAGGGCAGTTTACAGGAGCCTCTTTTGGGGACCCTTTCGTGGGCCCCATGTTAAATTGAACAACTGGGTTGATGACGGTTGATGCAGCTGTTCAATGCAAATTGCAGCTGGCCCCTGAACACAAACAACTTCTCCAAGTCGCTTCATCGGATTCCACCGATGATCCCCCTTTTACTTACTTCCCCCAATTCAGAGAACCCTCAAACGGGCGCTTGGGCTAGATTTCAGCCCCTAGCTCTTGTGGGTAAATGGGAAACCCCAACCTTCAAACTGCCAAGCCAAACCACCAATCAAAGGGAAGCTGAAATAAGAGCCAAAACCCTGAAAAACCGAACCTTTAACCACCCTAGAGGGAAGCATGGAGCACCATGCTGGGTCCCATGGGTCCCATGTTAATTTGCAGGGGTACAGCCAATCAAGGCGGGAACTAGCGCCATGGAAAAAAAGCGCCGACGTCCGACTTCTCCCAGTCGCCCGCTGCCACTGGCCGCTCTTCTCCAGCGCGCTGATGGCAGTGTTGCAGCTCAAGGAGCTCAGCTGCAGCTGGCTGAGGCAGAGCAGCCTCAGCCACAAGGCCGCGCGCTGCGGAGCGCTGAGTCTCAGGGTTGGACGGGCGGCCCCTGAACGAAAAGGCGGCATGTGCTGTTCTCAACAAAATGCTTCGACCCAACTGGAATCATTGTTGTTCGTGGAAGGGGGTCTGACAACCACCCTATTTGGCCTTGAGCTCAAAGGTCATCGAGCTCCACCTCCCTTCCCCTTCCCCTACTCCCCCCCGCTCCTGCCCGAATAAATGAGTCTTGGGCCTTGTTGGGCTTGTTGGGGAACAAGAGTGCCGGAGGTGGGGGTGGGACAGGGGGGTGGGATTCTACCTGCCTCGACCAAAAATAACATGCTCGATTCTTACAACATTTTTTGGCGAACCTCAAAATCCAAAGTCATTTCGAAGATGCCAGCTATGAACAGGTCCCAAAATTCAGGCTCCTGGGGTACCGGGTGCGCTAAACTCTCCCCGAGCTGCTGGAACAGGCTCAACGCCGCCTCCCACATTTCGCCTCTGCCGCAGGCGCCCATGGCCGCGTTCACGCAGAAGGCGTCCATGCCGCCGCCTTCGCAGCTTTGGGCCATGTCTGCCAGAAGCTGCAAAGACCATTGCCACCTCGGTGGGCCAACCCCTCGTTGAAACATGCTACACCTAACTTTAAGCCTGTTAGGGCGCTAGGGTCTCAATGTTCCCAACCCTTCCCCTCGGCAGAAGAGGTGATTCCTGGGGCCCAAGCTCAATTTTACCCCACGATCGGCGAGCCCTCTACTTTCAACCAACTGTACGGTTTTAACAAACGGGTTCCTGTCGGATGCTCCACTACTAGCCGTCTTTTGCAGGGGACCTGCAGGCGGTATTCGAAGCCAACCATCTCTCACTTGCCCTAAGTGACCCAGAAATAAAAGCTTAACCTTGGGGGGCAATGGCAAAATTGGACCGAATAGAAAGCCAAAAGGTCAAAGGTCCCATGGGATCCACGGCACTGGCCACACTTGTCGCACGCGCTGAGCGCTGCCCCATAGGCGATGGCGTTGGGCCGAAAGTGGCGGCCGAAAGCCGCATTGAGGACCTGCGTAGCAGAGGTCCCTTGTTTAAACAATCATTTACACCACGACTTGCCAACTGGAACCCTAGTAATCAATCCAGGGGCGTCCTGTTTTCAGTAGTAGCCGCCAGTGTTCGAGCAGCCTTGTGGTTTCCCTTGTGAGGGGCTAGGGGTTGCTTGTTTAATCAGATCTTGCCCAACCCTGTGTGGACCCGGTTCGCCTGGTGCATGAGGCCTGAACAAGAAAATTGTTACGACAAAACAGGCCCTGCGAGTGGGAATCATCCACTTCGCACCAGCTGGAATTTGTAACATATCCCTGCACTTTGGTCCATCCACAGGAGGGTCTGATTAGGGCCGTGTGAGAAACAGTGCCCAAGGTAAACACGCCAATAGAGGCCCCCGCCATCCCCACATGTATACGACTCTTGCATCTTTGGAGTGCTTGAAGGGCGTCGTCCCACCAAGGAACCAATCCTAAACCTAAACGCGACTTGCACCTCTCTACAGTCTAGGGCTGGGTTTAAGGAGTGCTCTTCGTCCCCCATCCAAAACCTACACCAACAGGCTGGGAACGTAGTCAGAGCCCAAATGCTCCTTCTCACTTGCTGCCAAAGATGAAGCTTTTGCCGGGTTGACTATTCTCTTAGATCAAGTCACCACCAAAGATAAGAAATCCTTGTTGAACAGGTTGAACAGGTGGCTTTGAACGAGTGAATCCAAGGGATTCGGACCCTCTTCTAACCCCAGACCCGTTTTTGACCTCCCAAGAGACACTTTCGGCAAACTACTATTGACAAATCTCAAGTAAAGGAATCCCCGAGGCAGGGGGCCTTCAACTGTTGCTTTGCAAGGATTCAGATATCGAAATCCGAGGACCAAAGTGACTTTTTGACGGGCCCTCGCTGGCATCCTTTAGCTTACTTGCCCAAAAAGACCTGGAAATAAAAGCTTAACCTCTTGGAGCCATGACTAAAACTAGACCAACCTTGGAAAACCGAAAGGTCAAGAAGGTGGACAAGTGACGTTAGGGGATCCCGGTTTTACCCTCCGAATCGCAGCTGCTTCGTTTGCTCTGGTTGGAAATCCGCCTGCAGAGCAGCTTCCCATTGCTGGCCCTTGGCGCAGGCGTTGATGGCGGAGGAGTAGATGATCCTGAGCCCGTGCACTCGCGGACGGGGGCGAACCATCCCGTGCCGCAAAACACGGATGGACGTGTCCAGAGGCGTGTGGGTCCCGTCCCGTTTCAAAGCCGCACGAAACAAAGTCTCATGGGGTCCCCTCAGGACTTCTTAAAAACCTGTTCTTGGCTTATCCGCCCCTCGTAGCCACCAGTTGAGGTCCATGATTAAATTAATGTTGACCCAGTATTGCTGCTTCCTGGTTGACTGATCCGGGGTCGACATTAGCTACTAAACTGCTGCTTACAGCGCATCCAAGGGGCATACTGTGGATGAACAAATTCCACTTACTCAACCAGCTGGGGCTCGTGGATCCCAACTGATGCAAGATGCTGATTCATCCACAGCAGATGCGCGGTAAGTTCAGGTTACCACTTAGATCCCATCAGTGTGACTTGTCCATCCCAACCCCATGCCCGTTTCCCTACAGGTTGCAGTTCTGCAACTCAGGAACTGCAAAAAAACGACCCCAAGTAAAGAACGTCATAGGTGATCTCGTCTTACCAGATGAGCTCGTTTCATAATTTGCCCAGCTAAAGTAGTCGGGTTGCAGTCCCCACCCTTTGGCGCTGTTCTTCCCAACGTGTCTCAGCCCAACTAGCCAAAGGGCACTGACCTACTTTTCAGGTCCCGCTCCAACTGATTATTTCAGGTGGACGGAATCAACAAGTCCCAGCCCGACCCTCTCTCTCAGAAATTCACGCCTCACCAGGGCGCAAGTTGCCTTGCACGGCTTGCTGCGGCAACTCCTCCAGTATGGTCAGCACCTCTTGCCAGAGGCACTTCTGCGTCAGCGACTTGATGGATGCAGTGACATCCTGCCCGGCTCCCCGAACTTCCCAGAAAGAAATAAAAGCAACAAATGTGTGAATGAAACAATGTGTTGGGCGAAATGTGCAGGAACAACTTAATATATTTTGAGGATGATCTTGAGGAAACGAACATGTTCAGTCGCTAGTGAGGTTGACTGGGTTGATGGACAGCTGAAAACTACTTGGCTAGTCCCGTGCAACGTCCAGGAGCGAACCATCAGAATCCACACTTGGATGCGTCTTGAAAGAACCCTCACTCCCGTTAACTCGGGAATAATCCAGAGGACCCTGCTAGCCGGGGAACGCCCCCCAAAAAAAGGTCTGCTTACCTTACTTTAAGGGGACTGCAGTTGATTTGTGGTCCGCCAGATGAATCCGAAGCTAACGTTACTTTCTTCGAACCCTGCCACTGGACACCGGGCAATAGCGCCTGGGGCCGCGCGCGGGTGCTTCCCGGCATGTCGGAAGCAAGCCATGGCACACGCCGACCCGCGCCCGAAACGTCACGCGATAGGACACGTGCTGCTCCAAGCGGTTTCTTAGATATCTGCTCGCTTGGGGGTCTGCACACAGCACCTTTTGGTTGCCAATTCACATGCAACCAGCACCTGGTACCAAGGGGGCCCGCGCAAAGCCCGAAATGAAAAAAACCAGACGGGTGGATATCTGCACCGATGACACGTGGAATGTCATTCACGGGAAGCCTCACTTGCCCGCAGGTAGCCAGCTGTGTTTGGGGGTTGATCCACATTCCTGGCCCCAAAATGACGATGGGTAGGCTTCTCCAGTTGTCATGTTTGTTGCGGTTTGCCTGCTGGTCAGAGCTCGAAGTTTGAGTGAAACACCAGCACCAACGACTGCTCCTTCAGCTTTCCTGCCAGGAAGGGTCCCAATGAATTTGGGTACACTTCCATACGCGCCCAGGGGAGCACGAGGATTGCCTGTGCCAGCAAACGCCCGCACCTGCTGACCAAGGGAACCCATCTGCGCTCACAGCACCTTCAAAAACCTCGGGCATCACAGGCCCTGAGAAGTCCGGAAGCTGCACATGCGAGCTCTGAGGCCCTTGCGCGGGGGGTTCGTCCTTCACTCGGGCCGGCATGGCAGGCATGCGGCAGCCGCAGCGGAAATCCCTTCCACCTAGGAATAGATGCACCCTGCTAATTCAGAGTGTTGTTTCCAGGCCCCAAATCTCCCAATGCAAATTCGAATTACCCAACAACTAAACCAATTCTAAACCTGCAAATTTGCCGCCCACCCCAACCTCGGTCTTGTAAGGGGACATTTTTAGAACCAATGCTAAACCAATGTTAAACCGAAACCAGCGCAAATCCAGATGACTTAGATTTCTGCTGTTTGAATTCCTTACTCGGAAATTGCCATGTGACAACTATATTTATTGGGAAGAGGGGGTATTTATTATTTGGGGGAACGGAAACTACCCCAATCAAACCCAACAACTCGTCAGCTTTAGGACCTTGCAAATAGTCAACGCTCGCGCCCAAAAGATTTGACTGCCCAACTCTTGAGGGTCCTTATTGTTGTGTTAAGACACACGGGTGAAGTCAACACTGAACCGGGCCTGCAGTGTTTCCAAGGTGCACCAAGTCATCAGCATTCTGCTTGGTTGGAACGAAACAGATTCTTCGCTGCAGTGTCTGGCCTGCTGGTTGATCGGAAGCCTTCCCCATGAAAGTGTCCCCGATCCATTGCTGTTAAGGACTCTATGAATATGGCCACTACCTGTGCAACCTTCCCGCTTTTGCAAGCTTGGGCAATGCATGGTGCTGCTACTTCTAGCCTTTGTGCCACATACGCCGATTGTCTGACTCCTAAATGTGCTTTATGTTTTACCTTTCTCTGGCTGTGTCCAGGTGACGCAGGATTTCTCGAGGCCCGCGTCAGGACTGCTCAGAAGGCAGAACGCAATGCAATGTTCGATCACATGAACCCAAAACGGACATATTTGGCCTCACCAGCAGGGTCCTGTTGGCACCTTTTAGAGGGAAAATCTTGGCACGCAAAAGCACCCTGCCCGTTCCGCAGTGGCCATCCCCCTGCAGTTTGCCACAGCACGCGAGGCTCAGGAAATGATGCAACTGGTGGGATTTCAGGTAAATGAAAGCGGCGCCCTGCTTTTTACCAAACTAACCTGAGAACCTTCATGGATCTAGGGCCAAAGGACCGGCCCGGCCGGCAGGCAACTTGCACAACAGCTCCAAAATCTGCGTCAAAAACCAGGGGACCGCATGTTCAAGTATGGTATTTGCAGGCTATATGGTTATATGATAGTTGTACGCCACTTGTACACCGGTTGTATGCTTCCTTCACGGAATCGCGCCCCGAACAAGAGCAATGCCTGCCCTCCATACGTACATGAAACTGCCCTCGGCTTGCTATTGGTTGATCTCTTAGCGTCCTTCCTTCCGCCCGATGGATCAACTTGGATGCAATCTCATGTCCGGCATGTTTGAGAGCCTAAGTTCAGAAGCAAAGGCCGGAAAAAAAAGCGCCTCGATGGACAGAAAAATGCTTGCCAACTCAAAAGCTAAGAAGTGGGAGCTCCCAAACAAGAGCGCCGTCCAGTGATGCGATCTGCATCCCGTGTGCCCATACCAGTGGATCTAGTTTCGACAGTAGGCTAGCAGGTTGTTTGGCTGTACACCTCTGGGTGCTACATCCTGGTTACCTGGCACCAAGAGGTGGACGTTTTTTTCTTAGTCCAATCAGCCACTCGCAAAACGCGCAACACGTCCTTTCAGATCTCTGAGGAAGTGGAAATTGGAGATTCATGAAGGGGCTTCTGGGACCAAGTGCCCGACAAGTGCTTGAAATTCCTCTGGTCTCCTGTCACTCCTTGCCTGACAATTCCTTTTGCTGCAGCACGCCTCCGGAAACTAACGTGGAACTACCCAAAAAGCCACCCAGTAGACCAGCCCTCTTGTTGGGAAAAGTGTTCCCGTTCATGCTTGGCCAATCCGGCTCTTTCGTACCTAAGGCACAGCGAACCTGAGACAGATCCCACGCTCGCGACCTCAACCGACCCGCCTTCAGCCCGTGGATTTCCACCTCACGAGATGCCACCATTTCTATGCCCCGGCACCGGGGGTGCCGGGCCCCTGGCCCCGGCACACATGCTAGCTTACTTAGCGGCGTCGTTGTCAGCTGTTTGGACATTTAAGGGCGGCTCTGGATGAAACACGTCAATCCCTGGTCCAAACCTCCAGTCCAAACCTCCAATTGAGGATCCTCTCAAACATGGCTTGGTGCACTCGACAAAGCCGCTGGCTGCACAAAACCATCGCTCTTGGATTTGCAAGCTTCTTCTAGAAACACTTTAAAGGCTATGCACTTGTCTCGCCTGAAAAGTACTCTTTCCACGGTCCCCGCAAAACTTTGAAACGTCAGCGGTTTGGCAGAAAGCAATCCTTCCATTGACAAGGGCACTTCCAAGCCGAAGGGTTGATGGGTGTCTGGGTACAAAGCTGCTTCGCGCTTTGGACCTTCATAGCATGGCTTGGCGCAAACTCACCTTATTTGACACTTGAACTTCCACGTCTGTTGGAGGGTCGCCAGGGGAAACCCCCATCAAACCCAAGTGCCACGGAACACGTTCTGGCGCTTCTCTACCCCAAACTGAGCCATGCCTCGTGGCTTCCTCGGGGGATCCTGGGCGAAAGGAGATGGCACAACCAAAAGAGATTGACGTGGGTGAGTTTTTGGGGGACGCCAAAAAATTATAGCCTATAGCTGTCCCTTTAGTTCTCCCTATCACCACCAAAAAAGGGGTCCCCACAAAAAAAAGCACCCAAATCGGTGTGGATGCCTTTTTTTCTGGTGGCCGGTGAACCCCTTGAAACTCGGGCTTTATTCAACGGGCGCCCGGGCCAGCGCGCCCACCGAGATGCTTTGTCTCGGACACGGCCTGGCAGAAGCAAAGCCAGAGCCAACAGAAGCCAAAGGCCCATTCCAAGCAACTGCCACCCGCCCGAAAGAATCCAAAACAGGGGCCCACCACCTGGGGGCCGACTTTTTGCCCATTTTCTGTGGGCCTGTGGGTCCCGAACCAAGCCGAGGGGAGAGAAAGGGCTACAATTCGGTCCCTGACACGCGTGCCCTTGAGTGGCCATTCACCCCCCCGGGCACCAAGCACCACGCCCTTCAGCCCTTCAGCCTTCCACCAAATTCCATTTCTGAACATCTACCTCAGACTCTAGCCTCAAATCATTCGACTGCAGCCCATGAATTTGGTGAACCTTAAACATAACAAAAGTTGCAAACCAAGATCCCAGAAATGGTGTCCAAGCGATCGCCAGGCACACACGCCGCGCTGCGCAGTGGGGCGCGCCTGCGGCGAGAGTTGGGTCTTGGCATGGTAGTTTTCTCTCGAACGAGCCTTTTCAGTCTTGGCCAAGATTAATGCAGCTGTCACATTAATGAGGGCCGCGATATTTTGACCTAGCCACATTGGTACCCACCACCCAGCCTATTACACGGCCTCACGGCCTTCGGGATGCCTGAAAAACTCCCTTAATGCTAAAAATGTTGACCCACCTAAACATTCTCTCCGACAGCTCAATATGCATCCGCCGCAACTCTGCGGAGTTCTCACGTGACATCCATTTTGGCAAGCGCGGCACAACAGAGATCAAACACCAGGCCAAACAGATGCGGCCCTAGGCCCTAGGCGAACGCTTTCAGTTTTGGTGGCGAGGGAAAATCAAGGAAAGCCAACAAGGCGACAAGTTAAAACGGTAGGCCTTGTGTCTGGCAGTGAAAGGACATCAAACCGAATTTCGCCACATGGCCGCTAGGCAAAGCCGCTAGGCAGGGACATGCAGGAACACAAAATTAGAACCTTGCAAGTCACTTCGACCTTGGCCCCAAAGCGGGGCCAGCTGCAAGGTTGCCCCGAAGGCCCAAACATGTTCAAGTACCTCCCCGCTTTCAAACCCAGTAAACAAATGACCTGGGAGACAACCTTGTACATTAGATAAGCTTTCCTCCAACAGTGAAGGATCAGTGAACAATGTCTGCATATGCCTGCCAAGCGGGACATCCCCCAAACAAAATCAATCAGGGGTTCTCAATCCAGGCTTAGCATTTGAAAGCAGACACCCACCCCGTGATGAGCACGGCTGTTCCAAGCACGGCTGTTCACCCCTGGGGGTGAATTTTATTTGGAGGGTCACTTGGGCTGGTTCAAAGCTCAGTTCCTGATAGGCCCAAAAAATAACAAACTTTTTGGTTACCACTCAAATGCCCCAAACCCAAAAAGTTGAGAGAAAAGTCCACTCACTCCCTGAGTTCCCGGACTTTAGACTTATTACTTATTGGGAAGACCATCTTAGTAAACAAAAAGGTTGGCTAATTATTAATTACTTGTTTTGGCCAATCCACGCAGGAAGCCAGGAACTCAGGCAGTGAGAAAGCAGAACACCGGAACCCACCCACCCGCGAATTCTCCGGTTGACCCGAGCGAGCGGGTTTGCACCTTGGCCTCGGCCTCCCGGAGCCTGGCGCAAGCATCGTCCGCCTCCTGACAGGCGTGCTCCAACCAAAAAGGGTCGTTTACATGCTTTGGTTGGCTTCAACTTGAGGTACTCCCTGTAAGACCCAGCAAACAGGGGTACTCCCGGGAAGAAAAAAAAAGACACACCCAAAGAGCAGGTCGGAATCTGGCCATGTGAGCCTCATACGTTTGAACGCGCCGCACAGGCCCACGTAAGAAGGGCAACAGCCTTCCCGAATTCCACTGAACAACTGGGAAGCACTGGCAAAGAGTGGCTACAAGGGTAGCACGACGCCCGTTGCACATTTAAGTTGAAGGGGATGACTACGCCAAAACTTGGGACTCGTGCCATCTACTTTCAACCACCCACTTCCTGACTTGATTGGCGAAAAATCGTCAGAACGTTGCATTTAAAATGATATTCCCCCAAAGGTATGAAGTCCAGGAACTCCTTGGGAGTGACCCCCCACCGTGCCAGCTTTTGACGAGGGGGTGGGCAGGACCAGCCCTCACCCCACGGCCCCAGGCGCGGCCATCCTTGAGGGCTGCGGCCAGCTCCTGTCAAGGACTTCCTTTATCTGTCTATCTTAATGTTGCATCTCATCTAAAAAGCATTATGACACTAATCAAATATCATGATGCAATAATTCTAAAGAAGATTCTAAAAAAGAAAACAAACAATAAAGGAAAAGAAAAGGACATGACATCATAATTCTTCTCTTCTTAGCCCATTTTGAGGTTCATGGAAAATGGAGCCCATCACCTTTGGGGCTGCCATGACTAAAAAAGGCCATCACTGAATCAAACAGGGGAAGCCAAAAGGTCAAATCAAGTCGATTTGGGCAGCGTGGGATCAAACATGGGGGCCTTTTGCAAGTACCGCGGCACCTGCCGTCGGCACCGGGGCCCCGGTGGCCATATGACCCCGGACCCCCACCATGAGTGGAAAAATCGAAAACAAAAAGAGGAGCAAAACAGCAAAGCTTAAAAACAAGTGCCCCATCAATGCAAAGTATTGAAGACAAAACCAGTTGTTTAGCACCCGAATGATCAACATGACCCAGCAGGGAACCCCTACACTGTGCAAGAAGGTGATGCTTGAACCACCCAGAAATATTGACATTCGGACCAGGGTTGACCCAACCCTTTGCTTAAACATCTTTAAGCCGGTATTGTTCATACATCCTGTCACCTTGCCTGCCCAGGCAAGGGTCTAAACCGCTTAGCGCTTGCCCTCTTGACGTCCGGTCTCGTCTCCTTCTTGAGCACCTCCAGCTTCGGTTCAGCGCCTGCCCGGAACACACGGTGCTCCTTTGGTAAAATAATTGTGTTTCAATTGGCAAGCGTTTCATTTTCTACGATACCCAGGGAAGCCCCTTGAAAGTACCCCCCCCCCCCCGCTCCCCTACAAAATCACCATTTTCGAGCCTTATGACGTTCTCGTGGCCTTGATCCAAGCGGGGAGGTAGGCAGGACTGCCATTGACATGGCATTGGGCAGCCCAAAATGACCTCCAGCCGATGGCATCAACGACCCAAACACATGGCTGATGCAAAAAGAAAACACAAGTAGAATTGCGGAACTGCCGTCAATAACACACCGCGGAACCTCCGCTGCCAAGCACGATCAAGCCCAGGATCCCAAGAAAATCAACAAATTCGACCGCATCAACTTGGGCAGGCCTGGCAATGACTGCCCTGGGTGCGGCGGTGTCTCCTGGCTGCTCAAAGGAATGGACGCTGGACACCCCTCCCCGATCTTTTCCTGGCAAAGGGACAAAATGGGAAAGAGCCCCCAGGAAACCCGGTGCCTATTTGCAACCAGGTTATGTTTCTTGTTCTGAGTTTGCAAAATGGGCGCTAGGTGTCCGTGGCACGAGAGCCCCCGTCCCCACTTGATTTCTCGAGGAAAACGTATGGTAGAGGCCCTTTCTTGATGAAACCACGGGAAAATCACGTCCATTTCCAGGTCCGTGCGAGCATGGCGGAAGTTCCGCTGAATTCGCTGATCCAGCTGCTTGGGGGACTTGGATGGCCTAGAGGGCCAAAAGACTCACAACCACAGGCGCAGGGGGTTTTTACACGGCTTTCCAAGATTTTACCAGGCTCTGGGGCTTGACTAGCATAGCCCTACGTCTAACTTGGAAATTCGCGTGGGGGTTATTTCTTGGCCCAACACCACAGAATCCTCCTCATAGAGCCAGCACATGCATGTAACATGCGTTCTGAGATCCAAGATGTTGGGCAAAGTGTCCTCAATTTTCTGTTGGTTCTCAAGTCTTCGGTGAGCACGGCCATCGAAAGTCCCAAACTGAGCAAGCCTTGCAAAACACAGGGCCGACCTTGTTCGCGGGAAGCATGCAAAGGCAACCACCTGATTTCTTGACCACTGCTGTCTTGCCCAAACCTTATTGCAAACAGCTGGTCGAACACGGCAGACACCAAACGCCCAGTCACCACTTTCACACGCCGTTCCCTCTTGAAGGATGGGCAACTTCCAGCCGTGCTTTTTGCAAACATCCCCCACCTGCAAAAGCGCACTCTAAATTTGCCCACCACAAGGGTGATGCTAAAGACTTCACCCCACACAAAAGAACAGGTGGATTCTTGTCCGGGATGCTGTCGGGGGGCTTCAATGTTCATCTTTCATGGTCATCTATAACCAAACAGGAAATCCGATTCCAACCCACTCCGCATCACAGAGCCACTTGACCGAACCCTGGTAGAAAAAGAGAAACCTTTTTCCAGGTTGAGGCCGTAAGTTGACATCTGATGTTCCTGTGTGGTCTGGGTTGGGATCCTGCGATTCCAATGGGCGCACCAACCCTTGCGAGCCTCATGCAGGCTTCGCAGCTGCTGAACCAGCTGCCGATCGCAGTCCCGGAGCAAGCGGTTGGGGCCCTGCACGAGGCGAACTCAGAGACTCGACTCCACTCCCGGCTTCTTGGGGTTGGGATTTAGGGGCTGGGGGCACAAGCAAAGCTTCCAGCTGGTTGGCGGTGAGGTGCAGAGTCTCAGCTGTCTTGCATGAAATGGCAGCTGAAAAGCCGAACAGTTTGCCAGAGCACTTTTTGGAACCCCGCCAAAAGGGGCACGGTGGTACGAATGACCAAAAATAACGTGTTCCTTCGAGGGTGGTCGGACATCGCGGTGCATTTGAGTCAAGTCCCCGACAAGTACAGTACCGTATTTTTTGACTGCGATAAAGCCCCGTTCCTCAACAACGCTGGAGCTGCGAAGGAAAGCAGCGGTTTTCGGATGACCCTGAATCCTGAAGCGCCGCATCCAGCCTTTTTCCTTCAAACAACGGAACAGCACACCCAACAGCTGCTTGAATGAAGCAAGGTAATGAGCAGCAATAGTGCTCATACACACGCAAAGTAGTTTGCCTAGTGCGGAACATGGCTTTCCCCATCCGAAAAATACTAAGAGAAGGTCAAGAGCAAGAGGTCTCAAAAACTTGGTCGTTTCACCCCAGAAAACCCAAAGGGCCGAAAGGCCGGCGCAGTTGTTATTTTTCTCCAAAGGCAAGGCACTCACCCGAATTTCCTTGAATTTCCTGGCCACTGAGACCGATGATCCTGAGCTTCAAGACCTCCATTTCCGGCCGCGATTCGAAGGCGAATGAAGCCGCGGGATCCAACGGGCGAAGCTAATTGGCTGCCCAGGCACCGGACAAACCGCTTTTCACATGTCTTCCTTGGCCCCCTTTGGCATTTCTCACCCAAGCCAACAGTAGACTGTCGACTCCGGATTCATCAGCCTGGTGGATTACCCGGGGCCGTCTTCAAAGGTGTGCCGGATTCTCCCTCACATGAGCACCGCCCAATCAAAATCAACCAGCTCCATCACCAATCACGTTGCGTTGTCGGTGACAGCCTGTGTGCCCCTCTCGATTCACTTGATTTCTTCACTGGGCGCAGATGAGGGAGTGACCCTCTCCGGAGATAATGCAGTCTAATTATTTGGCACCACTTGGAGGAAAGAGTGGCTGACCATTGGTCGGCTCCTCCACTTTTCCACCAGCCGATGGAACGAAAACAACGCCGATCCGTCGCTGGGTGAGAGCACCTGACCAAGTGACTCGTAGCCAAATTATTTTTTTGGAGGCCCCGTGTCTAATTGAAGCCAAACCGCTAAAGGATGGCATTCGAACAGACCATGTTGCAAGACAACCCAAGGAGAAAAGCCATGAGAGGTCACCAGTCTTGAGACACCCTCTCCCTCCCTATCGTATAACTTGCCTTGAGGCATAGGGAGGGAAGTTAAGTTTTGCACGGGTGCACACTTATCCGTATCATCATACACCTACCTGGTGGCGTTTGCCGGCTCGTGGTTCAGAGGAATGGACGGCTCAAATCTCCCATTCAAAGGACGACCCCAAATGGCACCTCAAGCGGAGAAAGGAATGGCTCGAAACTGAAAGAAAGGTCAGCCTTTTGCAACGGAGAAAAATGAAAATCAATGCATATGCACCTAATGCATATGTGTGTGTGTGTGTGTTGATTAATTTGCTTATTTGTTTGCGTATTTATTTATATATTTGTTTACTTATTTATTTATTCATACGTGTTTGCACATATGTAGACACATGTACAGGAATAATACCCACATATATCCAGAGTATATAGATAGATAGATAGATATACATATATACATATAATGCATATATTATATATGTGTGTGTGTGTGCGTGTGCGTCTGCAGGCACAGGCACAAACACATTGATAAAGGTCAGAACTAAAGGACAACTGAAGCCATTTTGGGGGCCCAACCAGAGAAAGACACACCCATGTAGGGTGTGTACGTATACACTATCGTACACTCCGGCTGTGCCCTGGCTTCACCTAACGGCTGCCAAGGCCCACCTTTCACGCCACAAACACCAAATAAGGATGGTCACCTTTGCCAGCCTCAACCAACTGCTTCCCTAAGGCCTAAACTGTAAGCCTGCAACAAGGAATCCCCAAGGGACCTTCACATACAGTAGGTCAGTCAAACCGAGACGCTCAAAACCCAAGCGCGCGCGCCTCGGGCAGGCCGACGGAGCCCGCCGCCAGCAGAATCTGCTGCCATCCACCGGGCCAAGGCCTCGGAGTCACGAACGGCGGAACTGCTTCGGAACCAAAAACCAGCAGTCGCACGGTGTGGGGCTTTACGCAACCGATTCCGTGTTTCATGTCTAGGTAACCCCCCCCCAAAAAAAAAAACGGGTGTAAAAAACAAACAAGAAAAAAGAAAATGGCTGGTGACCTACTGTGGGTTTCAAGCCGAATGGGTGGCTTGGTGGTGAAACAGAGTGGGGCGTTCCCAATAAAGCCCTCTACAAGAAGCAGGGATTCAAATCCAAACCACCAGTTACACCAGTTATGGGGGTGTTCCCCTTCAAAAGTGATGAATCCCCACTAAACCCAGGGACACCCCCTATTAATAAACAGGGGCTATTTATCCGGGGTCAACATTATCAAACATGCAAAACTCAGAGACATATGTTGGCTGGTTTCGGTGTCCAAAATGAATTTGGGGGTAAAAATCTACTCCGTTGCGGATCCACTAGCCGCCGGTGGGTACGAAATGATGCACAGGTAGATTGAGTGCAAAGCTCGGGCACCGCGTTTTGGCTGGTTTCTTGTGGCTTTCCGCAAAAAAGCCAGGATGGTTACGACATCTACTCGTTTGCTGCTCACCTGGTTGTAGGTGGATCTAGTTAATCTAGTTTGCCACCGTCTGTCTCTGGTATTGTGCTTTAGGGTTTGGCGCTCATAGCCTAGACGCCCCGTGGAGTATTACGGGGCAAACAAACTGAACCTTTTGCTCTTGCTGTTTGATTTCAAACGAGCCCCCCCCCGTGGCTGAGACTGTTGGGACAATGTGACGATCATGTTGTGCGCGGGGTGCAGGGGGCGCGCCGGGTACGCGGGGCGCGCGCGAGCGTGGGGCGCGCGGGGTGCGCGGGGCACGCTGGATGCGCGGTGACTGTGGGGGGGTGCGCGGGGTGCGCGGGGTGCGCGGTTACTGTGGGGCGGGCGGGGTGCGCGAGGTGCGCGGTGCGCGGGGTGCGCGGGGTGCGCGGTTACTGTGGCGCGGGCGGGGTGCGCGAGGTGCGCGGGTGCGCGGGGTGCGCGGGTGCGCGGGGTGCGCGGGGTGCGCGGGTGCGCGGGGCGCGGGGGCGCGGGGTGCGCAGGGTGCGCGGAGCGCGCGCGGGGCGCGCGGGGTCCGCGGGGTGCGCGGCCCATGATGATGATGACTCTGTGCAATGACTCTGATGATGCTAACTCTTTGCAATGACTGTCATGATGATAACTCCCATGAACCCAACGGAAGAACCCTTCGCCATGCTTTCGGGAAAAATGTTGACCCCATATTAATCAACCCCAGTTTATTGATAGGGGGTGTCCCTGTGTCTATTACTACACTGGGGTTGACTAATATGGGGTTAATATGAAAAGGAAGCAACCCGCTGTCCCTACAGTAGTCCCATGTCCATGGCATGGCCCGGGTGCCCGACGTAAAGTCCACCCAGCGCCCGTCGGGCAGGGCGTTCCTGAGAAAGCAGATGGTTTGGACGCTCAGTTTCATGGACCTGCAATGGTGTGCTGTGGGATATCACTTACTTGCTTATCCGCCGATCCTTCTCTTTTGCAGGGATACCCTCGTACAGTCCAGTGACAGCAAAAAGGGGAGGGAAGCCAGGCTACAAAAAGTTGGTGCCACTCCAGAACTGCCAAAGTGGAACGGAAGTCATGCGGTGGACGTACAGAACTGGCCCAAGCGGATCCCGCACGCTTTTGTTGCTGTATGAAGCGCAAATGGCAAGCAATCAACAAGGTGAGCCAAGCCTGCCAATAACGCACAAGCCCCCTGAGTGGAGTGGCGTTGTGCGGGGCAGTCTTTCTTGAAGAGTCCATGGTCCATGTCAAAATGTTGGAACATATGCCGCTGTGCACCTTTTCTCTGGTGGTTGAAATTTTGGCCTTCCCAGAAGAAATTTACCTTCAAAGGGGGGGGGCAGCCCTACATGTAGTATAAAAGATTGGAAATCGGATATCAACATAGCTGCAAGAACTGCTGTACTTCACCAGAATTATCTCAGGGATTTTTAAAGAGGAGCGCACCGCAGAGTTCACAGTATGTCCAAGCCCGAGAAAAAAAAAGAAATGGATCCCCAACTGCAGGACCTTCATAGTGAGCTGGCTTTAGGGAGAATGTAGATGGCACAAGTCTCTTCCTGTCGGCAAGTAAGGGCTCGAAATAAACTCAATAACATCATGGGTGTTCTCAAAAAGGGAAAGAAATGAGAAACCTTTCACAAGTTAGGTCTACATTTTAAGCCCACAGAAACCCGACTTGCTGGTGCTCCAATCCTTTCTTCCCATGGTTTCCTGTAAGTCTCTTGGATCGTTCCCCGCCCTCAGTTGGATGGTTTCATAGGGGGCATTCCATACCTCATTCCCTATCGCACCAACCAAGCCTACCGAGAATTACAATAATTTTGGAGGGGGCCCAGTCTCTCAAACCCCCCTAGTCACCTGGAGTCATTTGAGGAAGGTCCCGCCCCAAGCCTTAAGTTCATTGAGAAACCCCGACGCCACACCGCCCACCCCGCTGACTCGGCCTGAGCTGGGCCCCCGCGCCAGGCGTAGCGCAGCGCTACAAAGGCGCTGCTCGCCGGCAGGTCCAGGCGCTCGAAGAGGGCCCAGCCCTGCACCGCCTGACTCGGTGACTCGGTGGCAAGCAGTGGCGAGCGGCGACAAGGGGCGCCCGCGGGGCGTGTTGCCAAAAGCGGCTGAGGTGGGCAGATGCCATATGAAGGCATGCATGAAAAAAAACAGCAGATACTAATAACAGCAAATGTACGAAGGCGTGCATGCACTAAAAAACAAATACACAAATGCCTGTGTTTTTTGTTTGTTTGTTTTTTTTTGTTGTTTTTTTTATGCGGGGCATCGACTCCAAGCTCCACGCCTGCAGGCTACCTATTGTCGCGGCCAGGCGCTGGGCGTTGACGCGGCCTTGCCAAGGTAGCACCTGAGAGGGAGAAAAAAGGCAGTTATGTGGGGGGTTTGCCACTAAACCACAAAAAATGCAACATGTTTCCCAACAGCACCGTGGCAGCGCGAGGGCAGCCAGGTTCTTGAGAAAGCGTAGGTGGTACCTATCTGTGGTTGTGAAATTTACGGTCTTGCCAAGGGCCTCCTTCTAAGCCCAAAGCTGAGGGCTGCTGACCAGCTAGCTAACCTCCAAAGCATCTATAGAAGTAGCTAGTAACAAATGTCCTTACAGGATTGATACACTACCCTCATGTCACTCTGAGAAAAGCGGCCGCAGCAAGTCAATTTGGTCCGATTTATGGCAGCGTTTTGTGTGGCAGGCGCGGCACGGTCAATGTTCACCCCGTTTTCAATTATGACATCATACAGGCTTGCAGGTGTGAAAATTGACCGCCCCACATTCTGTAGGGGAGAGGGTGTGAACAATTGCGGCGGCTCAAGAGGGCGAACTTCTATCCTATTCCGACCTGCCGCTTGTCTGACCTGGTGAAAATACTGGTCTTCTCCATTTGGTGGTGGCTCACCCACCCCCCCACCCCAAACAAACACACACAAAAACGTATCCAAAAATGGACCCCCTGCTAGATGGCAAGGACCCAGCCCCCGGTTTTCTGGTGGCTTGGAGTTCTTTGACTGACAGCCGCCCTTTCCCGGCCTGTCCGCAGCCCACGAGCGCCAAGTCCTGAGGGGAGGAATCCAGCCACAAGGCCGCCGTCTCAACGATGGGCTTGAAAAAGTAAGGCTTGATTGAGCCTCTGGGTTGACCCTCTTGATTTGGCTGTGGGTCAAAAATCGGTACCCAAAATGGAACCCAGGGGGGTAATTTTGACCCACACCCAGTTGTTCTTATCTGAGGTTTACCTTCATGAGGGGTCACAGGCCAAAGGGTTTATTAGTCCGACGTTCACCTGAGGATCAGGCACTGAAGAATGAGAATTTGGGTGTGGGACATCATGAAACCGAATTACTTCATGACCACGGGGAAACAATGCTAGTGATTGCTCAGCCCCTTGTGTTACTGAGCCACGGTCCAACTGATACTTGCATGTCTTCAACTAACTTCAACTATCTACTGCATGTGTCGCGATACCGGAACTTCTTTTTACACAGTTGCCTTTCAACTCAACAAGCAGGAACCCCTTTGTAGATGCATGCTCTTCGCGTGCACAGAGCAAGCCAGCTCTGCACGAGGAAGCCTACCGAAAATAGAAGCACCAATGGGGTCCTACCTGCTGGTTGAAACACTTGGGTTGCAATCCCCCATGCTCAATACATGTTTTGGTTGGAAGGTCCTTTGTCAGCGCCCCTTACCTCCTTCCGTGCATTCACACCTGGCAGTCAGAGACGGGAGCAAACTCGGTTGCGTCCTACGGTTCTCAACGCAAGGCTCGCCGGTTCGACATCGAAACGGATTCCATGTTGCACGACTGAAGCCTAGGCTCCCTTGCCCCATTAATGGAATGGCAAGGGACCAAATTGGATGACAGTCCTTGGGTAACAGTGGTGGTTATATGAACCCCATTGGTTTTTGATGGCGGTTTGAACGGGGTGAACGGAGCCGGATTGGAAGTCCTAGATGAAACTCACTTGCCGTGTTGGCCCACTTTTGAACAACATCAGGCTCCCTTGCCCGAAAGAGCTGCGAATGACAAAGATTTTCTCCACGGCAAGCGGGAAAACAAAAGCTGGTACCTGCCTCACGGATATACATCTACATATATACATATACGCTTATACCCTGCACACATATTCACACATGGGTTGGTTCCCATGATGAGACTAAATGGGGTGTCAAAACTATTCGAGGGACTCTGCGACTCCTTTCGGGGCATCTTGCGATCCGGGTCGGCTTGCGATCCGGGTCTGCCGGCGCGACCCCAAACATCCCGCCTCCTGAGTCGGGCCAACCACTGCAACCCGCCCAGCCTGTGGGAGTGGAGGCATGGGCATTCATGAGGCCGTGTCTTTGGGCGTCTTTTTTTCTTTTTTTATGAGGGCCCCTGTTGGTTTTGAAAACGGGAGAAACCGACATCTGTGTTTCATTGATTCTTCTTTTTTGGGAGGGCAGGGGGGTGGTTGTCCCCTAAGAGAGCCAACCAACCCCATGTGGAGAGCCAATTTCGGGCAGTCTGAGAAGGATCACCACAACAAACATGGCTCATGGATGTTTGTGGGTTTGCCAACAGGGCGTAACACGTTCTTCCGTAACCTGCCGAGTTTGATGGCTAGAAAAGTTTGAACTTCTCGGGCATTGGCTGCAAAGATAAACAATACTGCCTATGAACAGTCTGAAGTCTGCCTACCCAACAAAAAAGGTCCACTGAAAATCATTTCTCAAAAAACAAATCCAAGTGTTGAAGCCAACGAAGTGGAATGGTTGCCAACCAATGTTTGCATCCATGTCTGCTCAAGGCTTGCCCCAAGTGTCATGAAAGGCAAGCATGGAAACAACAGCGGGGCGCGTGTGGAGCTCCACGAAGCAAAGCACTTTGGCCCCAGGGAGTGAAAAGTTTTAACAAAAACACCCAAACAAGTCATGAAGCCCATTCCTGCCCACAAACGATTGAAACAAAGAAGCAAACGCCCAAAGCACATTTCAACATTGCAAAAGACCCTCAGGCCCCAAGAGGAAGCTGAATCCGACTCACCTCCAATCCTACCCTGGCTGATTCGTGTGCTAGACAGGGGGGAAATGATAAACATAGCCACCACTGTGAATGCAACAAAATGTGCCCTCTAGCACCCAGCAGCTTAGTAAACCCCTGGCTCGCTAAGCGGACCGTGTCCATTGAAGGCGGAATTCCTCAGATCCAGCACTGTAGTCTTGAAAAGGCGTGGGTATGGCAGCGAAAACGCTGTTTTTGCAGCCCCCGCCCCCTACAAAAAACGTTGACTGAACAGAACCAACCAAAAAAACAAAAACAAAAAACGTAAAAGCATGCCAACCACAGTGAACGGTGGTAGATGCCAGCGGACCGCTGCGATTCCCTCGGAATTCGGGAGGCTCCCGAGCCCCCCGCGGGGCACAAACCCTTCTTCCCGATCAGGGACCGAAGGGCCTCTCGGCAGAAGGAAAGAAACACAAAGCACGGCCGGCCGAATGCGGCGAGGCGGGTCGGCCAGGCGGCAACTGGAAAAATGGTCTTCCATTTGCTTAAGCCCCCTGGAAAAATATAAACTTAAATATGTCCAGTAGTGACGGGGCTTCCTCAGAACCAAGAGGGGGAAAAACAGTATCTGCCTGAGTAGATTTTCCAGAAAAAGTCGCAACTGTTTGCTTTCCACTACAACGGTCTTCTCAAAACGTTTGCAGTCCAGGAACTCCGGGAGTGAGTGTCCCTTTGTCTTTCCGTTCCAAGCGGAATCCCTGCGTGCGACCTGAAAAAACGTCACCAAGAAACTCATGTTGAATTGGCCATTCCAAACAGGGAGACGGGCACAAATGTCAAATGACACATGCCTGTGGATTTTGCCTTTCTTGCGCATTTCACTTGCAAGAGAGACTCCTCTAAAAGATAGCTCTGACGTCCTGCCTTGCCATGCCTCGTTGCCCTCTTTGCCCTTCTGATTGTGACAGAGGGCTCAGGTGCGATCGACTGGCCTGGAGCGTTTTGGGGGCATTGCGCTTGGTTTCGTTCTTCAGGTACCCATGGTTACCCCCTTTTTTGGGTGGCTTTCAAAGAAAATCATGCGGATCCCAGCCGTGTGAGTTCCGTTGTCGTGCAGGAAATGTGTCAGTGGCTTGGAGAAAATCAAGATCTCCGGCGCTTGCTGTGTTTGTCGTATGTATGCAGCACCCAAAACCCGTTCTACAAGCTGGTTACGGGGTTTCTGCCTGCTCGTGTGGTGACACCGCCAGGAGACCACCGGGAGACCACCAAAACAATACCGAAACACTATGACTCTGGTGCTTCTGCATTCTGGTGCAGAGCCATCACAAATCTTCCCTGAAATCGGCACTGCAAGTTATTAACATGAAGGGAGCACCTACAAAAAGGACTGGTTTTCCCTTGGCTTCCCTTTGAAACGACCCATGAAATCTTTGGCTTGGCCCTTAAGTCAACCACTCTGAATATAGCAGGCCCTTTGTTTTCCGAACTTCCGGCGGCGTTTCGATAGGGACCACTGGCCCGGGCAGGCGCCGGCTTGCCTTGTTCTCGTAGTAGACTTGCGGCCAACCGCCTTGCCGAGGAAGAAACCGTCTTAGGTTCTCCAAAACGTGCCGGGGGAGGCTTCTCAACGTGTCTCCTGATGTGGTTCCCCTTCAATCGCCAAAACTACATGGCTTTGGTCTTGGCGGTTTGCTTTTAACAGGGGGGACCGCAAAATCACCTCAAGCTTGGCTGCGTTGGTGAAACCGGCCTCATGCAAAAAGCTATTCCGTTTGCTCATGAGACAGGATTTAGTAAGCCAAACGTCGCCCAAAAGGCAATCAAGCTAACACAGCGCATACTACTTCCAAGGCCTGAGCAAACAATCAACGCAGGAAAGGATTCCACCCTCCGGCCGGATTTCTCCACATTCTAGCCATCCTAACACCACCAGGACGCTTTGTACAGCCTTCTTAGGGGTTGCGACCAGCTTCTTTCTGAGGCCCCCAGCGCGGGAAGCCCAAGCGCCCCAGCGAGTGCCTGGTGAGCTCTTCGAGTCGGTCTGGCCAGCCGCCACCAAGAAAGCGGCCAAATACTTGGAATGGCAGGCAGGTTGACACTAACTGCGGTGTGTCACATGAGTCAAATACAAAATGAAGCAAGACAAAAGCGGCATTTGTCACACACCCATCAACACCCAAACGTCGCCACCACCTTGCGTTAACGCAAAAACTAACTTCCGGACTCGTGCGCCTGGCTTCGCTCTGCCCTTTTCCTGCCCCATTCCATGCACTGGCACGTCGGTCAACGAACAGGGTTGCTCAAAGGGGAGAAATCATGGAGCATCATGAGGCAGCAAAAAAATGGTTGCCATTTTCCCCAGCAGTGCTTCTTAGCTTCAAGTCCCAAAGAGCATCCCCGACGAAACGGGTCAGCTAGCTGCCGCCTCGGGCTAACTGCCGCCACAACAGGCGGTCCAAACCGGGCTCCTTTTGGCCACTCCGGCCCAGTGGGCACATCGTTGGCAACCGCGCAAATTCGGGAAGGCCATGGAAGCTCGCTAGACGAACTCATCTCAGAGCCCCGAGGAATGATGGGCCTGAAGCTTGTCCCACCCACCCTTCACTTGCTGAGTGGATTGGGGGGAAAAGAACAAACCTGCTCTTTGCCAGGAACATGGTCTTTCCAGGAAGTATTAAGTCTGAGCTTTCAATGCTTCCCATACATGTGTAAAGCGAACGGGTGTGCCTGCGTCTAAGGATCAATACCCTTTCTGGAGTTGTTGCAAAGGCAGACCGAAGCGAAGGGCCTGGGCCATTTTGAGACACCCCGAAAACGCGCTACGGGTGGTCAAAACCAGCTCGAAGCCATTGGCTTCATGGTGACTTCGCCACATCTCCCGAGGGACCTTGTTTTGACGCACAGGCCATATGCTTGGCAACCACAATCCAGCCCCCGTGACAACCACTAAGTTTCGGGGTTGTCTCGAGGGGAAGCCAAGATTGGATCACATTGGCCTTTCTTTTTGGTACCTGCAGTTCTCTGACCCACTAGAAAGGCCCTGTGAGGAAAATGGATTTTCAGGGGGCAGAAGAGCACTGGCCAGCATGTAGGAACATCAGCCCCCTTTGGCACACGACTTGGATTTTGATAGAAATCGAGCCTGTGCACTTCCTCCTTGGGAAACTTCTCCATGGAATGACGTCCAAGCCTCCCAAACCTAAGCTTTCACCCTCAACTAAAGTAGTTCTAGATTCTGTCAACCATTTTTTGGACCCTCAAAACCAAAACTCGGAGAAAAGCAATCCACGTGTCACTCAACAGGTCCCCCCCCCCCAAAAAAAAAAAAAAACTCCCCCGCCGGAGTGGCACACAACGGGCAATTTCCCGGGGCTTGAAATCCCCGCGCCCATGGCCGCGAGGGCTCCCCCCCAATTCCACCAGACCCGCTGAGTTGACGGAACCTACGGAACCAAGCAACGAGCCAGGCACATGATCTCTGAACCTGCAGGGCCCCTCTATGGCGAGTTTGCCGAGTGAAATTGGACTCGCTGCTAAAATCAGGGGCCAAAAACAAAGGCGTTCCTGGTGGTGTCCCTTTGAACTAAGGAAACGGTTCCATTCAAAAATCGAACCCAACCACCGGTGAAGTCCATCAACTCAGCAGGCCAGCCGTGGTTTCTCGGCCGAAGCCTCCAAAGGGGGCGCGCGCGTTCCGCGCGTTCTGCGCGGACCTCCGCCCTCCCCAGGCGAAGGAAGGGGCCAAGCTGTCCAAATGTGAGTCACTCACCTCCAAGAATTCCCACCTGGTAATGTTGACCCAGGATGAATACGCCCGTCCCATTATTAGAGGGTCGTTCCCTTCAAAAGGGATGAATCCCCACTAAAACGGGACACCCCCTGATTAATTCTTAATCAACCAGGGGTTGGGTCAACATTATCTTTAAAATCTGTTCGGGGCGCCATTGCGCCAGCCATCAGCCCCGCCAAAGAAAAGTGTGAGTCTACCCAAGCCTAAGTTTCCCCGCATCCTAGGAAAGGCCTGGGCACCCTTGCGTTTTGCACAAGGGGGAGCGCCTAAGCGAGCCCAGCAAGCTCAAGCTGAATCTAGTGCATGCAATCCGACCAGACAGAGCCGCGCGCGGCATGCTGCGTCAACAGGTCAGCATGGGGGCGTGCAAGAAGTGCCCTTAAACGTGCCACACGTGTCACGCCCATCTCTCTGTGAAAATGTTGCTGGCGCGGAATCGCTCTGTGGGTGTTGCGCTCTGCCCGGCTGCTTGTGGTACAATCAATGCCCGAATTCTGCAAGTCCCGTGGCTGAGTGTGATGTGCCCGTTGCTTTATGAGAATGATTCGACGCATCGACCGGTGTCGTTTGCTCAATGGAGGGAGCTGGGGGCGGGGGGCAGGGGGATGTGAGCATGATCAGCAAGCATAATGTCTCCATTGCTCAATGCGATGTGCCCATTCTTCAGTGTGAGTCCAGTGTCCACCGTTCAGTATGCGTGTCCTACTTGGTTTAGACCGTATGCTTTGCTGATTTACCCGTATCATCACGAAGGTTTCGAAGAACTTCCATCAAGTTGACACACTCAGCCCTATTTGCATTGCGAAGATGTTCAAACTTGCTGCGTGTGCCCTGGCCCCCCATTTGAGTTCCGTGGGTGTCCAAGAGCTAATGCCAGAGGCTCTCTTTCTTCAAGCAGTCGGGGCGTAAAAGAAATCAAACTTCGTGGGGCGTTACTATCACTGTTGGACAAAGCTTGCCTCTGAAACCGGTGTTAGCTAGGTTTCTGTTTTGTTTTTGTTTTTTTTAGAAATTCGTCCCGTCTTGGCATCCTTTCGAAAACCTGGGACATTCAACAACTCTATATGGGCTAGTGGCAGCGGCCTCCAATGCACAAAACGGCGGGCCCGGGTGCGCATGGACCTCCAAAATTTCAGCTCGAAAGCTTCAAGAGTCGGTGCCTGGGTTTGAGTCCAGGCACCAGCGGCCCTGGCCTTCTGACAAGGCCCCAGCAATGCCAGCAACGGGCGACATGACCAAAGCCTACCTTGGGGTAATCAACGAAAGGAAGATTCACCGCTGGCTTCATGCAGCCATTGTTCCCCTCCTCCAGATTTCCGGTGGAATCGCAAAATGAGCAAAAAGAACCTCCAGGAATAAGCTTCACCTTGTCCATATTGGTGGTTTGGGTTGGTGATTTCGAGGTCCCCCGCAGCGAACCCACTGACCCGAAACCCCAACCCCAAAGCCCTGGGTACTTGTTGCCGCCTGCCTCCCCCAAAACAGCACAAAAACAGCAACAGGAGTGACGCGCCGGGCCTGAACATGCAGCAGGTCTCCCATGCTGCCAACCCGAAAGGGAATAGGGCTGTCTCCAAATAGGGGCCATCCAAAAAGGGTCCTCAAGCGAAATCAAAGCAAAGCTAGCTGGAGAAGTGCCTCGTTCTGCAGGCTAGTGTATTTGGAGAGGAAAAATGAAATGAGTCGCTTTATTGACCCCTCCAACGTTCTCTAAGAGCCTGGAAGGGGCGGGTGGAGGTCAAACCAATGCTTCCACATGCCAGGGGGAACAAAAACAGCACCAATAAAGAAAAGGAAGGTCTGGTTGTTAGCCAAGTGGTAACCTCCACTTCGCCCCGAGTTAACCCCCACGTAAGCCTTGTCACAAGGGTTGCTGACCATTCAGCCATCGTCCTTTCGACCGTCCAAGCATACCAAGCTCTGTCCAAGCCCTTGTTCAAACATTGTAACATGTTCAAACGGTCTTACAATCGGGAGACCCCCAAAAAAGGGGTTGTGCTGTTGCTTCCCCTTAATCCAAGAAGGGCACCCAAAAGAAGACATGCCCAAACATGTTTCAACCCTGGCTGTGTTTTGCTCAGAGTTCTTGTTGGCTTCCCTGGACTGGCGACTACCGACCGAAGGCTGCTTCAGGGATACTTGAAAGACCCTGGCACTAGAAAATTGGTACCCGGTCAAAGTTAATGAACTTCTGTCAAAATGCGGTGGGCGTCCCGTTTTACTGGAGGTTCATCACTTTTGGGGGGGGAAACAGCCCCTATTCATAGGACGGGATAATTTATCCTGGGTCAACATGACACTTTGCTCAGCTTTGATTTTTTTGCCATTTCTTAGGAAAAGCTCCGAGAGCCCTACTCAATGTTCCGCTTTTCAAGTTTCAAAGTGCTTAAGCCGCAACCCCAAAGAGGTCATTTTCACCAGACATGGGCATGTCCCATTCAAGCGAAGAGGGAAACCACCCATTCACCACGGCCGTCGGAAAGCCAGAGCCGCATGTCCTACTGCCCTACGATGCGCAAGCGGCCGCAGGCTGGCCCCGGCTTGCTTTTTGTTTTTTGTAATAATGGTGGTGGTACATTCGCGCCTGGGGCAAACGCCCTTTCAGCCTTGCCTTTGTTCAGACCCTCACTCTAACAACAGGGGAAATACAAGTATATTTACCCTTTATGAAGCCTTTCATGCCCCACCCTCACCCGAAAACAAGGTACAGTACACCCTTCATGGGGTTCACGAGCAAACCAAGGAGAATCTACTTCCACTGGGAGCTTCAGCGGTTCTTGCGGGGCCTATGCACTCAGCAGCGGCTGCTTCAAAGGGTCCTCCTCCTCCTCCTGTCATACCGAAGTGTGGAGTCCCCATGACTGCGTTGGCACCCTTGAAGCCCTACAACCCTTATGGCCATTGTATAGGAACATGGGGACAGGACGTTTATAAAGGGGTACAGCCCCTTTATACATGACTTTCGGGAGTGGGAAGAGTTGGGGGGGGCCACTTGCGCAGTTTTCGCACACATGCATCACTCCAAGCAACAGGATGCCGGTCCTTTCCCCAGTCGTGCAACAGAAACACAACACCTTGTTCCACCATGACGAAATCGCCTGCTTAGCTTGGACCTAGTCCCTCCGTGACATACCGCTACATAGGTCTGAAGAAGCACTCGCCGATTCCAAACCAGTGTTCTGCTGATTGGCCAGCAGACCTTCGTCAAGTTGCAGTCAAGACGAGCACCCCAAATTTGTGGCTTCACTTGTCACTTAACCAGGCCTTGGCGCCTGGACGGGTTAGACTAAAAAACCGAACCGGACCTCGAGTCGCTACAAGCCCAAAGGACCAAAACAGCTCGGCACCCGAAGGGTCGACTCAGTTCGCGATCCAAAAGCCCGTCCTGTCTGGGGGTGTCCTGGGGGGACGTCCTGGCAGAGTCGGGCATCTGCTTTCACATCCAGATCCAGCCCCCCACCAACTGTTCTTTTCCATGTCCAGCATCCCAAGTCCGGTCCAAAAAGAAAGAAACACACACACACACACACAAAAAAAAAAAAAACAGTTGTTGGGTACGGTATTTCGATCCAAAAGTGAAAACCAAACGGAGGCTGTTTCCAGGTTGGTGGTTGAAGCCACAGGTGGTCAACAGCTCGGTGGTTAAAACCATAGGAGGCTCTGAAATTTTCTGGTGGCCCTTTTTCACACCTGGGGAACTGAACAGAGGCTCTGACAATCCATAGGCTTTGTGACCTCTGCGTTTGCTCAATCGAAGCGGTTGACCCCTCCACCCAACCCCCCACCCCCCCGCCCCCCCTCCTTCCCCACCCCCACCTCCTTCCCCCCACCCCCCAACCACCCCCCACCCCCCACCCATCCTCCACCCCCCACCCATCCTCCCCACCCCAACCATCCCCACCCTCCCCCCCCACCCCCCACCCACCCTCCACCCCCCAACCACCCTCCCCGCCCCAACCACCCTACTCCTGGGGGACATGTGGAAGACTTTGGGCTTCGGCAGCGACAGCCCCGGCACCGCCGCCGCACCGCCCAGCCCGAAGGGCGGGGGCCGGTCGCGCTCCAGCGCGCTCGCGGAGCCGGTGCCGCGGAGCCAGGCGTCCTTGGCCTCGGGGCGGGCGCCAAAACCGCCGCAGCAGACCCAGGAGAAACCGATGCTTTTATGGCTGTTGGTGGGGGGTGGCTTTAAACGGAGACAGGGGGTGCCTAGTAGAAACGGATGCGTGTGATGTGTTTAAAGGTACTTTTGCGGGGACTTTAAAGGGGAAACAGGATTTCTTTGTTTTGTGTGATGATTAGCTTTGCTCCGGTGTGAAGAAACCAGCTCCAGGAAATTCTACAAGCTAGCCAGACAAAGGATTCGTTAAATACAACCAGGTGAGTTCTCCAAATGCAGCCAGAAAATGTTCACGCCGAGGGTTTGGGGCCAAGGGGCGTCCGCTTGCACGCCGGCATCCGCGTTGAGCGGGGATTGCCGGCCCATCGCCTGTTATCGAAACGCGAAAAAATGTTGCCTCGAAGTCGAAAGTAGGGGCGTTTCCGAAGGAACAAACGCCAAGGGACCTTTTTGGTTTAGATTTGACCGCAAGCCAAAGGGGGCCACCTGCAGGAGTTCCGGATGTTGACCTACGCCATGCCACCTTTTAGCCCTCTTCCCCAAGAGATGTTTAGTGACAGAGGGGCGCGACAACGTTGGAACCTCTGATCTCAAAGAAGAAAAGAATTATCCAGGGGTAGCTTCCCCGTGCTTTCCAGGGATACTTCGTTCCAAACAACCCGAAACCCTAGGAAAGCCGCTAACAACAGCTGAAAAGATGGGGGTTATTCTGCAGACTCTTGGACAACTCCCCTGAAACGTGAGGGTGAGAAAGATGCTCCAGAAAGCTGCTAGTTACTAAAACCTCATGTTAAAAATGAAAAGCTGTGCTGTTCGACTCAAAAGTTGGCCAATCCTGAGCCATGAATGGAAGCAACGGGGGCCACACCCTGTCGCGGAGAAACCTACGGAACAGCACATTCAAAAGAGAAAAAAGGCAGCGGCATGGCCAGGTAGGGGGATTTATTGTAAAACCAGGCTCCCGCGTTGGCTACATTCCAAATTGCAAATACATATATATATATAATATATATATATATGTGTGTGCATATGTAAACGTGTGTGTGTATTATGTAGGTGTGTAACAAGTGTATATATGTATATTGTATATTGTATATTGTATATTGTATATTGTATATTGTATATTGTATATTGTATATTGTATATTGTATATTGTATATTGTATATTGTATATTGTATATTGTATATTGTATATTGTATATTGTATATTGTATATTGTATATTGTATATTGTATATTGTATATTTTATATTGTATATTGTATATTGTATATTGTATATTGTATATTGTATATTGTATATTGTATATTGTATATTGTATATTGTATATTGTATATTGTATATTGTATATTGTATATTGTATATTGTATATTGTATATTGTATATTGTATATTGTATAATATTGTATATTGTATATTGGGTATATTGTGTATATTGTATATTGTATATTGTGTATTGGTATAATATTGACATTGTATATTGTGTATATGTATATTGTTGGTGTGTGTGTGTGTGTGTGTGTGTGTGTGTGTGTGTGTGTGTGTGTGTGTGTGTGTGTGTGTGTGTGTGTGTGTGTGTGTGTGTGTGTGTGTGTGTGTGTGTGTGTGTGTGTGTGTGTGTGTGTGTGTGTGTGTGTGTGTGTGTGTGTGTGTGTGTGTGTGTGTGTGTGTGTGTGTGTGTGTGTGTGTGTGTGTGTGTGTGTGTGTGTGTGTGTGTGTGTGTGTGTGTGTGTGTGTGTGTGTGTGTGTGGATGTATATACGCCGCATAGATGCACAACTGTACACGCAAGGGGCGATCCAGTGGGGTTGGCAATGGAGACCGCTGAATCGAGCGGCATGGGAATCCGAGTCACTCAAATGGCGACCCTGGTGAGTCTACCAGAAATCCTACCCCCAACTGGGACAGTGTGCCCTTTCACAATACTCGGTCCCCAAAACCCCCCGAGGGGAAACTTCTCTCTTCTTTCTGGTGGGGGAGTCACCCACCCCTGGCCATGGAGACTGAGAGACTTTGCAGCCCAAACCCGTACTAAAGTGTTGAAATAGACCCAAATGTTCCCCCCGCCCCCCCCCCCCCCCGCCCCAGGCCCTCTACCGGTATGAGTTTGGATAGACGCGCCAGTAAGGCAGAGTCTTTTTTTTCAAGCCCTTGCATAAGCAACCTCAACACCCCCATCCCGTGCCTGGAACTGACCTAAGGGATGCGCTCCGGCCTTCTCCTCACTCTTCGGCCGATGCCGGAAGAACATCCATGCGCCAATGGCGAGCCCCAGCAAGACAAGGATGAAAACGGTCTGCAAGATCCTCGGAACCGGACCGATTCAATCCAACCGCTAGACACCCGTCCACCTGGATCAAGAGCGGTCTAGAAAAGATCTCAATCCATCCTCCCCTAATTTCCCTTAGGGGAGATGCTAAGAACATATTGGCTACTTAGCAATTTAGGACCCAGTTGAGAACCCTCGTCCATACTTTGTGCTACTCACAATGCGATTTGTTTGCCTTTTTTTGATGGGGGGGGGTACATATGAGCCATGGGCACGTTCCCGCTGCATACTTCCTTACGCGGCTGGGAATCTCGGAACTGCCCCGTGGTTTATCCTCAACTAGGGCAACCCAAAGGCAAACTTCCCCTCGGACCGCCAACGCAAAGCACCAAGCAATGGCTGTCTGACCAAAGGGGCACCAGAGCAAAAAGAAACACAGGCGCAAAGGCGTGGCTGGTTGGGAGCTTGAGAAAAAGGGGCCAAGAGCATCACTTTCTGCAGATCACACACATGTACATGACGGGTTGCCGCCCGTCAATAACTTGGAACACCACTTACCCTCGTTTTAGCAACCCTGGAAGTGAACAGGGTGCCGTTTCAAGAGGACTGTGGTCTTCAAAACCCTCCTGTCAGCTATGCGGGGGGGGGGACTCACACGAGGGCACTGCCAAGACCAGAAGACCGGTTTCCCTTGAAAACAAAACCTTGTAGCGCCCTTTGGGTCGCCAAGGGATCCTACCTGGGCAAGCAAAGTGTTTTCCCCACAAAAGTGCTCCATTTCAAGCAATTTATCTTTACCTTCTACTGGTACGGCATCAAACAAACTCCTTCACATGTTGCAGCCCAACGACAACGAGCACAGAAATTTAACGCGGAACTCAATAAAGTGGTCCTTTCCAAAAAGCAGGTTTCTCTAAACTTGGCGGTTGTTTTGGCTTTGTAGGCAAAAGGGGTCCCCCTTTATTTCGTTGACTTTACCGCAAAACCCCTCCAAATAAAGGGAACAACAGCGCCAGGTCTAAGAAAAGGATAAAGAATCAGCAATCAAAGCGCAGGGCCTGAAACATTATTTTAGTGCTCTTAAAGATGCATTCCAAAATCACATGCTTCAAGGGGATCCTGACTCGTGTCTACAGTACGCCAGGAGCCCATGCAAACTGTTTAGGCCCTCTTTGCAGTTAAAATACCCCAACGCCAACCCCCCCTTCGCCAAAGGCACAACAGCTCTTCCAAACAGCCAATCCAAAGAAACAAGCAATGGCTATCTGACCAAAGGCACCAGCGCAAAAACAACACAAGAGCGAAGGTGTGGCTGGTTGGGTGCTTAAGGAAAACAGGGCGTTCTAGCAACCTGGAAGTGGACAAAGTGCCGTTCAAGATCTGTGGTCGTCAAAAACCCTCCTGCCAGCTATGCGGGGGGAAAGAGGCACACGCGGGAATACTCATACGAGGGCGATGCCAAAACCAGAAGCGGTTCACCTTGAAAACAAACCTTGTAGGGCCCTTTCTGTCGCCAAGGGATCCTACTCACTTCCGCCAGGCAAAAGTGCTCGATTTCAAGCAATTCATCCAACATCAACAACAACTTCACATGTTGCAGCCGAACAATAACGAGCACAGAAATTTCACGCGGAGCTCAAGAAGGGTCCTTTCCAAAATGCAGATTTCTCAGCGAACCGGGATCCCAAAACGGATCGCAGTTTACCTCAAAAACCAGCAGACCTGCAGTCGCCTGAGAAAGGGGCACCCCTTTGAGTTGTCTCTAAAGCGAAACCCTCCAAACGAAGGCGGAAAACAGCGCCATAGATCTAAGAAACGGATAAAGAATCAGAAATCAAAGTGCATGGCTTAAAAAAGGATTTTGTGCCCTTAAAGATACATCCCAAAAACACATGTTTCAAGCGGATCCTCTCAATCAGCTGGTAAGCCTGTTGCTTTTATGCAACCCGGCAAAAAGACTTGCTTTCTCTTATGATCATGACTTGACTTGTTTCTAAAGCACACGACCCCATGCAAACTGTTTGGGCCCTCATTTGCAGTTGGGATTCAACCCGCCCCAACCCCAACCCCTCCCCCCAACCCCACCCCACACCACCACCCCACCCCCACCGCGCACCCTCCCACCCCCCCCTCGACAAAGGTACAACAGCTCCGCGCGGTCCGCTTCCACGGCGGTGCGCAGCTCTTCGGACTCGTGCTCCTTTGGGTTCTGGCTATCCACTGCAAACCAGGGCTATGGGAAGTGACAACTTCTGTGATACAACAAAAAGGGCCTCCCAAAACTAACCCCCCCATAAAAACAGGAAGTTCCCTTGTATCACAGAAGTGGTTGGATAAACCCCTTGATCCCACAACCCTGCAAATCCCAAGCCACCCACACAGACGAGTTTTTTTTCCGAACGGAAGCTCCCGGATTTGCCCGCATGAGGTTCGTGGTCGAAATTCCCGGGACTCAATCGGGAGTGAGCTTTAAAATGGACGTCGAGCTGAAGCATCAGCTGGTGGCGTCCTTTGAGGGAATCCCAGGGCTCCACAAAACCCGTGCCTTAAAGGATGCATCCAATTGCTACCTGCTTTGCACTTGGGGATCCGCTCTCTTTTTGCTGGCAAATGTGTTGTTTTTGCTTGGCCCATGTGTGTGCTTCAACATGAACCGTCTCCAACGATCTCAAGATGAAGGAAATTGAAGGAAACCAATCCGGGCGGGGGGGAACAACACCATATGCCTACTCAACATCGCGCCCTACATCAACCTGAAACCAACCACCCTTGAACAGCTCTCAACCCACCCTGGGGGTTGGAGACGGCGTGTTCCGAAGACCCGCAGAGGTTGCCCGGGCTACAGCAACAAATGACCCTTTCAGATTCTATTTAGATTTGATCAACCTTCAAATGGCTTTAGGGAACCACCTCCAGAGTGATTGGTAGGCATGAATCCCCACCTAAATGATGTCTACCAAAGGGGTATTCTATTCAAATCACGCCCAAATGAAAAAAGAAAGATCGGGGGAAAAAAATCTCGCTCGAATCGAGCGACCGGATCTGTCCTCGTGCTCCTCCTCGCTCCGGATATCCTCCTGAGCTACGAGCTGGGCTCCAGTGCTCTGGGCACCCTTCAAAGAGAAACCTCCAGACCACCTGTCGCCATGGCCTGTTCTTTTGGTAGCCGATTTAAAGAAAGGACACTGGGTGTCTGGGGTGACTCTACACTTCCTCCCCCTGAACTTCTTGTTGGATTGGGGTGGTGGAAATGCAGTGCATCAATTTTGAGACCCGCTCGTGCGAGGTACCTTCAATTCACCATAATTCACCATAATTCACCATCACCATCCAATTAAGGCAAAACACCAAACCATCACTGAGAGCTGCCTACATGTCCCGCCTTCCAAAAGTCAATGTGGGGGACCTAGGGTGGCACCACAGCAAGCGGAACAGCCATGGCTTCAAAGTCAGAAACTAAGGGTCCTTACGCTTCGAAACCAAACAAGGGACTCCTCCTTAATGGCACCCTTCCCGCCCTTCCGACTAACATGGAACCCCAGAAGACGGTTCGTTTAAAGGAAGATAGTCAGGGGTAGCTGGCCACACTCATTGACCCTTTCCTTGGAAAGTTGCACCCCAAAAGTAAACAGGAGGTTGCTTGTCGACCAAACCCCAAAGGAGAACCCTCCAGCGCTGGATACGGCGAGGCACCAACGACCTTCTTGCCTCCACCAGCTGCCGCTGCTTCTCCTTGAGCTCGTCGCCTCGGAACTTGCCCGGATGTTTGGCCCGATTCGGGGCGGATGGAAGACATCCAATGCTTGGTGGCGAAGTGGGCCGCAAGAAGAAAACGGTCCTGGACATCACAAACACGTGATGCCTCGAGATTCGGAGACCAGATGTTCTCTTGAGGCCAACTCAAAGCTCGCTTGCACCCTTGGAAGCAGATGCTGTCCTTTTGCAAGACTCCGTCCAGCGAAAGATGAGCCAAGTCTGTACTATCCACGGTACCTTCCTTGGCAAACTCGCTAGACATGAATTACTAAAAACATCTTAACGCAAGAACAACATGGAGAAACATACTCATGTCCAAGCCTTGGATTCGGCACGTCCAAACCAAGGAAATCTTCAGGTACCCCGCGCCCGCTTCCCCAAGCTTTATTGGCACCCCTAAATACGAGCTTCGCACGCTTCCCAGTGTTTTTGGTACACTGGCAAGGTTCTAGCAAGTTCCTCATCGGCTTGGAGTAACCCTGAGCTTTGCGCCGGGTGTGAAATAGGATGTCTGGAGAACAAGGGAAAAAACGTTTGGCTTCCTGAGGCAAAAAGGCATCCAACCGCCCTTCCCCATACTGGTTTCCAAATACTTCGAGCCTAACTTCCGGCCAGCAGGGAGGGGACCTCCCAAAGAGCTGCCCCCGCCTTGCTGGGCCTTGGCCGACTTGGCCTGCATTAGCTCCTGCACAAGGACACCCCTCCCTCCCCAAGTGACCGTGGAATGCAAAGCCGTCCTTTTGCCGAACCTGCTTTGGGACGAGCGTGGCATACCCCCCAAAAGCCAAAACCACTTCGGCTGGGGGACCCCCCGGCCTTTTTGGGCTCCATGTGAATTTGCGGGGCCCGCAAGACGCCTTCTAGTTCAAGGGGCTGACCAGTGAGGCCCCGTGAGGCGAACATCGCGAGCAAAAGGTGAATCTCCCAGAACGCCTCACTGCGCAGAGGAATGCACTTGGCACATCACGCGCATGGACTCGTAGGCAAAGCGCACAAACACCTATCTCTTGTTGCTACACGGATGGCTCAAAAAATGCCCACTAGTAGGACCCGACTCTGAATTTGAACATGGGGCCCTGCGGTGGTCACTTGTTCATAGCCCCCTAAATTAAGCGCCTAAATACTTAGCCTAAGTCTGCGGGATGCGTAACCCAGCCTAGTCATTGCTCTAGGTCAACAATTCGCCTTATAGCAATGACCTCCTAAGTCAGCGACTACATGACTAAAAACACGGCATCAACGACTCACATTTATTGGTGTATAATACATATACATATATATATATATGTGTGTGTGTGAGGCGGATCATAATGTCAGTGCGCGGTTAGAACCCCGTGATTAAAGATTTTCCAATTGCCTCCCAGATTCCCGCCAATACCAAAGCAAAGGGCCAACAAGGTTTGCCCAGCAAATACTAGGCCATTAAACGCCTCAAGTGTTCCCCAAAGCCGTGCTCTTACGTCAGTTTGTCTAAAATGAAAAGGTGTTCAAGCTCGCAAAGAGGACCCCCTTGGAGGCCAGCCCCCCACCCCATTGACAGAGACTTCATTGATTCATGGACTCCTCATTAATCATGGAGGTCCTCAATAAAATCTCAGTTTTGGGGGGCTTGTCCAAACCTTGTCGACCTTGCAGGGAGCGGGGGCCTGTGCTATTCAAGGATAACCATGGTAGCCAGTGTTGCGTTTCGCCCCTTATGATATCCTGCTTTCTCCGGTTTACTTCATTTACACCGGTTAGCCCTTAAAGGGAACTCAGGATGAATAGAGCCTTGTTTATCTATGTGGGAATGGTTTCTCCAAAAGTGGTGAACCCTCACTAAAGCCAGGCACACCCCCGGGGCTTATTCTCCCACAACCTTGATCCGCTTATCTTGCTGGAGCTCAGTAGGGAATGAGGCACTTGGTGGTTCCTTCCATTTCACATTCCCTGGCACACCCATCGCAAGTTATATCACCCGGAAGGGAAAAAAGACAAAGTGAGAAAACAAAACAAAACAAAAACGGCGCCTGCTGCGCCTGGCGCAGCTGGCGCTGGGCGTCCGCCGCCGCCGCCACCGCCGCCGCCATGGCCGCCTCCGCGCCCGCCTGTGGGGGGTGGAGCCAAAGGAAAGCCGGGGGTACTTGGGGGTTTTGGGAGCTTTGTGGGTTCGTGGGTGGCGGGGTTTGGGGTTTTGGGGTTTTGGGGTGTTTTGTGGGGTTTTAGGTGGTTTTGGGGGGTTTTGGGTTTGGGGGGTTTTGTTTTTTGTTTGTTTTTGTTTTGGGAGGTTTTGTGGGTTTTATTAGGTTTTGGGGGGGAGGTTGGTCTTTGGCAAAGCCTCCTGAAAACTGAAAACCCCCAGAATACTGCGGTAAACCCACCGTCCGATCACCCGGAATCCAGTTGCAAGTCCACTTTCTGGGCCAGCTGCGACAAATGTTACAAGCCATCGTTTCTTCGGCGGAAGCTCTTTTTGTGAGACCCCGTTTGTGGGTTCCATGCTTCGAGCTTTTCTCTGGGCCCGCTTTGGCAAACCCTCCAAAACTCTGCCCCAAGCCAAACGCAGTAAACCCGCTGGCCGTTTTTGGTACATGCTCGTCCCCCCAGTTGCACCAGTGCCCCCTAGTAGACGAGTCTGGGTGCCCCTTGACAACTTGCAATAGGCTCCGTTGGGTGTTGCAAAACCTCACTAGCCAACATGAATTCAGGAACCCTGGGGTAAAATGATTCACAGGCGACGTCATGGCTGCAATTGTTTGCTTTGCCTGCAGGTGAGCTCGCATATTTGCTGACAAGTCCCTTTCAACCCCTCCTGGTGTGACCATTCTGGTTGAACTCCCCATTTTGTC